>JAZGTH010000092.1:3857500-4284398 GCA_036877525.1 Chromobotia macracanthus
AATGTTATATATAACATTTTTTTGTTTATATATGTTATATATAAATATGTAAATGTTACTTTTCACACTTAAATGGGTCTGATTACCTATTATTAATAAAGTTCTGTCAGGTTCGAATGAACCTTATGTTACAAACATTATGTAATGACAAAAGATGAATGAATTGGTAGCTGTCTGGATTGTTAATATGGAATATCTAAAGTGTTTGGTCCCTGTAGAGAAACAGAATTGTGATGAGCTAGCTGAGATTATGCAGAATCGCAGGTTATTATAAACCTCCACTGAGATGCCGAGTGGGTGTTTTTTAGCCCAGCATGGTTTTTAACTACAAATGCATCACAATGCATTCTCGCTCATACATTCGCACATGTACTCACATACTGTTCCTTTGAGAAAATTTAAGCTAAACCTGGAGTAGATGTGGCGTCACAGATCGTTCTTACATAAGCACTAACTAGTACTCAAATTTCAATTTGAGGTTAACCAAGGCACAATAGTTACCCGTCAGTCTTGTTAAAATGACATAAAAGGTGTGTGACACGTTCTGTATTCAGAAATGCATCACATTTCCCAGCTGTGTTTGTACTGTTCTGCTTCTGCAGTTTAACAAATCTAAACACCCACCACATTCACACACTACAGATATTTCCATTTATGTACAGCAGTGTTTCCCAACCTTTCTCATGTTAATATATCATCACAGCCCTATCAGCAAGTCTCAAGTAGCCCTTTATCAGCACTACACCACAATGTGGTTTAAATTATTCTGGATATTATTAGTGTTAATATCATTAAAAGTGTCATTTAATACATAATACATAAGTTTCAGTTTTATAGGTTTAACAAAGCAAACTCAACATCTTTCCAAGTATCCCACTGGAGATACTCGTACCCCTGGCTGGGAATCAGTGATGTGGAGGACACACACATGCATTCACAGACTCCCAGCACGCATGCACACACACACAATTAATTGTGGTAGTACATGGTCTTCCACATCTCCTCCTCCTCCTGTAATTAGCTCGACCACCAATCAGCACAATGGCACTACAAACCTCAGTGCTCAAGGTCCATGCCCCCCCCCACCCCCCTCATCTCACGAGCTTCAGACATCACCTCCTGAAGTTATCCCGTTTTCCTGTGTGTGTGTGTGTGTGTGTACTCCAGGGCCTGTTTGATGTTTCTCAGAAGCACCAACAGAGGGTAATTCAGCAGCTTCAGAGCTGAGAGCTCACCTAAAATCAAAACGCTTTTGACTTTTTTAGAATAGCGTTCTGTGTAGCGTCTGAGGCCTGTAATGACTTTCAGTTACCCACGGCTGTGGTCATGTTTCCTGTCTAAGTTAGCCATGCAGAGTAGAAAGGAACAGGTTTGTCTGTGAACTCAGGCCATTGATAAGGAACATTTCATTGATGTTAAAGGTAGCTCCAATGTTCAGTGGATCTACTGCCGACGGAGGACAATACTCGCTGTGGGCTTCATTAAAGCAGTGACTAAGAACGTCTCATTATTTTCTCATTGGTGCAACTGATGGACTCAGCAGGTGGGGACAGCATCATGATATTTAGTGGGCTGTGATGATGGTGTGAAAATGAAATGCTAAATATGCGTGTTTTGAATTCTGACGGACATCAGACACAAAATGAATGCAAATGCGAGGCAGCTTTCACTCAGCAGTCAGTATTCATGAATCCTCCATGAGAGAATCTCATCCCACTGAATATGAAACAAAGAAATGGAACATTATCTGAGTTCTCAGTACGGTTGTCAAAATTAACTTTCCATTGTGTCCTTGAAAAGCTGTCATTGAGAAATCCGTCCAGCAACTTGTGATTCTAGAGTGCGAAGGGAAATGATTGGAAATTAAATCATTTTTCATACGCGAAGCAGAGAGAATGATAAGTAGATGAATTGGACTAAAAACTATGGCAACTTTGAAATGACCACAGTGAACGCTATCGTGATTTCTTATTGTGATATTAATACATTTTTACTACTTTTTATTTTACACAGGCAGTAAAAATATGATGGTAAGTCAACGGAAAGAAATTAAATAGGATGAACTATAACTGAAACATGCATGGATTTAAACCTTCATTTCTAACATGAGCACAGGGCTCATCATGTAAGAGCCTAGCAACTAACCACTACGCAATGGCTCTAACAACAATGCAAATTAAATGCAAGTTTATTAACACAAATGTTAAGATTTTAAGGGCATGTTTATTGGCATAGGACAAACTCTAATTATACATAAATCTATTTATTTATTTATTTTTGGTTTTTGTTTGTTGCATGGGGTGATGATGCAAACCTAGATATGAAAAACACCAGGACTGTTTTTACACATGAAAATGTGCTTGTGTGAGTAACGATCTGAATCTGTAAATAAAACCATAGCTGTGCTGCAGACGCTCTGTGTCAGAGTGGAAAGCCTGGCTGCTGTTCACACACTGACTGGTGTGCGGGTGGAGAGCAGACCTGCCGTCCTCACATCCCCTGCCAGGTTTGTGTCTGCAAGCTTGCTGCCCCTCCTCTCCATGCACCTGCCCACAAACTTCTCCATTTCATTTGTAACCACTCATCAGTTCTCTCTCTCTGCCACACAGCTGGCTTGTTTAATTCGTTTGGCCATTAGGGGGCACTCTAGTGGCTTACAGAACAGCCCCAAACTTTAGCCCGGTCCCCAGTCTCTGGCACTGCAGCAAGCAGAACTTCTGAAACACTTGCTCCTGACAAACTATCAAAGCAAAGCTTCTTATCAATCTCTGAAGATTCATTGTGGCTGGGCAGCCCAACACCTTCAGGCAGTCATGTCTCTTTTATTATGGTGACTTTATGAAGAGCTGTACACTTGTAACTCCTCTGTCTGTGTCCCTAAACAAAGTATAATTATGGAACGGTAGCACAGGACTTGATTAGATACCATAGTGAATTAGAGGTCACTGAACAAGGGGAGTCTGGCCAATCATATTGTGCCAGCTGAGTTAAGGGGTTGTACTTTTGGAACATAGATTTAGAGCTTTGGACTCAATTGAAATAATAACACTCACATCAAAGGCCCCAGAAAACAAGAGTCTCTCTGGTCTTGTAAGCCAATACAGCAACTATGAATCATTTGTGACAGCCAATCAGAAGTGTAGCCTCTCCCCTTGCTTTGTGGGGAGTTGTGCCGTTGTCACTGGCTATGAGATGATTAATTGGTTGATTAACCCTGAGGACTCTCTGTGTTTATGTAAGTCCATTCCTCTTGTCTGTCTGGACAGATACATAAACATAAATTTTGGTCCGAGAAATAGTTCCACAAGAAATTAAAGCCTGTCAGTTTCAGATTTTAATTCTGATCATCCTATTTGTGAATACACACTGATATTATCACCCTCCCCCACCCATACACACATGGACCAGAGTATCAGGTTTTGACAAGCACTAGATAATAAAAGATGAAAAAGCACAACACAGTCTGACAAGGTTATGTGTAACAGCAGGTAATGAGAGAGTGCAATTCATCATTTATCACTACAGAGAGTACCTCTCTCTCTATCTTTCTCTCTCAACTTTTTTTTCTCTGTCTCTTTAAGAACACACAAGACTAAAGGCAGCATTTCTTGAAGATGCTCTTTGATGATTCTGCAGCATCATGGATTTTCAGGGACTCAGTCAGTCCCTCTGTTTTATTAGAGATGACCTAATTAAAATATAAGACTTGCACTGAAGGTTCTTACAGAAGACCTACATATTAAAATGACCTTTATAGCAGCTTTTTAATCACATTATGCAATTTGTAATTAATGTCAACAAAGAGCCCTCTATAGGTTGTATGATAGGTGAGACTGGACATGATGTCAGAGGTTTGTAGAGTAAGGTGTTGTTTTAAACCTTTTTGTGTGTTTTGACCTTCTAACCTCACATGATCTGCAGCAGAATGGCACAAACATGGTATATTCAAGACAACTTCAACTCATCCAGGTGAAATGACTATGCCTGACAAAATTTCTTCAACAAATGCAAAAACAATGTCCAGTTGAATGTTATGAATTTTACTTTGCAGTGATTATTTGGCAGTGACAATAATTTCCCATAAAAACAACATTCTCCACCTTACACTGACGGCAAACTTAGATGTACAGAGGAGGGCACTTGGAAGGGACTCACGAGAACCACCGACAAGACAGGTTCTTGACTCTTTGCAAACTTGAACACCAAAAGTCCAGTCAGTAAGAATGTCAGAACCCCACTGGCTCAACTAACCCACTGAGTCAAGCCCTTGTCCTTTACTCAGAAAAACTGCCCAATAGCGGCTGCCAAGTGGACTCCAATAAGCAAAGACAAAGTCCAATTCATTTCAATCACAGAAGCAGTATCACAGAACCATCTGCCAGACTTTGTATATTGTTACGATACATTTTTGTTTTGTTAATTTAGTAGGTGAAAATGTATTTACGTACACCACTAATACATGTTACTCATTTGATCGAGCTGATCACTGCCCCTTATCAGCAAATGCACTGTAGCATCAGCAATAACGGCATCAGACTGAAAATCCATATTCGATTTGCTTGATTCTGATCACGCCAGCTCTCATCCATTCACGCATCCGTCTATTGTGAGAGCCAAACAGCACTGCAAATGTGTTTATCTTTACCCAGTGGTGCAGCAGAAGCACAGAAGACTTTTCTCATTGCCGCGGAGGCCCCCAGTTGCTCAGTCTATGACCACTGTCAGATCTGCCTCTGTGATGTCCTTTAGAGGCAGAAAACATGACCTTTGTGTGGGAGCATCTTTATTTGTTAGCTGTCTTTCAATACCAACAAGAAAGGTCAGAGCAGAGGGGTTTAAAGGCATGGCAGCACAGGCGGGAAGCTTAAGAGCCTTCGTAATTTAGAACCCTTATCAGTACATTTGCTGTAATCACATTAAATGACACTTGGAGCTTGTGATTAGGCCTCAGTCACCATTCACTTTCATTGTATGAAAAACAAGAGCAAATGGGGACTGGGGCTGACACTGCCTGCCCTTCGTATTCCATGGATGAAACAAAGTAATACGGTATAGAGCAACATGCTGGGGTTTAAATGATGACAGAATGTGGATTTGACGTTGGTATACATTGAGGCAATGTAAACTTGCCTTCAGCAATGAAGGTCATGCCTTCTTTGGTAGGCTAATCATTTGTAGATTTATGCATTTGGCGGATGCTTTTATTGAAAGCAACTTGGTGTGTTCAAGGTACATTTTACCAGCACATGCATTTCCTCAGAATCAGATCAAAGACATTGTGTTGCTATGTTCTACTGAGCTACAAGAACATGAGCGACAAGATGTGTGTACAGCTGAAAACCACAGCGCATTATCTAGTCAGATCCCTCCAACTGCATTTAAAACATGTCAGAGATTTCCAGAACAGCAGCTAATTGCAGAATTTCAAAGTGCAGAGTGGATTATTTTGTAAAGGACAAATTCTGAGTCATAACAGAGAGCCTGCTCAAAGAAAAGCAACAACAAACATCAGCAAAAACATGCTGGAAATAACAACAACATGCCCAAACAAAGAAATGAAAACCATTCCTCTGCATTTGCCTATATGGAAAATGTCCCAAATGAGTACCAGTTGGGTTTCTAAAGCTCACCTGCATGGCATGGTAATGCAAGGTTTGAACACACAACTGGTAATCTATACACAAGACCTCTAATGCATTCATATACTGTTATGATGCTAACAATGTAAAGTTATTCATCCGTCCATCCATTTCCCAAACCCGCTTGTCCCCCTCAGGATCACAGGGCAGCATCTCGAGCCATAGGCATGGTACACCCTGAATAGATGGCCAGTGTATTGCAGGGAAAACACTCACAAATGTACACGCGCAGCTATGGGCAATTTTGTTCTATCCAATTTACCCAACCTGCATGTCTTTGGACTGTGGGGGAAACAGAAGTAGTCGGAGGAAACTCACGCTGACACAGGGAGAACATTCAAACTTCACACAGAAAAGCCTCCTGGCTCAGCTCGAACCAGGAACCTTCTTGCTGTGAGGCAACATTGCTACCCATTGAACTTTCTAAGGTCATTCAAATAATTGTAATAATGAGTTATTTTTAATTATTTTTAATTATTTTAAAATTAGCATTTTAATAATTTAATAATTACTAAACACATTTTAATGTTAGATGGACCTTTTTTATTATAAATTACAATTTTAATTAATTACGTTATAATTTATGATTTTAATCATTATTTAATAATTTACATTATACTTTATGATTTTTAATCACATAGATTATAGGTTAATAGGGATTTGCTCCCTTCTAATGTGGCTTTCTACATATTGAATGTTTCCATAGATGGAAACATTTACACCCCCTCAAGGAAGACCACACTTCAGAGAATACTTTCGGATAATAAAGGTCCAGGTAATGACTGATTGATCAACAACGAATGTGTCCCTTGTGTGTGTACTAGGCCTGTCAAATATTAACAGTATTATATGATCAGACATGGATTAAAGTTACATAACATGAGTCACACAAATGCACAGGGTGAAACTGTTTGAACTTCATTAATACTGCCAAAAACTCATGTAGATAACAGGTTATTCTAAATATTGAAATTGAAAAAACATACCATATGAAAACATTTCAGACTAATATTTCTTCAGATTATATGAGTCACCAAACTGAAGTGAAATTTACATTAATGTGTTTGTCAGGCACTTTTATTCAAAGTGGCTTACAGTGCATTTTAGGTATAGGAACTGGGCAAGGTCACTACCAAGGACAAATGTTTGATTCCCACGGAATGCATGAATTGATCAAATGTATAGGTCCTCAAATGACATGCATGTCGCTTTGGATGAAAGTGTCTGCATTAATGTAAATATAAATTAGAGGAATCATTTAATTAGGATCATCACATGCCAGTATTTGTAGCATAAGCAGTATTGGAAACCAGTCTGGGATTTGCGTGTGGTTTCTGGCACGGGCAGCTTAAATTTATTTTGTGCTTCTCAGTGGCTGACAGATACCTCCACATTAAGAGCCTCTCCTAATGAATTTTCTTCAAGCCGCTGGTCATTTAAACAAATAGAAAGGTCCAGTTTCCCGCTGGGCCCACTAGCAGTGGTTTCGTCATTAAGAAATGATTATGATTCTAATAACTCTTATGTCTTTAAAGCTTTCATTGAGGCAGAGGGCAATTAAAATTACCCCCTACCTCTTGAGGACTTTTGATTCTGAGGATCTCTGTCAACTGTAGAAAAGAAATATTACTGTACTGTGGTACCCCTAATAATCCATTCATTGTATCAGCCATCTTGACATTTCCTTATTAAAAGTCATGCAGGGAAAGATTCTTTCCTGAAATCAGATACTTGGATTCTGAGATGCCACTTTGATTTGTTGGAATCAGTGTGGGACTAAAGCTAAGAGACAAGTCCAGTCTGGAGATAATGTCATAAGACAAACACAAGCTGGTGTAAACACACAACTTTTCAGGTTTTATCTTGTGATTGTTTTTTGCTGGTAAAAGAGATTATCAGCACTAAGATGTCAACTGGACTTGGCTCTCACTACCTGTGCTAGTGGATTTATAAGAGATTAAATGAAAATTGTGTTATTTACTTATGCTCATGACATCACAAATGGGATATTTGTTATTTAAATGTTGAACTATGTAAGGCAATTTTCCAAAGCAAACACAAGGCATGAGTACTGAGGTTATCAAGCTTATGAAAAAATAAATAAAGTGTCTAAAGTGTCAAATAAGCGTCTTAAAAATATCATAAAAGCAGACTTATGCACTTATTCAAAAACAAGCAGTAAAAACTCTTCAAAATTGGTGTTCCAGCGTAAAATTAAAGTATTGCGGTTTTTGGAATGATGCGAGGACCTGTAAATAATGATATATAATAATCATAATTATTGGGTAAACTACTCCTTCAAAAACAATGTAAACATTCTGTCATCAATGTGTCAATATGTTTAAACTTTTAAAATAAGAAGTGGCCAGAAAAAAAATATATTGTCCATAAGATCTCTTCCAATTCCCAGTAAAATGTCTAAGTACCTGCCTGGCTCAAGCTTCACTCTGCCCTTGGCACATTGTTCAGACTACATAATTATAGTTTTTTATATTTTTAAACTCTTAAATGTTTTAAGCCCCCAGTCAAGGTCATAGTCTTACTGAGTCTATTTAAACTGAAGCATAAAACTTGAGAAGGTTCAGATCAAATTTCACAGTTAAGCTGCTTGAAGGTTTTGAAAGTGGGGCTATATTATTATATTCCAGCTCGTCACTCGCGGGTCATTGGTAAGTGACTATCACAGGTGTGAGGCAATAAGAAATTTTATTTTACTTATTTTTACTATGTCACATACAGTCTGACAGTGAGTGGCAAATGTGGACTACGTAGCTAAAAAACAAACGTTTCTCCCAGCACATGTGCAGATGGGGTGTTTAAATCCTTCTCTGGTAGGAAACCTGAAAGCTTCATGTAATCTTTCTTTTTGTCTATATTAACATTAAAAGTTCAAACAAATTGCATGTGATCTGTTAATGTAATAAACCAAAAAAAAAGATAGCAAGTGACATGCAATTATCATTCAACATTTTTTTCAAAATAAAGGCTCAAATCAACGCAACACAAAAGGTAGGATAACTATTCATTTGAAGAATGAAATACATACTGTAATGTGCACACAGAAATGCATGGCCACACATAATGGCATACCAAGAATGTTAGTGTGTTTATAAAAATCAATAAAGAACAAAACAATGTTTTCCAGCCATCAAACTCTGTGAAACATCCCTGAGTTTCTAACATGCCCACAATGTATGTGCGTTTACATTGACTGTTTCATCTACCCACAGAAGCAGAAAGCGGCCCACACACTGCTGGTAAGTGTAAAATGCATGTTCAACCACCTATATTCCCCTTTTTATATCAAGAATAGGTATAAATCAATTAAACTGAAAAGGTTATGGAATGTAGGCATATATTTGGCTAATCAATTGCAACAAAAATACACACTGCATACTGCATGTTTTACGTCCAAAATCATTTTACATGATACATGCAATCATGATACAAAATCATTGTAGGCAAGATGACTCACAGGCTAAAGGAGAATGATAAGTGTGTCTCTTTTATAAGTGGTACCATCTATTACTGTATATGACCTATTTTCAGAAGAGGTTTATACTGGCTGCAGGTGACTCCATAAATTTTTGATATGGACAGACCACAGAGAGATACATTATTACATATGTTCTCAAGGCGATGGCTGTGAATTTTCATTAGAGCTGGATATGCTTTTAAATGCATTGGGTTTCTCTTTACAATTCTGCCAATAAATTTGCTTCTTCATAGCTAGTAGCTAAAAATACCATATTGACAACTGAAAATCTCTCTCTGGTGGAATGTTCTCAGTCAAACTGATTCTCAGGTCTTCATGCTTAGCTCTGCATGAAAGCAAAACATATGATATTTCATATTCACTGTATATAACACCTGTTTGGGACACAGTCAAGATGTGAAACTGTATCTCAAGACCTCGGTACTCAAAGATCTCAAACTTGCACAGTTATTTGTGAAACTATCTGTGTGATGTGGCAGAACAGATGGGAGCTATCAGCTATGCCAGTCAGCTGCTGATGAAGTAATCATCTGTAATGATAAAGACCTTCAGTGGGACACTGAGGTAATACAAGATGCTCTATACACATATCAGCACTGAAACTTTCCTACAAAACAATAAGAATCTCTCAGTTTGCCTAAGTCACATTTATCTATGTTGTATTCTGTGCTCCTGTCAAGTCTGGAAGTACAACACAACTTAAATGCATATGCATAAAAATAACTACAAAGTCGGAGAAAGCTGTTTGTTTTGGAGCATCCATTTGTGTCCACACATTTCTTAGCCATAAGTATAATGTTCCCGCTGTTTGTTTTTATCGAGTGTGTGGTCACATTGTTCATAAGAGATTTTCTGCTGTGCTCTAAAGGGCTGTAAAACTCCATAGGGAACCTCAATTATACATTCAGTCAGAGCAAGCAATGTCTCCTGATACTGATGCCAAAGACATCCACTTTTTTCCATTTTCAGAAGTGACATGACATACATAAGTCACAAGAACTCTCTTGGATGCCTGACAAGGATTCATCTTGGCATCCAGTCTGTCAAATATGAGCTGCATTTCCAATTAAAGAGAGTGAATTTAGAAATACAGTACAAGTTGAATGAGTACAACACTATAAGAGTTTACACTGCCACCAAATTTGCAGAGAAATGTTTAATTTAGCATAGCAAAAATATAGTTTCATGCCTCATCTTTGAAAAACCTCCACAAATAATACTAAAGCTAAATCCAAACAGTAGCTCCCTGTGAAAAATGTCCTATGCCAATCCCAGACAGTCCTACACTCTTCCACACCCCAGACCTACCATAACAACTACTGTCACAATATTTACAGTTCTGTTTCCTGTAATGATGAAGAATTTTACATCACTGCAATATTACTTTATTCTCATAGCATATGTTTGCACACTTCCCCTGAATTGTTCTTTATGAAACAGAATTTCAGTAGGACCTCAACCAATAGAAACACAACCAACAAGATCATGTGACTTCATAATTTTTTGAGATGAGCATAGGCTGAACTTTAGAACCAGGGGTTATTTTTTTTTTGTGTTTTGTGCAGTGGAAATATTCAAACAGCCTCACCCGTGTTGGTTGATGGTTTCAGTTTTTGCTGACAGTGGTGAAGTGGATTGCTTTAAATGTTCAGAAATGCTTTGTCAACTCTTCCTGATCACGACACTGTTAGCATAGCTCCAGTACACCAGTGTTTCTTTTGAAAATGCATAAAGTGGATGCCACTACAAGGTGCACAACCTCGATTTGCTGTTTCTCACTCTCTTCTTTCCTCTAAGGAGCAGACCTCTGTAGAAATATAGAACAATTCCTTCAAACTGCACCTGAAGACGTGTCCTACATTTTACAACCATTCTGACAAACAGTTAAGTAGCAGAAGGCACATGGGGTGTGAACGGACACTCCTGGGAAATTGGTTTGTCTTTTATCCTTAAAACGCCATATGGCAGTATACAGCAATGTGGGATGGAAACAAATTGATTATTGCTGTACATTTACTTATAACATCAAAATGTTATGTTTTGTTTTTCTCCAAGTGACCATGGGAAGTACTATTTTAATGGGGCTCTAAAGGTTTTAATAATTTGCCAGTCTCTGTTCTTTACCCTAAGGCCTGGATGGCTAGAATGCAGAAGGTTCATGCAAATGCATAAAGCAGAACAAAGAACAGAAGGGTTTTATTTCAAACCTCAACTAAATTATATATTTATAAAGGATTTTAAATATCTGGAGCAAGCAATGTCTTATGATACAGGTCTCAAAAAGGGCACAGCTAGTTCACAACATGCCTGCACTGTTGAAGTTGAAGCCTCTGCTGGTCCATCTAAAATGAAAGAGTATGGCATAACTGAAGAAGAAAAAAAGGAAAGAAAAGGCAAACGAGGTGAACTATTAAACCGCCCTTGAGCTACAGTAAGAGCAAATTTGTGTTTAATCGTCTGTCCAGCTCGGTTGCATTGATCACGATGATCGCTTTGTTCTGCAGGGGTGTTTGGAACCTGCTCTCTCAAGGAAATAATTAAAGATCAATTATTTCACTTGGCAGGTATAATGAAATAATACAACTGCAATGGCAATCATTCTCTGCATCTCTGCATAGGCTAATTCAGTCAATAGAGCAAACTTTGACTCAATTAATCAAAATCAGTCTATATTGCACCCAGTGTGCCTTCGACTCTGAAACTCAGGTACTGGGTATGGATGTATCTGTGAGCAGAAAACACTCATCAACAAAAGCATGTTTATCAAAACTCTGACTATGTTTGCAATAAAATGTTAGTTTACTGGGTACTGGATCTTATGCAGTATATACAATATACAGTTCATTATGAAACTTTTACCCAGAACTGTTTCCAAACACAGCCTGTTTTTCATATTCTCTCCAATGTCCAGTTTCCAATGAATAGATCACATCCATTGCCTTAAGGCTTTCTGATGTCACTGTACGATCCATGCCTTAGTAAAAATACTCACTACTACATTAATGCTTTTCTCTCTGGCTTTTTCAATCAGTGTAAGCAGAGCTGTTTTGTAGACCACTGTGACATGTTACAGATGAATGAACCTTACACAAACAGGTCTGTTATTTTGCCTTTCTCCCTCATAACGCTGAAATTGACTAAGCATGCAATGAAGCATGCTGAAAATTACACTTTGTTTTCCTCGTTTTCTCCTTTATGTTTTCAGAGCAGAGAACTACAGTAGCTTTACCTAAGATGCACCAGTGTGGCTAACATGTCGAATTAAGCAGTTGGCTTGTTTGTGACTGCGCAACGGAGTGAATAAAGGCTCTCGCATACGGCTCTGATCCCTGTTCTCTGTATCTGTTGTGCTTCCCTGCTGGGCTCCATTGATTTGCATGGCACAAGATAAAATGCATGTTTCCCGCTAGCTCATTCCACCACTCGAAGCTGTATTTTCTTCTGTTCAGTCGGGACTTATCTTAGCGGGCTGGTGTTTTTTTTATAATGACACTCATAAATTTCATAAAACAAAGGCCTTGCTGAGATCCATTTTAACTTTGGCTTTGATGTAGTGTAATATATTTTGGGGGGAGATGTGTATTTGTACAGCAAGCTAAATATATGCACCTTGGTTAATCGAAAGGGAGTGCTGGGGTGATTGAATATGACAGAAAAGACGTGCAATCCTGATTGGCTCTCTAACATGTACTTCTTATGAAAATTATACATGTTTAAACACTGAGTTTTCTGTATTCTTTTGTTATAGAGCTTTTAAAGCTTTAGGGAAGTGGATCAAAACTGTGTGAACTTTCTTTAGCAATAAATGTAACATTCTGCCAACACAGGTGCAATTTACTAAAAGAAGTACCCTTACAAAAAGTACAGTGGCAGTATTGTGGTACAGTGATGGAATCAGTTGGCATTGTAACAACTAAATGCTTAGCTACTTGCTTTTGAATATATGTATCCGCTAATGCTATAAAAAGCTGTTGCAAGATCATTAAGTCTTTGGCTAATTGGTAGTCTGCCATAGCTTTGTTTATCTCCTCTAAATATTAGATTTTTCATCAATTTAAATACATTTCACTGCACTAATGTCCTGCAGGCTTTTGAAATGCTCCATCTGGTCAGAACTTGATCAGGTCCTGAAAGTTCTGTAGGAGGAAAGGAAATCTCTGACCTAAAGCTATGCAGTACACAACTCCAAAATCAAAACCATCAAAAAGACAGAGCGCAAAGCCAAGGTGTACTGTAAGCGTCCTGCTGTATTGCAATCTGCTAACCCCAAGTGCACAATGACGTTCAGCTGTTTGAAATCAGCAGGTGCTCAAAAAACACTTGTTGAGCAGGAAACAGTGGCAATGAAGGTGATGAAGGTTTCACTTCAAAACCTGTGAACAGACAGCAAGTTAACAAGTCACTCAGACATTTTGACAGGTAACTTTTCTTGAGTTTTGTCTGAGTTTTTCTGTCTTCTGGGCTCCATATTACATTCAAAAAGCATACGGTTTTAAAGCAACACCACTATCAAACAGTACACTGTATTTAGTTATTAATACTTGTTTTCATAAGAAGCACGTTTCTGATATATATTTCTAATACATATATTGTGTTTTGAAGGTAGGGTTGGCAATTTTTTCCAGAAACATTTTTTTGTTATGCTGGCTGAAAGTTTCTTCACATCCTGATAGGTAAGTAAAGTTGTATAAATATATTTAAATGAATTTATATATTCTGAGGAAAGCGCAAGACCATGAAAGTTTGGTCCAATCATTGCATTTGGGCCATATGCATGTGTAAACTATGTATGTGATCGTTTGTTGGAGGATGGGGGGGCCTTTGGAAGGAGGGTGGGATCTATGTTTTTAAAGCTAGGTTCCTATTGCTAGCCTCTCTAAAATGGCCTACCCTACTATTAAAACAGCTAAACAATAGTGATAATTTGCCATGTTTAAGGCAAATGATCTTACTGAATTTTGTTACTGAATTTTATACTGAATTTTGTCCCATTTACTGAATTTTGTCTCATTCATTGTTTTCAATACACCAATGGCACACAAGAGAGAGTAGTCGCACTGGATTGATCTTCTGTCTGTTGGCTCTCTTGAAAGAAGACAAGTCAGTCAATGAGCTTCACTCAGATAAGGATGATGAAGAGTGATCTACCATGAGTTTCAAAGTGATAGATAATCCTGCTTGTGATTTAGAAGAGTTTCAAGATCTCCTTTGAGCTTTTGCACTTCAACTTTTATTTAGGTGATTAAGCAACAAGCATTTGTTAATCATTCAACAAAGACTCTGGGTTTGGGTCTCAGTGGAGGGAAGTTTGAGTGAAGGAAGTTATGTGAGCTGTGCATACTGTGATAGAGCCAGAATGATATGACTGAGCTTGTGGAGGTGGTCAACAGTACAGAGCTCTTTGTTTGGTGTGTGTGGTGAAGTGCTGTTTGTGACAAAACAAGATGTATACGAGCAGAAATTGTATATTCTTTGTATATTCTAAAATAACTTTTCAGGAGAGAATTGATGACAGAAAATACCTTTTCCTCTGCTATTTTAATGTTTTCTGCCCTTTGCTTACCAACACTGTTGTGACAGCATTTTGGGGGGTTTAGTTTTGTTTATGAAAGAGTTCAACTAAACCATTTTAGGTAAATAACATTTTAAAAAACAAAAACTGAGATTGCTTGTTTTATAATGCTTTACACCAAATCGTCTTTTCTTTTTTAAGTGGGTAATTCTAAACAAATAAAGCTTCAAAGTGGACCAGACATCATTACAAATCTCTAAAATCTGGCTGGAGGCAGACCAAACAGTCAGGCATTCACAGGCTCAGCAATACACCACTGTCCTAGATGTTTGTCCTCAATCTGTTACTGCTTTTTCCTCTCATTTCCCTTTCTTTTTTATCTGCATAACACAATCATGAGAGAAACTGCTTTGAATTCACAATGTACATCTTCACAACACAAAATCACAAAAATTACAGTATCTGGTATCATATAATGTTTAGTAGCTGGCTTCGTATAATCCTAAAAAATTAAGACCAGTGTGTCTTTTCAACTAGTATGGATGGCTCTTTTCTAAGCTAATTTCAAACACTGGACTCTGCTCAGCAACATACTGTACTGTCAGAGCGGTAACACACACAGCCACAATTCATGAGATGACATGTTTACTTTTTAATACATACTTTTTAAAGCTCAATGCTATCTGCCTTCATGGAAAAGTCAGGACTGAGTCAAGACTCATAAACTATTCTGTATCATTCTCTTTAAACTACAACAGCCCTCCACTCTGTATAGGTTACCTCACAGCCACTGCTTTTGTACACTCTGTATTAGCAAGCATTGAAGTGTGTGTTTTGTGTGTGTGTGTGTGTGTGTGTGTGTGTGTGTGTGTGTGTGTGTGTGTGTAGGTCATCGTGACCATGGATACACTAAGAAACAAGACTGTACTCTCAGCTGTGTACAGGGAGAGATTTCTAGACCTTGGGCTCAAACTTTTACACAAATATGAAATGATTAAGACTTAGTGGTTAATTTAATATAAATAATAAAGATAGACTGTAAATACTAAACATGACTCTAAAAGCCAGGCTGAGAGGTTTACAGGAGTTACAGTATCTCTTTTAGTCTATTTAGTGTTATACCTGCGCACACACGCAAAAAAGTGGTTTTGCTTAAGAAAAAACATACTTCAAAATGTATTAATACTAAATAATATGTAACTAAATAGGAAATATTTTACATTGTCTTCATATTTTAAATGTTTACTTTCTAAAAGCATGAATTCTGCTTGAATTTCATATAACGTTTCATGCTTTTAGCAGCGCATAATGTTTATGTTGCAAGTGACCCTGTTTTAAATGTAAGTTCAGGTCATATTTTTCTTTTCTTTAAGTGGTTTTGTTCATGATTTTTTATTTCAAGCAACCCGTCTGTGTTGGCATTTGTCTAATTAACTTTTGCCAGTGACAGATGACTTTGCATCATGGCCTTTAATGTTAACCACATAAGACACAGGCAGACACTAGAGATCATTATTAACAGTCAATCAAGTCAGTTATCAAATATTAAATCATGGTTTACCCAATGCTTGAATAGTAAATAATAAAAAACAGGCTTTCACAAGCCATGCATTTAATCTGAATAATTTACTCATATTCCAAGCCTTTAAAGTTTGCTGATCCAAGCTGTTATCATCCATAATTGTTTTATGAATCAGCTTTAAATTGGCCATTGGTAAGACAAACAGATGGACCTGCCACAAAATCAAGAAACAAGTAAATTGTAATTACACATTTCACCTTTAAAGGTGATTTGCAGCTCTTGGTTCACAAAAGTTTGCTTTCTCCTGTAAATGTTCCAAGGCATACAGAACTCTGCTATTATCTGCATAGTGTCAATATTGTCACAGCAGCTGCATTGTTAGCTTTTCCGATCCAAAGTCTGCAAAATGCTCTGCTCGTCTGACTCTCCGTCCTTCCATCTCAGTGTTTTCTTGCATCAGACATCTGCTGTCTGTCCTGATGGTACTGAACAGGCGGGTTTGTGCCCCACAAAGCGAGTCATAAATGTGCTTATCTCTGCAAAACTTTCTTTTACGACAGCTGGCAAAGAACAAAATTTAGAGGCCAACACAAAACCTCAAAAACAGAACTATGGGGTTGGGGAAATAATGCCGTCATCTGTCTGAACAAGCCAGATGGCCAAAGGTCGAGAAAAGCATGACTTCAAATAAAAATCTACCACCGTCTCACCTGTGTCTATATATGGATCTAAATGGCAGCAGGAGTGATTTATCCCAAGTCTCTATTCCCCAGCCTCTGGCTATACAAACCCTTTTCATTAGCACGTATTGTACTCACCATGCCATCTCAGCAGTTTCCAGCCCTCCGCTGATCTCCAGCCTGTGTCTGAAGCACGTTAAAGGCCACGCTCTCCATCTTTGTTTCACAGAACCCAAGCCCCCATGGCTCAATCACTTTTCTCCCTCCTGCTTTATCCCAACACTATCCCCCTATATCCCAAGGCCATTCCAGAGAGTAATCCGGAAATGAACCTGCCAGTATCCACAATGAAATCCGGGAAAACAATAAACAGCTTTACTGCTCAGAGCTGTGTGCGCTCTCCTCATCCTGAGGGACGTCAATTAAGCAGCCAATGACCTACAGAACATGTTGTAATAGTTCCAGTGCCACAAGAATCACATTTAATACACAGCAGTTATGATAGTAATTGGAGCCAATGGTTGATTTTTTTCATTTTTCACCAGGCTCCTACTGAAAGTTGGAGGAGCTTGTTGATGGTGCTGCTTTAGTGCAAATCAAAGGGGACACTGGAGGGTCAAAGCTTTGTTTTGTGAAATTCTGAATGTAAAATAAAGCGCAGAAATGCATGAGTCATTACATACCATCACTCTGTACAACATCTTCAGATCTTCTAACCTGAAGTTTGAGCATTGCCACAGCAACAGCCTCGTACATAAGGTTATGAGATGCCTTCAACTAGACAAGCTTAGCACATGACTAATCATAAAATACATTTGTAACCACTGATGCAATGCAGGCAGCAAAACACTGAGGAAACAGAATGCACAACAATTTATGCTAATTTGATCATACACAAGTAAAATGACACATCCCTTGTGTTGAGAACAGCACGCATCTGTGCACAGAAGCAGTCATCAGTCTTTTGTTTCCAAGGTCACGGGCAGGATTTTATTGCCAACGTATGGATCCTCACCCCTGTTCTACAGCTTATTAAGAATTCATGACTTAACAATGAATATATGATATGATTTTCTCTCCCTCTCCAAACCACAGAATGTGGCTTCTCCAAAAATGGCAGGTGGGAGTTGTCATTCATCTCATGATGCATTGATGGCCAGTAAATACATTAAATCTGTATGCTATAATGACTTAGCAAATACCATCCGTCAATTTAAGGGTGTTAACCTGTAGCATAAATCCAGCTAAACAACCACACAAAAAACATTTAGAGCTGTTCGAAGTTCTCAGGCTCAGTTTCCGTTAAATGTGTGCAGATGAATGCTGGTTGAACTCTTACAATTGCAGATTAGGCATTTAAATTCTCCTCATCAGCATTTATGCATGTGTTTATAGATAACAGACTGCACAGTGTTGATTTAATGGTATAGCACAACAACAATATAACAGTTGTATGGAAATGCACTGGCCTTTTAATTCCTGTCTCTCATTTGCTGTTGCCACCTGTTCTTACTAAATATTTCCTAGGTTGGGAATAGAACAGAGATGCTTTAAGTCCACACATAAAAATTACTGTCACATTCGGGAACTGATCGCTGTCTGTATATAGTTTGTATTACAAGAGATAAAATTCCATGAAACATGCAAGAAATAAACTTCAAAGCCCCCAGCAAATCAAGCCTCTTATTGTATTTTAGGAATTCATGATAGGGTCTTTTTGATGTGCTTTTCAAAGCCACTTTGAGCTTCTCTAGCCGTATCCTCGTGTTTTTTCTCCTTGTATGCAGGAGAGTAAATTGGATCTGACTAAAGTGCTAAAATCAGGCTTACACTTTTAACACAGGGTTTCATGTCCAGATTGAGGTCAGTAGCAGGTGTGCTGGGATTTTAGCCAGATCTTTTGCCTCAACAGGTTTGGTTGTGTCTGTGTTAGGACACCAACATTAAATGTTTTTGTTTCTTTTGATGATTTTAGTCAATATTTTGTGGATATTTTGATCCAAACACTCCAGTCCATTTCACTTTGACAAAAATGACAAAAAAATTAGTCTACTAAAATAATTACACAATTTATTTTCTTGATAATGAGCAAAACTGACGTGCCAAACTGCACCAAAAAATGATTAACCTTTTAATTTTTTTTACATTTAAACATTGGAAAGGGCCTAGTATGACCCTTGGTATACCATGTTATTACAGAAACAGCATATTAACATGATCTGCTATGGAATAGACTTCTAGCTCATTTATGGATATAAATACTGCTATGTTTTAATAGACTGCTGTCTGTCATTTGTTAATACAGTTTATTAACATTAGTTAACAAAAAATCATTTTGAGCATCACTGTCTTTATGACTAAAAAACAGTTTAATGTGCTGGTAGCATTAATCTACATATCTCTGCTTATTAAATAAACACTGCTAAGAAAACTGAAGAACATGGGGAGGTTTACACAGCGTTGTGGATCTCGCTTTATAGGTAACTGTTATGTAGGAACTGTTATCCCTGAGCCGAGACAATAAATGTCAACAGGACTCTCATCCGGCCACAACAGCATCCCGCCCTCACCACATTTCAATCGCCTCGCTGTGGAAATAAAACATGACAAAATAGCCATTGAGACAAGATTATGGTTTGAAATACTGGCGGCTTTGGCTATTTCCACAGCCAAGATCACACAGAGCCAATTTCCAAAGAGTCATTGTCATAACCAATTTTGTGATGGTGGCTTCCACTGGGAGCTGATATTCACCAATTCTTTATAGAGTAATATTTACAGGCACAGCTGCAGAACCAGACTCCCTGCCTCCATTACAGGCAGTGTGCCGGGAGACAGACCTCGCTGCACTTGCCGGAGCTTCTCTTTGATACACGGCTTGTGGTTTGGAAAAGTTATCATTTAGACCTGAGCTGATTTATTCATTCATTCTTTTCAGAATGAGGCGCAAAGAGTAAAAGAAATCCGATTCTGCTTCTGGTGAAATATTTGGGTGCAGTTCTATGAATATCTTTATTTATGATGTTTGAAAAAAGACACTCAGAACTCTTGAAGTGGCAAATCCACAGCCACAGGAAAGCAGAGTGATGTCAGATGTTTGGTGACATCTTTAAACACTTCAATCACATGTGAGAAGTAAACAGAGATTTCATAAGCATCATGTACTGCTTCTGAAAAACTCTGTTTTGCACCTTTCTTAAAAACAGCAAGTAAAAAGCAGTGTTTAAACTTCCCAAATGCACTATTTCTTATGTTAATGGTTTCAGATGATAAGGGTGTATTAGTGTTAAACTAATGAAAGCTACATGTTAATGTGACAGTTCCACTGGCTCATGTAATGTTTTCATTGGCTAGTTCTCCAGCAGAGCCTTTTGTATTTGATTTTTCAAATATTATGTCCATGTGTTGCAGACTTTGAGTATGTATTTTTAAAGGGGTTGTATCATACTTTAAATATTTTATTTTTATTGTCCACTTAAGGTCCACCTAAAAAATGTTACCATTGTTTTCTGTATCTGAGGAAGAATATTAATTTTAATAAATGGGTCTTTTTAAACTGTTTATGGCTTGTACAGTTACAGTATTTAGAATACAGTACACAGTTTCATAGTACATCAAGCTCATCATATAACCCCTTTGAATAATGTCTATTGCTATACATTATCACATAAATAAAATTATCCACAGTGCTGCATGGACACTTTTAAAAGTGCAGCTGTGCAAATACACAAATTCTCAAACTGATCATTTTTCTTTTACTGTCTCTTGATTCTGATAGCCATAAAACCAAGTTGCCTCGATAAGAATACAGAGTGAACATTTCACAGGTAATAAAGTCTGCTGATGATGGATTACTTTTTATCTGAGAGCCTGAAGTCGTTTCAGTGTGAAGTTGGAGACCTCGCGGCTCATCACACACTAATCATGCACTTACAGCACTGAGCTATGTGAATCATCAGCCAGACTGCCCATCATACAACAGCATAGCACACTCAGTATAACAGCACAGCATGCTCAGCACAGCCTACTCAGTATACCATATTAAAGCACACCACAACACGGCACAGCATGCTTAGCATACCACATCAAAGCACACCACAGCACAGCATCCTCAGCCCAGCAGAGCACTCTGTCCAGCATAGCATAGCACATCACACTCAGCTCAGAGCAGTACACTTAGTCCAGCATATCACAGCACATCACACTTAGTCTAGCACATCACACTCAGCTCAGAGCAGTACACTTAGTCCAGCATATCACAGCACATCACACTTAGTCTAGCACATCACAGCACATCACACTTAGTCTAGCATATCACAGCACATCACACTTAGTCTAGCACATCACAGCACATCACACTTAGTCTAGCATATCACAGCACATCACACTTAGTCTAGCACATCACAGCACATCACACTTAGTCCAGCACATCACAGCACATCACACTTAGTTCAGCACATCACATCACAGCACATCACACTTAGTCTAGCACAGCACATCACAGCACATCACACTTAGTCTAGCACATCACAGCACATCACACTTAGTTCAGCACATCACATCACAGCACATCACACTTAGTCTAGCACATCACAGCACATCACACTTAGTCTAGCACATCACAGCACATCACACTTAGTCTAGCACATCACAGCACATCACACTTAGTCTAGCACATCACAGCACATCACACTTAGTTCAGCACATCACATCACACTTAGTCTAGCACATCACAGCACAGCACATCACACTTAGTCTAGCACATCACACTTAGTCTAGCACATCACAGCACATCACACTTAGTTCAGCACATCACAGCACATCACAGCACATCACACTTAGTCTAGCACATCACAGCACATCACAGCACATCACACTTAGTTAAACCCAGCACATCACAGCACATCACACTTAGTCTAGCACATCACACATAGTCACAGCACATCACACTTAGTCTAGCACATCACAGCACATCACAGCACATCACACTTAGTCTAGCACATCACAGCACATCACACTTAGTTCAGCACATCACAGCACATCACACTTAGTCTAGCACATCACAGCACATCACACTTAGTTCAGCACATCACAGCACATCACACTTAGTCTAGCACATCACAGCACATCACACTTAGTTCAGCACATCACACTTAGTCTAGCACATCACAGCACATCACAGCACATCACACTTAGTTCAGCACATCACAGCACATCACAGCACATCACACTTAGTCTAGCACATCACAGCACATCACAGCACATCACACTTAGTTCAGCACATCACAGCACATCACACTTAGTTCAGCACATCACACTTAGTCTAGCACATCACAGCACATCACACTTAGTCTAGCACATCACAGCACATCACACTTAGTTCAGCACATCACACTTAGTCTAGCACATCACAGCACATCACACTTAGTCTAGCACACCACAGCACATCACAGCACATCACACTTAGTCTAGCACATCACAGCACATCACACTTAGTTCAGCACATCACAGCACATCACAGCACATCACACTTAGTTCAGCACATCACACTTAGTCTAGCACATCACAGCACATCACACTTAGTCTAGCACACCACAGCACACCACAGCACATCACACTTAGTACAGCACATCACAGCACATCACACTTACAGCACATCACACATAGTACAGCACATCACACTACTAGCACACCACAGCACATCACACTTAGTCTAGCACACCACAGCACATCACACTTAGTCTAGCACATCACAGCACATCACACTTAGTCTAGCACACCACAGCACATCACAGCACATCACACTTAGTCTAGCACATCACAGCACATCACACTTAGTTCAGCACATCACAGCACATCACATCACAGCACATCACACTTAGTTCAGCACATCACAGCACATCACATAGTCTAGCACATCACAGCACATCACACTTAGTTCAGCACATCACATTATCACATCACAGCACATCACACTTAGTCACACACACAGCACACCACAGCACATCACACTTAGTTCAGCACATCACAGCACATCACACTTAGTCTAGCACATCACAGCACATCACACTTAGTCTAGCACAACACAGCACATCACAGCACTTAAAATCACTATTTTCAGTAAAATAGTGATAGTAAAATCACCTTTTTCTGAAATATGTGATTCTTTGGAATTGATTATTCAGTCCACATTTTCATAGCCCATAACAATCAACAACAGCCATTTTATTGATACAACATCAGTTACACTTGCACTCATTATTCATGCTTAACAAACTGATATCTAAAAAATAATATACAAAATTTTAGTTTAGCAGAAAAGCCCTTCATTTTCTAGCAATCACTTTGCCAAAAGCAAATGTAGTTTTTGTTCCATCTTGCAAAATCTGGTATTCAGTTGAACTTTTCATTCACACTGTTCAGCAGTCTATAACTGTATTGCTGTCTACAAAATACCTGAGGCACCTGAAATGCTAAGGCTACTTAATAACAAACCCAACACCAGTTTGTGATCTCTTTGTATTACAATGTATTGGGTTCAAAACAGAGAAGAATTTTAGAGTATCCTGATGGAATCAGGTGTAAACACAAGGTATGCCAGATCAATTTCCTAACTGGGTAAAATCAATAAACTCTCAGTGTCATTGTTATTAAACCTGCCTCAGTATTGAGCGTGTTGACCAAGCAGTGCGCCGCTAAAATCAGTGACCTGATGTCCCAACTCAACATATCCGTGTCATCTGACTGTGGTGGCTTGAAAATCCTGAAGGTGTTTGCCTGCAACCACCCACTCTCAGCTCACTCTTACTGCGGCTACATTCAAAACACACAGACAGCAGCATTCACTTGCACTTGGAGACCAACACCACAATCCACCTACACACGAGTTTACAGAACCAGAGAGAGAGAGCGAGAGAGAGAGAGTGAGAGAGAGAAGAACATTTTGTCCTGGGCAGTGCAGAGGGCTGAAATCCCTCTTTTAATGAGTGAAGACCATGAAACCTCTCAACACTCTGGTCTTACAGAGATATTTGTACACCGCTCATGTAAACTGCTTCTGGGCGATCCAAAATCCCGTTTTCTTTTGTGTAATCAATCCTTTAATCAATTTAATGTTTTACTTTCACTGTTATGAAGTGCAATGGACTTCAGATAATTAAAATTTCATAAAGTCAGGGCAGAACTAATCACCAAAAGGATATTGATAATGAAGAGTGGAAATGATCTTACTATTATGGGTATTATTATGTCATTTCACTGATTTTAGACAAAATCAACATTTGACACTCAAATCAAGCAGTGAATGTTTTAAGTAATGCAGATCACTATGAAATAATTGTCATGTCCTGACCACACTGATGACAGGTGCATTCTGGGAGAAAAATAATCTCTGTAAAACAAGTGCATAAAAACTTTCATATGAAAAAATTCATATAAGCATATTTAAGTAGTAAGAAAGCTTATTAACTATTAGTGCCAGTTGCAATTGCATGAAAATTTGCTTACATTCTCATTGTGTTGCTGAATGTGAATCTGATCAGTTCCAACGTATTTTAACAGGAAACATTATCATTGCTTCAACCCATGCTTTGTTGGAATAAATATGTATATTGGTCATATTTAAATCCACTTGCATATCTTTGCATACATTATTAGGTCCTCCTTTAAATGGTTAGATAATCCTCCAAAGACTTTCCTTGAATGTCTGGAAAAATCTGTGCCAAGTTGTCTTGTCTTTTTTGTCTAGAATTGGCAGGTCCTGTAGCTCAATTGGTAGAGCATTGCGATAGCAGCATAAAAGGTTGTGGGTTTGATTTTCAGAGGACGCGTACTGACAAAGTGTATAACTTGAATGTGCTGTAAGTCGCTTTGGATTAAAGCATCTGCCAAATGCATAAATGTTAATAAAAATGTAAGGTCACTCAAAAAGCATACAACTGAGATGAAGCCAGAAAAATGCTTATAGTATAAAGAACTTACAGTAGCTTTTTTTAACTTTAGCTCACAAACTACCACAACAACAGGAAGAGTTAGGAAAACATCTATATACGTTAAATGACACAAACTACAATTAAACTCTCACAATAATACCAGTACATGATGCATGTAACTTGTCCAACATTACACCAGTGGAAAATGTGCTATATTGAATAACTGTGAAAATGGCAACTCTCTGTCTGGGGCAGTTCTCCATCTTGTCAGTTCAGCCTGCTTTTCTGGCCATGCTTTAAGTAAGCCTCATTCACACACTCTGATTGCAAACCTGAGGGCATAGCTGACATTTCTCAATAATTCAGGTAGACAGGGGTGTGCCACAATCTCACTGCAGCTGCTGTCAGTCAACAGTAAATATGAATATGCCTATATCAATTTCTGTACTGTTTGTATAATATATCATATACACATACAAAACCTGGTTTGAAATGTTGGGTTGTGAAGAACACTGATGAAATACAAACTTTAAGTTCTCAGTTATGTTCTCATTAAAGTATCAACTTATATCTGTTGGTGTTTGAGCAAATCTGAGTAGTCTGAGACACAGCCGAGACCTCATGGGTCTCCTATAGGGTTTCTGAGGAAATTGCTACAATCGATTTCTCTGGAAAATCTGAGAATTAGGAAACCACAGATTCATCTTTTTGCTTTCAAGCTAATCTTATACCATCTAGCAGCAACAACTGAGATACTAAAGAGATTTCACCTTTTTACAGTTTCTTTCTAATGGCAGGTTCATCAGAGCTTGGTTCTATTCTGAGAAACACCAGTGAATTCTGAAAACTGCACACTATCGTAAATTATAGTACCGGCACATATGCAATAAACAATTTCTCAGGTTCTCTGTAAACATGCTTTTGGCCTCACAACAACTCAGACATTTATTTATGTGCTACAGTGAAGAGAACAGAATAAATAGTGAATAAATAACATTCACTGGAGCTGAAACGATAACTGTAATTGAAAACTGTAATTTTCAGCTTCTGTCAAAAATAAAACATTAAAAAAAAACTAATTTCTAGTTTTATTCAAAAGACTTGCACTTAAGATCAGATCATAAAAAGCACTTCAGTACACAGTAAATATGGTTATTCTTCATTGCTTTTTTATGAGTGTCAGTAAATGAGATCTGTGCAGTGCTTTATAGACACACGCCTTTTATGTTGTTTCAGTATAAATTGGGAGGAATAGACTGAATGGACGGGTGTCAGAACTACCAGCACAAGCGAGAAAGCGAAGGTTCTGCTGTACAGCAAACGTCTAATTAAAGCCTCAGCTGTCATAAAGCTCACAAACTTTACTTTTTTTGATCAAAAACGCCAGTAACATGAACGTATATTTCTGATAAACATGAATCAGATGCAACTGCTTGTTTCTCCTGCATTTAAAAGGGCTGAGAATCTGCCCATATGTCGGCTGCCTTTGTAGAGCGAGCTGAACGGCGCTTTGTGATTCAAGGGGAATTGCAGCCAGTCAGGCTGAAACTGCACCAGTGATTAGGAAAATTGAGTTTTTCAAAGCCACTGGGCCTTTTGAATCAAACTCTGTGCGATGCCACTCTCAGGAGCCTTCCCTGCAAAAAAGACACATCTGTACCAGCGCCTTACTACAAACTCACTGCACATCACAGTCACAATATTTCCTGATCCAGGTGGTACTTTCAGACAGATTATTATGTTAATCTGTTATGTCATTGACTTAAATAAATGAGGGCTCGTTTCCTGTAAACAGAGGAGACTCTTCCGTAAGTGATTATGAAGTTGGGAATGAAATATCATTGTGAAATTTCATTGCAGCTATCAAAGCAGAATATATTCCCAAGGCACTTGGCATTAAAGAAATGCACAATTTGAGACTAAGCAGGCCCATCTTTAAAAAATTGTAATATTTACAAATAGACTGAGGTTTTCAAATCAAACGCGGGGTCAGGAAAGTCAGTATTTACCCTACAGCCAATAGCTAAACAGAATGAATTAAATTACTAATGTTCGAGTCAATCTCTGATGCAGGGGTGTAGGTTTCATTTGAAGGTTTGCACCTTTAAATTTGTTATACATGTTTTGCATGTAACATGAGCATGCTGTCGATATACTGTATAAAGCAGATGGCTAACAGTGCTATTCAGTATGATGTTTATACATGTACACACATTTATTACATTTTTATAGTTTATTAATTTCCATAGAGCATACTCATCCTGTAAACTCTTTCATGAGCAGTAATTTAAAAAAAAATCCCAAAACATCATCTGGCTGACTCATGAGTTCTCAAAAATCCTTCAGCAGTTATTGCTTCAATTACTGGCATCTTATAGTCAATTCTTTTTTTACATTAAATTAAAAGTAACAAATAACACACACATTTCACTGCAGCTTAACACAGGTTATGTGCAACAAATCTCTGTATTCTGTAAAACAGGCTGCATCGGTGCTGGTTCAGGTCTTTTGTATGTGCTGTGTTATATGTTGATCGCATATGCAGATTGTTATCTAAAAGTTTTAATTTTTCATCTCCTGATAATGTGATTACTTTGATAGTCCTGATATATCAGCTTCAGTTCAAACTGCTGTTAACACTTTCTCCAGCAAGCAGATGTGATGAGACATGATTTCTTGTTTATAGGAACAAAGCCTTCAGCTCATATTTTCTGACTGACAGATCTGTTGTGTCACCTGATGTCTTATGGTCTTGTAATGTGTATGACAAGTCCTTTTATTGGTGAAAAGATTTATTAGTGGTCTGCAGCTAGGGTGAAAAACGAAGGTGATATTGTACTAATGTGCCAGTGTGTGTTGACACATGGGCCCTGTCCTTGTGTTTGCTACTCTACTGTGTGTGTTCTTACATAACTGTTGACATTTGTGTATTGTGACTCGTGTCTGTGAAATGAGACCCAAGAGGCAGGTCCCAACATAATCTTCTCTGTTTCTTTCCCTAGTGTTGGATTGTGTCCCTGTTAAAAATACCAGCATATGTTGTGTTTTGGATGCTGGTTTTTCCACTAGGCTAACCAGCAAGAACTCAACCAGTATAACCAGAAAGACCAAGCTGGTTAAAAATAAAGTGCAGCCTCTTCAAGTGGAAATAGTGGCTAGGACTAACAGCAGAGAGAACCATCAGTGTACAGTACCTGCACTGTTAATGTTGTATGGGAGAAAATCTAATGTATTAAAATAAATGACTGATCTCCTTCCCTTTCCACCTTTTCATCTTATCCTCTCCTTTTCCAAGGTCACAGTAAAGAGGGCTGTGCTCGCTTGTTTTGTATCACGACTGCTGACAGCTGCAATTTAATTGTGACCGAGAGTAACATATACCCTACTTTCAGCAGCCAGACAGAAGAGACCTTGAACGTATTCCCTACACCTGCTTAAAACCAATCTCCTCTACCACCCTCCTGTGGTTTATCCCCAGCTAAGTCACAAAAATGATAAATGAGTAAAACGCTATCAAATCTGTGCTGCCATTTCTTAATTCTTTAGAGTGCTTGTTAGTGTACAAATCAGAATGTACATGACTTACTAGAAAGCCTCTCATTGTACAAGTTTACCAGCTCACTTCAATGATTTTTAACTTTAAAGACTTCATAAATACCTTTATAGAGAATTCACTGTCAAATGCTGCCTGAGAGTGACAATACTCCTACATTACTCATCTCATTACAGTACTCCCTACTTACTGAGAACAATAAGACAACATGGCTTACTAGCACGCTACTATTAACTATTGCAATATGCATTATTGCAACTATTGCATTATACTGTTAACTATTACAGTATGCATACTACGTTTATATAAAACTTATTTGTTTCAATAATACGCCTACTACATTTGTCAAAAGAATCAGCATACAACAGATTACTGTGTGGAATACAGTACGCATTCAATATGTAGTCAAGTAGTGTACTGTTATTATTTTGTATACTGCCAACTTTTTTCTTATCTTTAAGTACTTAATTCTGCATGGCTCCCTAGAATGTTTCTCATTATACAATAAAGGGAATAAATTCAATCAAACAGTGAATAACTTCACTGATTGTAACTGTATTGTCACTCAATGGCAGTGTTTATCAAAGATTCTCTGCAGAGTTCAGGAGACAACATGTAATAAAAATGCATATCAGCCTATGAGGGGATTCTCTCATGAGGACAGGATTACAATGTGGACACAATCTAACAAAACTGTCGGGCCAAATATAAAATGATGTGTAGAGCATTGCATGTGCCCTCAAAGTCCCCTAGCTCATGAGCTCATGAAAACTGATGCACATTTCTTGAAGATTTTAGGTAAGGCAACAGACATACAATAGATGTTTATTTTTGTCATATGAGCTGGCATGAGCTTGCCTCAATTTCCGTGAGTCTCTGTCCCTTCATGTTGACTGTGACTGAGGAAAATCTCATTCTAAGATGCACTACAGGTGCACTACACATTTCCAGGGCTTTCTTTCTGATTGAACCCAAGCTTTGCTGTGTTTTACTGCAATTCAGGAATGATTTTAAGAGCCTTTTTCACAGCCTTTTTCACATAACCTCATTTCAAGAGGTTATGTGGACATACAGTAACACGAATATACAGCTCATTATGCCTGATGGAATAAATGCATGCAAATGTAAAATCATGAGGAGATCTGACAATATATGTGCGTCATGATTTTTCTATAGTGTTTTCTTGAATTATTTTTAAGCACTCTTTTCTACGTTCCCCACATTTGTTTTGTAAGATGTCAAAGAAATACTTAATTCACAGTTATTAAAACTAATAACAAAGTTATAATTAAAGCATTCCATGCGAGCCACAAACTGGTATTTACAAAAATAAGTCTTTGCCCTTTTAAGCATGTTACCTTTATTTTCAAAGCTTGTTTAATTAACAAAACACTCCTTCAAATCAGTCAAAATAACTTACAGATACAATGGTGATATTTTTCATAAGGTAGGTTTCTGTTATTTAGGTTATTTAGCTATTTAGCTAATGTCTATTTCTCTCAGACACTCCTTGACATTCCTTTAATAATGTTCTACAAGTCTAATAAAGCTGAGACAACACAAAGCTAATGGGTGTCTGGAGACACTTTTAAATTTGGGGATCAAATACAATATTTGCACAGTTTTTATACAATTGAGAAAAGCAATATCACCCAAGAATAGATAACATGTTAAATATGTTGTTTTGTACATGTAATTAATGTTATTCTGTAGTGTTTATTAAAGTAATATGGTGCATTTTTCATTATCATTAACTGCCGCTTAACTAAAGCATAACAGATTTTGCATGTTGATTTAGTGCTACAGAATAAATTAAAATGATGTTTAATTTAAATCCCTGAATTTTCTTGATGTTTCTCCTCCTTTTAACTTTTCATCTCTGTTCACAGCTGGAGATTACGGCAAAACCATATCAAATGGTTTGCTTCATTTTCAATTACACATACATCATTGAGATATTGTATTGGAACTATGTAACCATGAACGAAACAATGATGTATTTTATCATTATTTGTCTACATGCAGACACTGCAGACAATGCAGTATCAGGGCTGAGATGCTGTGCTAATAGGATAGCCTACAACAATAGGAACTTGTACTACACAAACAAATGGCTTGAGAAAATAACAGAATTATTCCACATTTCTGTGGTAGTAAAGACAATGTTAACCGAAAATTACAAGCACTGATCACATAACTGATCATCATCAGACTGTTGATAAATAAAGAGAAAAGATTACATTAGGTTACAGAAAAATGGCCTCAGAACAGACAGACAATAAAGTATGCATACAAGGTGTAATTTGCTGAAATTTCTAAAGCATAGGTGTGCTTAGAACTTAGTTGTGTATGTCATACAATGCTCCAGGCCAAATTCTTACAGTTAAATAACAATTGTATTGTGACTGTTTTGGAAAATTGCTAGATTTGCCCTTCACCTTGCTCTGTGCATAACTGAATTGTTGTTCTGCAGAACAGAATCCTTCAGAAACTCACTCAGAGCGCTATATGCCTGTGGTGCTCCAGTTGTTTGTTTTAATATGTTAATGCACCTGAGAATACATTTTAGGAAAGTTTGCCAGGTATTTGGAGAAACTGAAAAGGACACGGCTTCACACTCCACTGGACTCTTATGGATCTGGCAGCTGGATGTGGAAGGAATCGATGGAACTGTATCAAGCTGGCAGCGTAATCGAGCACAGATGTTTGTTATAAAAAGGCCATAAGCATAGTGTTGTTATACAACATGTATGTTATGCGTGTTAGATGAGTTTTCTTGTGGAATGGATGCTTGTCAAACGTCATTTCAACTGTATTTCATAATTTGCTGAAAATGCATCAAGACCTTTGCATGCACTTTGGGCTGCATTTAATATTTACCCAATACAGCTTGAAGGGTTTTCAAGTGAAGTGCCTGCACCCCCTTTAGCTATGACTATATTCACAATACAATGAAGCCTTAAGTCCCTTACTGCTTTTATAAAATGGATACCACATAATACAAATATTAAAGGACACAGATTATTAATGCTATTATATTTAAGTAAAAGCCTCCCTTTCGTTAGAAGATATAATCCTGCTCAAGCAGAATGTTGCTATGCAACACAATTAGCTATTGGTGCCTCTCAGTGATACAAGTTTATTGAGCATAAACCCCAGCTATTGACCAATGAGCATGAACAAGCGGAACTATCACTTTTATACTAACAGAGTTCTTCCTGAGCTGCTTAAACAGATTTACTGAAAACAGATGAAACAGTATATTCAAGCTCCCCGGTCATATTCTTTTTACAATACTTTCAAACAGCTCTAGTTTTCTGTGTCCTTGAGAATTTTATAAGCCCCACATAAGAAAGCAACGGCTCTATGAATAATGTTTATAAATGGTTTGTTTTTAAGCATCATCCCCTTCTCATGCATACACAAAAAAAGCAATTAATATGATTTTTATGGGTAGTGGTGAGTTTGACACCAGCTCCATTTACGAAGGGTTAGACCTGCAAGAAAGATTTGTCGTCTCCTTCAACTAACCAGCTGTTGAAGAATTCCCTCACTCCCTCACTGTGTGGCTTTTAGAGCGAAAGCTTTAATGAATCACTTACGCACAGACGAGCCCTTGTGCCTCTGATGGGATCTTAAGCAAGAGTGACACATGATACAGGAAAACTAGGAAGGCAGATTTGCCCTTGGGTTGGTTCACAGGTGAGGCAGGGAAAGGGTGAGGATTTTCTTGGGATTACGAAGGAAAGATGGTGAAAGATGCAAGACAAATTAGACAGCATGTGCACAGATCATCCTCTAAGATATTATATCCACACAGCCAATGAAGTTAAAGGGCTCAGCTGAAAATGAAAATTTGATCATTCACTCACACTGATGTTATTTTCATCTGCAAAACTCTCTTTACTCTATAGAACACCAAAAGGGGATAATTAGGACTGGTCACTGTTTTCCAGGCAATTACAATGAATGGAGACTGGAGATTCCATGCATCAAAAAGAACAAAAAGCACCATCAAAATAGCCTAACAGTGATCCATGAAACTTGTGCACTATACTAGAAGTTATCGGAGACTACACAATGTCTTTGTGGGAGGGACAGTCTGGCCTTTATGTCATTTTTAATTGAAAATGATCAAATCCACCCCAGTTCCTTTGACATGTTAATGGGAGTTCATGTAACGTTTGATTTATTACCAAATTGTGCTTTTCAGTTGTAAACTAGATTAACCATTTCACAAAAGATGCAAAACCAGTCTGACTGATTCGTTCATGAACCGTCTGAATCCAGTCACAAGAATTAGCAGCTCACTAGAGGGGAAAATTATCAGTGAAACATTAAAAAATGTTTTGTTCCTAATCAAAGCTATTTTGTGGCTTCAGAACATTTATAGAGCACATATACTGGTGCATAGACTACTATGCACCAGTGCTATGGTGCTTTTGCATTTTTTTTTGACACTTGAAAGCATCAGTTCACATGCATGGTAAAATAAACTGGAAATGAGCAAAACTGACAATTCTTCAAATTCCTCTTTGTGTTCCACAGAAGAAACAGTTTTTCTGAGGTTCTTTCTGTTCCACAGATCAAACAAAAATGTTCAACTTTGGATGAACTAATTTTATTAATTTAATAATAGAATTATTAATAATTAGAATTAATCATTTTTAAAAGATTCTCATACATTAAGTGGAGCTTTCTGAACTTCAGACAATAAGGTAGGTATTGTGATAATAGCTAACCATCCACTCTAAGCCACAGACCTCTGTTGTTCCAGCTCTATACAGTCAAACAAACACCATCTCTGTAACATGTTTAGACATCGAGGGAAATATGTTTGTTGTTCCCCAGATCCAGAGGCAATTTTGCCTCCCTGCCTCCCCCGCAATGACATTAGTTACGGATTTTGTGAAGAAGATTAAAGCTGAGGTGTGGTTGAACTGAGAAACAGGCAATGAATTAAAGTCTTGTTCCTGCTCAGTACATTCTTACCCAGGCCTTGAATAATCTCAGACAAAGAAACAGAGAGCTCACCCAGATCAAGTCCAAAAAAAGATGACATGTGAAAGTTTCCAAAAATCTGTAGGCTTCATTTTTATTGTTGTTCCCAAAGGGAAAGAGTTTTTGGTGTTGTCAGGGTCTGAAGTTAATCTTCAGAGTAAACGTATCTTGCTTTCCATCTCTTTTCTGAAAGGATAATCAAGCTGGACTCACCAGGCTGACTCACGAACTCTAACCCACATTTCCTTCCTCAAAGGCATAGAAGACCGCAGCTGACCACGCTACTACATTTTATACACAGCACGAATAAAATGGTATAGCTTATCCCACAAAACACAAAAAAGCATAATGTCAAATTGCGTTACTGTCTTACTACAACAGCAGGTAATAATGTTTATATATTCTCATGAACTTAAAACAAAGGCTTCAACTTACACCTAATATTTTCCGTGGCACCCACTTATTATTGTTCAGACATTAAATGGACATCAGTGCCTAAGTTTTGACTGATTGTATAAACATTTTAAGGTTAGCAGAGGTAAATTTGTTACTGTTTTAGGGTTAGGTTGGTACTGCTGTTACACAATTAATATTATACACACAGAGGCAATGCTAAACATGGGTACTAGTCCTTTTTTGGGTGTCACGGGTACTGGGAGTCACTTGTACTGAGTCTCTGTCACTTACTTTAAAGTCTCTGTCCTTGCAAGAATCTAAAAACAGATATTTACCTGCTATGAAATATCTGAAAAAGGTCCATCTTAATGTGAGAATCCAAATCAGTAAAATCCAGCCTGACAGATATTAGGTGTAAAATCCCCTAGATTAAACCAGTGTGTAGTGTGTGTATTTCAGAACCGTATAAGAATAATTAACAGTCTGCTTCTTTACTCTGTGGGACCTGCAGCCACAGAACTTTGCTTCTCTCAGCACATATATTAAGTTTGTTAATATTATGAAGACTAATAAATTAATACCATGCATTAGTTAAGATTTGTCTTTCCCAACCCTTTTTCATCTAATGTACCCCCACAGGCCTATCATTAATACTCAAGTACCCCTTTGTTGATACCAAACCAAAAATGTATTCTTATTATCTCATATTATACTGGATATTATTTATCCATAATTATACAGAAGCCATTTTAATCTGTTGTCTGCTTTAAACATATTTTCTCATCTAGTATACTAACATGAATACTTGTTAATATCAGTCTTAAATGTCTCTTTCTAACAAGGTGCTGTGCAGTACCCACTGCATCCTGCCAGTTTTCTCAAATAGATCCAAACTCAGACAGAATGTGTCATGGTTTCCTAATATAGGAAAGATCCATCTTGATTGGGAATGCTGGCCAAACATGCAGTTTTTTTTGTAAGAATCAAAGCCAGTTCTCTTCTGTCTCTTCTTGTTTCTATAAATAAACACATGTTGACGGCATATACCTGTCACTCATTTGCATGACAGGCCTCATCACTCAAATCACTCATGTCAATGTACAGACCGCCTGTCTTATTACAGACGCACAGTCCTCTTCTCCTCCCACCATTTTAAATGGTGTTTGTGCTGTGCATTTTATAGACAAGTTTGAAGACTCACAAGTTAGGTTAGCAAGTTTTCAGGAGGGCTTCAATATTCATCTGAATCCATTCTCTCTGGCAGCAAGCGTGATGTTTAACCGATGTGTTGTCAGTGAATGGAAACAATACTGAACAATGGAACACCCCACTTTCTGACAGATAATGATTCACGGCTTCTCTCTCAACAATTAAAGCACATCTTGTCTACAGTGCTCAGTTATGGGAACATTGGCTGGAACAACATGCTACCACCTAAATACCTGGAAAGGTAATTAACAAATTAACATCCCTTAAACCTGACCGGGTTGTTAGGAAAGTTTATTTTGTTTTTTCTTTATCAGTCTCAGATTCACCCCAGTAAACATTCTCTTATTTCACAGTGCTGTTGCTTCATGGGCTGGGCTCTTAATGGCTGTTCATTTGATAAAGTCCATTTATGACAACTGTGCCTCCGGTACCATGCAGTGAAAAATCATTTTCTGGCTCCTTTGGTGGTGGATTTTAATCTACAGAACTCAGTATGAATCAAATGCTGTTAGTATTTAAAGTACTGCAACAGGAGTGTTTCTTTGCCTCATGTCCGGAAACAACCTGTTTCTATCTGGATTGCTGTCTGAGGGATTGTTAACAGTGACAATATATACCACATACGTTCTGTATTTTCTTGATGAGCAATATATTGATACAAAAAAAAAAGTCCATAAGTCCATAAGTCCATAAATTCAGTCCATCATTTACTCACCCAAATGTCATTAATATCTCCTGTTGAGTTCCATAGCAGAAAAGTCATAAGGGAATAAAACAGTATGAGGGTAAGTAAATGATTTTTCATTTTGGGGAGAAAATGATCAAATCTAACTCACTCCCCATTAACTTAAATGTCTATCTGGTCTTATTGTGAACAATTAAATTCCAAATTCTAATGCCGGTCTTCGTAATCCTCCATTCAAATGTTTATAATTTGCTTTAATACTGAAATCACTTTTTCTTCACAACTGTTGTCACCAAGGCAATGTATTTTGATCCCCTCCCCTCTAATCATTTGTCATATAAATCATTTTTCACAATCCAATCAAAACCTGATGGCTAATATATACTGTATATAATATATACAATATATATCTATAACAATATATAATAATAATATATATAATATATATCTGATGTTGAAATATATAATAATTAAACAAACTATTTTATATTTACTTTAACTGCTCTACATATAGCTTTGGTATATTTTCCAAACATACGATAACAGTCTCCACAGGACCTAACTGAAGTCCAATTGGTTTTCTGAAAACAGCAGTTTAAATATCACATTAAAATGACGTCCTTATTTTCAAGTGATGGTGTCATTCTCTGGTCAAAAACTGCTCAAACCAGAACGTGCATAAACCAACACAGTGCCCCAACAATGAAATATTAACAAGCATTTGAAACTTCTCGTATAAATAGATTAATAAATGAAATCTGCTGTGACATATTTAGTCTACGAATCTAGGTCTTTCTGTATCATGTGCATGCTAAATGAAAATCTGGTTGGTAAGCACAGAAGTAGTATAGGCCATTTCCATAACACGCTCCTAACTTTCCCTGGTCTGTTTTCTATACATTCCCTCCCTCACAGACAGTTTCTCCTAATGCATTTTAAATTTCACTACCTTTACAATCTCATATTACAGCACTGCACAACATATGCTGACTGTATGTATGTGTACATACACTATCCACACCAAGATAATTAAAATGTATCTATTGTCTGGGTAATATTACAGATTCTAGAACATTAACAAGATGTCACACTTCTGTTACTATGAATACTATGAGTGCAACGCTCCATATGGCCCCTCTAGCAAAGGAATTCCTGCCTTTCAGTAAACAGCCAATCATCAACTTTGATGATACTCTAAGTCAACAGCTATTATATCCGGACCCTGTTTTTACACAAATGGTGACAGTCATGCACTTCCAACAAAACAACAAGCCCATTGGACGCTACTAACTGGCCATGAAGTGGGAATGTGATGGAAATGAGGATCAGGTTCCAGTGGTGAGGAGAGATTTTCTGGAATGCATGGAGAGGATGACCAGTGAGGGTAGAAGGTTCAACAGATAGAAGCAGCATATTAGATCAGAGTTTAGAGCGAGCATACTGCATGCAAAACTCTCCTGCTTTCAACACGATGTGACCTTTTCCTCTGCTTCTACTCTTCCTTCTCTTCCTCCTTTTTCAAACACATGTGGACAGAATGAAGATGTTTGGAGCTTCAGAAACCAGACAGCTGGGTCAGTCTTCAGGCCAACTACTTTGGTCATTGCTGTGTGAGAGAAATGCAGATTTCTGCTTTAATTCCATCTAATTTACCTCTATTTTTAGAGGCTATTGAGCCCACTAACTCAAATGACATTTGTCAGGTGATAACATTCCTTCCAGCTGATTCTATTGTGTTAGAAAAACACACTAATGAACTCAATTAGAACTGAATAGCTGTCGCTCAGGGTTTTCTGTGTGGGTCATTCCTATATGCAGTACATTTCTGTCCTCATCATACAGCATAACAGCACATGACATAATAAAACAAATGTATAATAAACTTACACACACACACACACACATATATGTATAGACGTATATACATATACATACACACACACAGTGTGATGAGGACATGAAGGTACACTTCATTTAGGAAGGACATCCCATGGTCCATTTAAAGATACCATTTAGGAATGCATTATAATATAAGTATACATCTAAACATTTTTGTTTTATAACATTAATATTATTATAAACATATTTTAGAAGTAATCAGGTTCTACTGAATGACGATTAAGTGCCTGAGCCCAGTTAGAGCAAACCCTTATGTTAACAGAACCTTCAGTACTGTTGTGTAAGTGTACAGTTACTAAGAGTTTCATAACATAAGGGGATTCTGGCAGCTGAGCCTAAACTGTGTATTTCTGGTACAGTTTGTTGTAGAAAGCCTTCATTAAATTACGACACATGCATATTCCTTTTATAAAAGATACAGAGATCAAAAGGGCCTGTATAATGGCAATGAGCCACGTCTGGAGTTGACATTTACTGTTGCTGTTGGCTGTTGGCAGTGAGCGTTCATTGTAACGTCATTGGAACAGGGACTGACGGATTGCTCAGTGCTCTCATTTGTCAGCACAGATGATCCGACCATTAATTTCTAACTGACATATTCCAATTTTAGTTTAATAACGTCAAAGTTGTTTTATTTTCATTTGCGAAATGATGAATTCAAAAATAATCAAATACATGTAGCATAAATGGTTTGTATGTGTAATGAGCAATACTGAAGGATTTTATGCAAAAAATAAATTTTATGTCAGATTGATCCAATTATCATACAACAAGATGTAATCTGCTGTTTCCTTCCATGGTAACATGGAGATTATAATATATCAACAATAAATATAAAACAACTTACACACTTTACCTTTAACAGCTATGATTAAATTCTTATTCTGTCCTTCTGCCAGGTTCAGCCTTGGTGTAACTCAGTGATGTAGCAGCTGTAACATTTTATGACGTCTGTGCTGACTGCTGTTTTAAAGCTCTGGGCTATTTCTTCAAAAATGTTGAATTTCTCAACTGTTTGATTTGAATATTGTACCTCTCCAGTGATTTTAATACATCTAAAATCCTACAACACAACAGGGCTCTCTCTTCTCTTCCCTCTTCTATCTACTGTTGATGGGCATAGAGTGTGCCGGGTCACACTTTGATCTAGATCATCAGAATCTCTGTAGGAGATCTGGCAACCATCATTCAGCAGAAAAAACAAAACCCTCTTCTGGTCAGCAGTATGGTTCAAGAACCTTCAATGATATTTAGACACGCCGGAATGGATGTTTTAGGGAATTTGAATAAACAAGCATCAGCACAGTCACAGTTAAGCAGATATTGTTTCATATTCATCTTTTTTCATCAAGAGCTGGTTGTGGCTAATGAAGGCCGCTGGGAAGAGGCTGATAAAATCAGAGGAGCAGAGATGAGGGGGAGAAAGAGAGCTATGGCTAACTGCCAATCGCTGACATGCTACTGGTGAACCGAGGCACCAGGTGAGAGACCGAAAAACAGCTTCCTGATAGGCCAGGCACTACTGGAAGTTAATGGCTGTTTTGTGTGAGTCAGAGGCAGTCTGCTCCCTCAATCCCCACACCACAGACATCACAATACACTCCTGTAATGCGTGTCTGGTGTTTTGGGGTGGTAATGAAAAGGATGTTTTATGATCATACTCTCTGTTGTAGCATAACTAACACAGAGATTATCTCTATAGTGAAGATTCTTTACAGGGAGTCTTTGGCATAAAGAGCACCTGCTAAATAACTAAACCAACAGAAACACAAACGATCTGATCAAGAATCTCTGTTATGTTAAGAATGTCTGATCACATGTCAGTTAGAGGTGACATTTACAAGTGGAGTCCACACTGAAAATCTAAGAATTCAAAATTGAATAAGTTTAGTAATAAATTGAATGTTTTAGTATTTATAAAAAAATTTAAAAAATAAAATACTTTTAAAAAATAAGAAAAAAAATCTTAAATCTCTTTTAGGTTACTAAAAAACAAGCAAATCTGTGACATTGAGCATGTTAAGTGCTTTGTACAAAAGGTCAGAGTTTTCTGCTTCCATTAAAACACACAAGAAGCTCTTTAGAACATTCTCAGATCATGCTGAGACATCATTGATCATCAGGTGGAGTCCATGCAGCTTAAGTGCATGTTGGCATTAAATCAAACGGGGAACACATCAAATACTAAACCTGTTTCTGAAATGTTAATTTTTCAATTAAGCTTCCTACTCAAATTGTTTTGCTGAAAATATTTTTGTAAGGGAAAAACTTTATTTAATTAGAAAAATGCAAAACAGAAGCAATTTCTGCCAACAGAAAATAAACAAAGGGAACCGCTAAATTTAGACAAACATGCACACCAAGTCAAATACTTGCCAGTGAATAACTCAGCAAAGAGCCAAGACCATAGGTGAACAAATGTGCTTTTGAAATCCTATTTCCACTCTGTAAATGTCAAAACCAGTCTGTTAAAGGACAACAGCGCGGTATATGATCTTCAGGGTCAATCTCGAGCATTTGATGACTGTGGAAAGGTTAAATGACATACACTTTGACTTTAATCACTATCAATGCAGATTTATAGAAACTGTACAGATGTCTTCATCCGTGTCTGGAGCCAGTGAAGCTGATGTGAAAGCAGCCCTTGTCCATGTTCTCTTACATTATACACTGCTGATTGAGTCGTCACTCAATATCTTGAACCCTTTAATTGCCTCAATTTCAACTCACTCACAGCATTGGTCTAGTTTGGTTTTAGTGCTAAAGCTCATCATTTCATCACATCATTTCATTTTCATCACGTCGCAGTTATAGTATTTTATCTGCCTGTCTACATATATCCATCTCTGTAGCACTATGTATGATTTGTTTACGGCTGTAAATAATGCACATTTGTAAAGCTTATTTATCTTTCATTTTAAATTTTTATTATATAGAACAAGATAAACGATAGATTTTGTTAACAGTTTGCATGATACCTAATCTAACATATCTAACATCCTTCTAATGATCAGTCATACATAAGAATGAGAGGAATACATTGTTTTAAGTCAACTGAGATTTGTGACACCAAAAACAGACAAGCAGTATAGATGGATGGATGGATAATGGTGCTATACTCAGCAAACAACAGTTGCATTGAGTTAGCAACATTTGGGTCTTTGTCTAAGGTAAGAGGAACTAAAGAAGCAATTGCAGTTTAACTTGTCTTAGACAAAACTGTCAGATGAATTGTTCCTATTCACGTTCACAAGCGTGTTGATTGGCCTCACCAATGGCTTTAGAATGGACGCCTCTGCTTGTTACACAGAACTGAGTAATGACACTGGGGTGCATTGAGAGCTCTTGCTTATGGGCTGCAGAGAATCAAAGCACTAATTCTTCACTCCCTCCTTCCTAACTGCAGTCCAAAAGTCTGGAGACAGGCATCACCTCTCATCCATATCACATCCAAATGTGCTTCTTAAATGACTGTCACTTAGAGAATACTTCACTGCCCTCAAAAATTAACAAACAGATGTTAAGCCAATGAAAATCATCACCACTGTCAACAATATTAAAGGACAGAAACATGAATGATGTGTGGACCAGCAAAAATAACAATGTGTCACGTCAAGTCCATCTCACTTAAAGGAACAGTTTAACAAAAATGAAAAATTTCTGGTGTTCATTCTTTCATCTGTACAAAGATTACAGAATTAACTAGAATCTATTCTTCTTCTTAAGAAGAATTTATGATACAGCTCATGTCAAGATTAATATTTGGTCTGAAATGTTTTATTGTGACCTTAGTCAGCGATTTTAGAGATATCTGTCTTTCCTCAAAGCTGCCCAGAGGCGTTGAAGAAATGTCCGCTGAGCGTGGAGACTTCCTTAAAGAGACTTTGACTTCTAGAACACAGAAGGGTTGTACTGGTCACTCTTTTTCATGCAATTAGAATAAATGGGGACTTCAATCTACAAAAATGACACCAAAGCACCATAAAAGTGCCACAAATGTGGTCTGTAAGACTTGTGTGCAATATTCTGAGTCAAATGACAGCTTTGTGGGGAAAAAAGACAAATGTAAGTAGTTATTAACTGAAATCTTGGCATCTGCACTAGCTCTCCTTGGCACACTTATGAAAGTACCAGCGATGTTCAATTTGTGAACAAAACCTTTTATCTGTGTTCCATATAAAAGTCATATGAGTTTGAACGTGAATAACCAATAACAAAATCTTAATTTTTGGCTGAACTATTTCTTGTGTAGTCTACCATAAAATGATTCAGAACAGATCATTGTAAAATAAACAAATCGTTGCTCGATCTTGAGCCAGATGGATAATCATTCAGTTCAAAAAAGTTGTAAAGATGACATTTAAGTTTTGATGCCAAAGACATCAGTGCTCCATGCACACTGACTGACACTGTTTTTTGGGATTTGCATTTCTTTTTTCCCAATTGCTTTTTCTTTTCTAATTTGAAATGATGTGTACAACAAGAATGCCAAAGCAACTTGTACAGACATTCTCATTATTATGCATTGGAAATGTCTTTTACAGGGGCAGCATAGAAATTCAAAGTATTTTGTCAAAGGCAGGATCTTGTTTTTGCTGTATTGTACATGCATTATCTTGCCCCATATGATAATGCTTTCTTCAAACAGATCCTGTTTTTCAAGTTATCCTGTCATGAAACGACTAGGCCAATGTGACATTTTCTCTAGTCATTTTACATCACTTTTGCTTAAAAGATCCAAGCCTCTGACATTTCAACCTGTTCCCTCTGCAGTATTAATACACCATTTACCAAAGGCAATTTGGGGGCCGTCAACATGACTGATACCAAATTGTGGTGTTATTTCTATAAAGCAATAAAAATGCAATTTTTAACATTTGTCGAAAAAGAAAATACAGTGATGACAGATGATTTGTGTTAGCCCAGGATTTGCTTTTGAAGTGATTGAAGTGACATATGTCAACTTTAAGTCTCACAACAGACTTTTCGATTTAATCCAAGGCATGTGAATCCTTACTTGGCCTTCATTTTTGCCATCTGAGAAAACTAGAGGTAAAGAGGTTTTAAACAAAGCTAGGACGCATTTTGAATTACAATGAGGATTCTAATCTTAAAAAAAAAAATTTACAGCGCTAAAGTTATGTTACTTTGTCATGTGGATGTGGTCACTTCTACCCATAAACAGTGGAAGATTTAGCTCTGTCCTTATTCAGACTGCTGTGCTTCTGGATAAACCTGGGGTTAGCTGGCGTAATAAATGTCACAACAGTGAAAGGGCATCTTGAAAACTCTAGCTCATAAATCAACCTTTTGTCTGAGTCTGAACCCCCACCTCACATATTAATCTGGATAACTCTGACAACCACCTGACCACAAGGTGAAATATATTTGTATATATGTCACAAATGTTTTGCCCTATAACAACAAATAAAGACTTTTGTCTACATAATAAATATGGAAACTTTTCCACAACAATTCACCAGTCATCACCAGACCCATAATCATACAGCACTACCTATATATTTACACTGAACTCTGAATCAGTCATTTTTGCTTTTTCTTCATCTGTCAGGAAGGTTCCAGGCTTGCAATGAGATGTTCAACAATTTTTATCATCTTAAACCTCTATTAGAATGAGGGGCAAACTGACATTGTCAACGAGGCGCATTTATTACCTTCACATTTGACATGGCACACAGCCCAGCTTAAGACTGTCACCACTGTACCTTTTTTGTCAGAACTGAGATTTTGCATTAGTATTGAAGCAACAGAAGCAAAAAAAAAAAAAATCACATACAAGAAAACAGAAACTAAATGCTTTATTGATGAAGAGGACACACAGGGCGTTTTTCTTATTCTTGGGGCAATTTTCATTAGTGTCTCCGCTCTGATGGAAATAGCATAGTTTGGGTGGCAGGTGCATCTCTTCTCCTCCCCCGTCTGCTGTGATTTATCTGGCAATTTTGCACATCTGGAGCAGTAACTCGCGTGAGATATGAAAGTGCTAAATAAAGGGATTATAATGCTAGCATGTCTCAAAACAATGAGTTTCAAATTGAGTCACTTCCCAGCTGGATCATTAAACTGATACAGAAGCAGATTTTTTAGGTAGGTCAGGAAAAGAAACATCTGAAATTGTACACTTAGACAATGCAGAGAGCTGCAGGCTTTGGCATTAAATAACACAAAAGAGTCCCTAATGCACACCCCGAAAAGCAATGAGCCTTGTTAAGCAAAGAGCTAATTATGAGAGATTGTTCACATACTTGGCAGACAGAGTGAAAACAAGTGAGAAATTCTGGAACGGTGAGCAGGACAAAAGATGATCAGCAGTTTGATACAGGAGGTCAAATGGACCGATGATGTCACCATCATTCCATTGAACATTTCTGTTCTTTTGTGGAACTCATGTTGTCTGCTCTTCTTAAGGAGAAATATTGTACATGTAGAGAGAAGGGGCGGTGTAGTCCAAAATCTCATTTACACTAAGAACAATAACAAAGAAGTTAACTATATCAGCATCCACACCAACAGACATTAGCGTTATGTTTGTTCTAAGCACTAATCAGTTTCACAATCTGAAAGGCTGGCTGTCAACATTTTACCATCATCAGCTGGAAAGTGATCTGAACAATGTTGTTATTCTGTATCATTATCATTACAGCTAAGGTGTGGACTCTGCTATTTCCTTAAATTTAGAACAGTTTTTAAAAAATTAAACATTATTGTTTTTAGTGTGAACGAGCCTTAATGGTTAAATACCCTGGTTGCAGGTTTAGACCCAACAATGATCAATCCACAACCATGAATCAACCTGTGACTATGATAATAACCCCAGTGTTGCTCCAATGGCACTGTCCCTTTAAAATACTGTAATGCAAGCATGTAATGCAGTCACTTTTTTCTTAATTGAAAATTAGTCACTTTAATTAGACAATATTCAGCAAAATGTGAAATGAATGAGTGAATATATTTAAGGTTTAGGAGGTTCTCTTACCCCCAGTATATACAATTTATACCACATTATTACTTGTCTTGCTGCTTCTACGATTTTGCTGCTGGTGTGTGTTCAGCTGTATATTAAAGGAACAGTTCACCCAAAAATGAAATAATTTTCTGGTACCAGTATGACTTTCTTTTTCTGTGGAAGACAAAAGGAGATGTTAGACTAAATGTTAGTGACTGACAGCCTCGGCCCCTGTTCACTTTCAGTATTAAATAGAAGCATCAACATCCTGTAAGTGTGTTCTATGTCAGAAGGAACGTCACATGGGTTCAGAACAACAAGAGGGAGTTATTTGTTATTTATCATATTCTAATGTTTGAATGTAATGATATAGAATCAATTCTTTCTGGTCCTGCTTAGCCATGCTTGAAAGCGAAAAAGAATTTTGTTGGCACTGTACAAAGTCAGCCCATGTGTGTCAGCATAAATTAGCACTCAGGGCTGTAGTTAGTATACTTGGCAGTGCCAAGCCAACATGCATATTCTCAAGGTAACATTGAATGGAGGTAAAGAGACTCTTCTCATTTAAAGCTTTCCCTCCCCTTCTTTCTTTTCTTCCTACATCTAGTAAACACAATTTCTGACATGTCCTGGAGGATTTGATATTTGTGCTGACGTCACAGAAATCCGTTTAATGAGCCTTCCATCTAATCATTTTACTCACTGTTCTGTCAGTAAAAGAAAAAACTAATAAATCTCTGACATATTGCTATTTGCAGGGATATGACCTCAATCTCCGGCCGATATGAAATGAGAAGCAGGTGAAATTATCGATTTCCTTTTCACGAGACAGACTATGCCTTTTTTTAATGTGAGCAAGCAGAACTGGTCTGTCATTTCTGATCATAAATACAAAGAACTGACTGCAGGTTTATGAGATTACATAAGGGAAATGGATCTCACACACTTCCTAACTTGCAAACGAGGTCACAAGCTCTGCTGGAAAGCAGGGCAGGTGTCACCAAACCTGGACTTCCAGTAACTGTTGGGTTTCTGTGCCACCTCGATCTTACGAAGCACTGTAACAACAAAGAACACACCAACTACATTCTTTAAATGTTACACATATTATATCAAGTATAATGTATATAATACAATATATATTATACTTGTTATAATATATATTGTATTATATACAAGTATAAAAGCTTTGATCTGCTTTAAAATAATGTGCAGTGTTAAAATTTACTGTATATAAAAACAGACTTTACTGAATAATCATGTGACCCAATTCATGTAACAAGGTAAACACCATTAAATTATCAACCATTATATTTGTTCCTAATGTAATAGCATAATACCATATACCATAATGGTTTTATAATAAATCATATTTAATCAAATATAATAATCAATCAAACTCAATCAAAAGCTCTGGAGGACTCTCTAACTAATGAAGTCAAGCCATGATAATCTATGCTGTGCTGAAATTACACTCCTACAGTGTCAGGACACAATCCTACAGTGTTTCTGGGTGTACATTAGGATGCAGGGTTGTCATTTTCAATTCCAAAGCATGAGTGAAGCCACAGATGGTCTTTGTATGACGTGCGAAAAGCAGAGACAGACATGGCCTGGCAGGACAAACAACATATCAACAGCAAATGTCAATCATCACACTTCCTTAGCCCTACTATTCTCTTCACACATCGCCAAGAAATGCTAAACATAAACACAGAAACCACTTCCAATGCAAAAGACTTTCCCAAAATAACTGTGAACAATGTGTAGGATCATGTGTATACATGTTTTCACAACACTTCTTTAAAAGTGAACCCTCGTTTTATGATCAAGTCGATATTTTACATTTCTAGAGTATACAAATAAACCTCACACACCTGAAAAATTGGAAGGTGCATGAGACATCAGCTATGGGACAATGGGAAAATGGAAGAAAATCCTGCACACCTCTATAGCTTGCAAGAAATACTCAGAATGTACTGTAATATACATTAAATTTACATGGGATAGAAAGGTCGATGGTCATTATGAGCATTACAAGCTAAGGTAGTGTGCAGGTTTGAGATGTTTTTCTGAAGAAAATGAGAGGGGCGGATGGACAGTGTGTTGTTTTGCAGTTGCTAGGGTCTTCTAAGTGGTTGCAAGGGCTTTACTAGGTGTACTTACTGACAAATGAACCCACCATAAACTATATGACATTCACAACACGTGTTCCCAACACATGGCTCAGGCACCTCCTTTCCTGTAAGTCTATAGTCTGTAAGTCACAGCATAAATAAATAGCTCACCCCTTCTTAACAAGCCGTGTGATGCGAGGCATCATTCATTTCTGTAGCACAAACAGTGTGAGATGCCACACTGTTTAAGTTGAACACTTAAGCTTGAAGTTGCTGTAAGCAACATTTTATGGAATGGCATCCAGAAAACATCCCTATTACCTGACAAATCACTGAAATAAGTGTCCTGAAATATTCTATCACTCTCACCTCCGTGACAGCCACAGACTCTGTAAACTGCAAACAAAAATGTGTGTGCTACCAGATTCATTATTTAACCAATCAGAACACATTCAAGTGCCATCTGCCTGTCAATCATTTTGCTGGTTTAGCAGCCCATCACAAGTTTACTCAGGAAAACACTGTTGTGGTTTGGTGAAATGACACGCTGTTCCTCTCCTGCTCCATCTTTGATTAGAATTGTCCCCAAGCATCCCTCTGTGTGTGTATGTCTCTGGAGGGCAGAGTTGCTGAGTCTGGTGGAAGTTCTGGAAACACTCACTCACAGCGCCTTTAAGAGTCTTGAAAAGCCAGAGTGTGAACAATGTTCAATGATCGAAAAGAATAGAGCTTTATTGCCATGTATGTTTACACACACACAAGGAATTTGTCTTGGTGACAAGAGCTTCCAGTACAGAATTAAAAATAAGAAAAAAATAAGAAAAAAACAGTTATAATACATTATACTCCCATTAGAAAACAAGCAGCTCTAATAAGCTAAAACAACTGATAAAAATATAATAGATAATATATAATAGAACATTGCCTATTATTTATGCCACTGCACAAAACTGTATAGAAAGGTTCCTGATTTATTATCATTTAAAAGGAGAGGAAGGTGCCATCCAGGGATGTGTGTTCTATTAACATAATGGGGACCCATTAGACTGTAATTAGGACCTAAATGAGAAATAGGGAGGGCAGGCAATGCTTAATTTCCTTTGGACTGAAACAAGCCCTAGCTGAGCCTGTGCCACACATAATTCATTGGTAACTATCTATCAAGCTTTTTTGCAGGCTTTAGATAACCTACAATACCATTTTCCTTGACCACCCCTGTGATTGGGCAGAGGAAGGGGACAGCTCAACCACCCTATCGATACAATGTGAGAACACTTCACTTCCTTAATCATGTGGAGTGGCAGGATGAGGTAGCTGATTCCAGAAAAAGCAGGAGGATTCGGGGCTGATCGATTATTCAGTCAATGTACTTTTCGATCAAAGTGTGAACCGCAGGAGTAATTACAGCAGGAACAGAGGAAATTTGTAAGTTAAGGGGCATGAGGATGGAAGCACTAAAGAAGAACACAACTCATTAGAAACATAAAGAAAGAAGGGATGGGAAAGAGAAACGGTATGACAGTTTCACAGTACAGAACACAGACAGTTGACATTTTCTCATACATGGTATGGGAACTGCATTCCATTCACTGTACTTTCAATTAAAAGAGAATAATAAATGAACTGTAGCAATGCACTCCACCATAATACAGTGACATTTCCTGTTTTTAAGCCATATAAATTGTGTAACATATACTGTCACAGTCCTAAAGGAGAACAGATCTGACATTAAAATCTCCAGATAAATAGGGTGAATTTTTAAACATTTTTTTTAATTTATTTGAAAGTCACATCCTTTTTATATTATTCTGAATAATATATTATATTATTATATTATATTATTATATTATAATATAATATATATATTCTGTCTGCATGTATAATCCAATATTAAAATATTAATATTGGGCATGTAATTAGTCAAAATTCTCTCATGTATGACAGTCCCTTTAATGCTACACAGCTGTTAAAATTACACCCAAGATGTATGTGAAAGTTCATTTTACAGTCAGTATTGGTAAATTTCATCATCGTAACACTCTCCCACCTGACTCAACACAGCTATGAGATTTAGGAGGCCAAAAGTATGAATTTCTTAAGATGTCTCCCTCTGCTATGACCTCATGTTTGCTGGATGTGTGTTGTAAATACTGCTGGCATGTTTCCCCGTGTCTTACAACATATGCCATAGAAAGTGATAGTTTGAGGGAACAGGGAGAAGAACAGATACCATCTGCACCACTAATATCAAACATGTTCTTTCAACATAAAACCAAAGAAGCGTAACATCACAGAAACAGGTTTACTTTCATCCTGGGAATCTAAATCATAATATTACAGAGCATGCAAACTTACTCACTGTCTCACAATAGGGAACACAACATGAATTATATGCAGGTTGATTCTGTCTAGTTAAGAGACCAGTACAGCTGTTCACCAGTGTGGCTTTTCTGATTGATCAAGAGTGTCTTTCTAGTTAAGATAGTTAGGAGACCTGGCAAGGACACCAAAATGCCAGTACTAAAAACAGCATTTTCTGGTTTCCTACAGTACTGGTCTTTTCAACAGGGAGAATAGAATATAACAGAGTAGAGTAGAAAGTAGAGAACAGAACAGAATAAAGTCGAGTAGAGAGTACAGTAGAGAGCAGAACTGAACCGAATATTTGTTACAGCAGTGTACACATAACACCACAAAAACATTAACAAAATAAAAAGGGGACACTGACTGAGCAGCAGGCTATCACAGAACAGCGATAATGATTCCCCTTTCTCTGTTTCGTCACAGTGTCTCTCAAAGTTCTCAAGTGTATTATCCTATGCTTTTATGGTAGGCTGAGTATCTCCAGCAGTGTCGAGCTGGTTTAAAAATTTCATAAAGGCAAGACGAGAAACAAAGAAAGTGGGGCTGAGAGAGGATAGTTCCCACCCTCTAGAAGTTAAAAGTATATTTCTGCAGAAATGGTGGGAATTGAAGCAGAAATGAAGCCTCCCTTCTGAGTCTTTTGTGTTTGCGATCCTCATCTCCAAAGTGTGTATACACAGAGCTGCTCTCCAGACACAAGAGTTAATGCAGCGGTGAAGTTACGCATGTCCTGGTGTAACAGCACCCAGGTGGATTGGAACTAACTGCATCCGCTTCTGCCACTTTAAATTCTCTTTTTAAATTCTCTTTCTGTATTGAAATATACATGGACCATCAGTTAATATGTGCATGGCTGTCTATGCGTGTTACTGCTGCAATGTGCCCCTATCTGGAAATTGTTCCTAAGGGATTTTGTTGGACTATGGCATCTAATAGCTTAAGTAATGTTAGTCATGTCTAAGCATCATGCCTGAAGCATATATTTATATACGCATACATTATCCATACGCACAGGCATATCTTATGTTTAACACATACACACATAGAAAGAACAAGACTGTATGTCAACAACTGTTTTGAGTTGCCATATTTTTGGTTTGTTCTGTTTTCCTTTGCTCAATTTTCTTTGTTCTATGGAACATAAATAATTAGGCATCAGCCATACCACTGGACCTATCCTAAACAATACATACTTCACACTTTCCTGTTCTGCTGGCAGTGAAGTTTAATTGGTCAGCTATTGTTACACTATCTTTAGAAAGGTGGCTATTGATTTTGGATCAACCATGAAAAATGGTTGAAACCAAGTCTAAATCTGGAATAAATACATAAAAATAAAGAAGAGCTTTAAATATTATTGGCATTATTCCTGCAAGCTTGTCACACAAAACAAGTATTCTTGTTCTAACTCTGCATTCTTCAAATCCCAACTCTCTCTGCTGCGGTTCATCTACACCAGCTACTCTAAGATTATGTTTTATCTGTATATTTTCAATGTGACTTTCATTTAATTGGAATCTACTTCTAAAAAATCAGACAGTGGACCTTGTTGCCATGCAGCTGATGAGGTCAAATTAAGGGATTTGCTGGCATTACTGAATAAATGCCCATGAAATTACACTATTGGTATCTTTAACATGAACACACAGAGTGACAGGGGGTTATCACCAATGACATTGACATGGGCAGTTATTATTATTTTCTCTTTGTCTTGATGATGGCTCCCAAGCATTTACAGTGCAAGTAAATGTTCTTTGCTAAATACATCCAATTATGTGACATCTGTCTCCTCACCTTTAATGTGCCAGCGTTCCTCATTGCTACTGTAGTGGATATTTTGTACAATGTTTCATGATTGGTGTTAGTACATTATTGGTCAAATTGCAATCCAACATGCGAGATGTAGTCGTACAATACAAGTATAGGAACTCAGCTCTGTATTGTAAACGCATGTATGTACAGCTCTGTATGTACTTAGGGCTACCAGAGCAACTTTATAAAATTGAATTTAGAAGATCTGCAGAAAACACAACAACGAAACTACTCTCAATATCAAGGTAACAACTGACAAAAATTTTGATTCTTTTATCTTTTAATTTTAATTCTTTTAATTTGTTTGTCATTTTTGATTTTAACATCACAGAGCCAGTTTATTTCTGCTCTCAATTCTGCTTTCACAGCCTGTGTTGTTAGGGTGAGAGATGAAGGTGACAGGGGTACAGATTACTACAGCAATCCTAAAGCAACTAATCTAAGTGCTTTGATCTGTAATAGTGTATGAAGCACATGCAGGGATAGAGGATCCTGCAGCCTATGTGCAGCCTGCTATATTTTCCAGGTCATCCCAGTCTGTTCCATACAGTTAAAAGCTGCTCTGCTATTTGCTGTTCTACATTTCTAAATGCTGTATGTGGATCTGAGCACACAGTCAATCTTCATGCAGAAAATGACAAGCCGTGCTACAGGTTTGTTTTACATTACTCATCAACCCAGCCTGCCTGGGAAAAACTTCCGTATTTTTTTTTATTTCTCTGCCTTTTTATTTCGCTTGGAAATCACTTGAACCCTTTTAGCTATCAATGGTAACCCATGTCAGGCAGCAAGTTTGTGCCCTGCGGCCTGGAGAGATTGGCCTCTCTGCAGCCAAGCGATATGGACTATCGGCCAATTTTTGTTGGCTAATTAGCTTTGCTGCGATTTCGCTGCTCCTACCTTATCGGCTCAGGAGCCATGTCTGTACTTTAGCTTTCCACATGCTGAAGTGCTGGAGAGAGCAATACGCTTGTAATGTGTATGGGTAGTGTAACTGACTGGCTGCAGAGTCAGAGGTTATTTAAAATATATATAAATAAATGTACACATGAATAAAGAACCTAAATTTGTGCCTTATTTAGGTCTGTATTTGTAATCTTACATTACTGTAATAACAGCAAACGTATTAATTATACGTAAATTATTACATTTGCATTTTTTTATAGGCAGTCCATTTAACATCTTTCTGATACATATCTTAGTGTACATACATTTAAACTGTCCTTACCTACACATCATCTATGATACTCAACCAAACTACACCTGTGGATTATTATTTTGTTTATTTATTTATTTATTTTCTATTAGTTGACGATGTGAATAGGCTATTTTATATATACGAATGCTCTCTATATACAAAAAGTGATTTACACGTTATGCCAAACAAACCTGCAAATCTATGACCAGAAACTACTAAATCATGTCCATGACAACTTAACAGAAGACAAGACAGTGTGAAACCATAAACAGCACAGAGGACAGGCAACAAAACAGTTACTAAAACAAACATAACGTACCCATAAATAAAGAGGGAAAGCAGCATCACTGACGGAAGTGAAGACTTCTTCATGACGCGACTTCCGGTCGTGCTTCAACTCCTGCCGTCAGTGCTTTCGCGCACTAATAGTCGCTTACAGACTTCCGGCTACCACAACGGTGCGTACATGCGTTTGCAGTTTTGATGGTTTGCAATAGTTATGATTATGTTTTAATTGTAATATTAAAAATACCCAATGTTTTAATGAAAACAACAATTTTAGAAGGGTGTGTTGACCGGTGTGTACCGAAATTTGACTCCCCTGCTTCTGATTGGTTCATACACTGGGCATGTAAACACCTCCGGTGACGACACGCGGTTTGTGTTCGTACTAAAGCTTCCGTTCAGCTCATACACACACACACACACACACACACACACACACACACACACACTCACTCACTCACTCACTCACTCACACACACACAGACACACACACTCACTCACACACACACACACACACTCACACACACACACACACACACTCACTCACTCACACACACACACACACTCACACAGTCACACACAGTCACACACAGAGTCACACACACACACACACTCACACACACACAGTCACACAGTCACACACACACAGTCACACACACACACAGTCACACACACTCACACAGTCACACACACACACAGAGTCACACACAGTCACACACACTCACACACACAGTCACACACACAGTCCACACAGTCACACACACAGAGTCACACAGTCACACACTCACACACACACAGTCTCACACACACACACACAGTCACACACACTCACACAGTCACACACACACAGTCACACACACACTCACACAGTCACACACACACTCACACACACTTTACAATGTGTGTGTGTGTGTGAGTGTGTCTTTACAACTTTACAATGTAAAGTGTAAAGTTGCCACACTTTCTGAGGTACCAGACTTTTGAAATATGCTCGATTATGTGCATATTACAGCCAATTATTATTTCATTTCACACCTTGTTATTATTTAATTTCTAAAATAAATATTTCTGTAGCTATAACTCGAGTTTCAAACAACTTTCGATCAATATTTCCATCCAAGAGTCATTCAGGAAAAGCTTGTTATTTTTGGTCACGTGACCAGTAAAGTAGAGATGGTTTTCAGAAGAAAATTACAGATTGAAGTAAACACAAGAAATGCTTTTTTCCTTTTTTTTGGTCCAAAAGCTTTTCTATGCAGTGCCATACATATTCACTGTACGCCACAGGCATATCATGAATTATTCACCATAGTGACATAAAGTAAGTATCTATTCTGATGTCTCAAACAGCATATTATGGCTTAAAAACATTATAATTAATCCCTTTTGACAAGATAAGCAGTCAACCTTTGCCAGTTTACATAAATAATGTTTGTTAATCCCTCTAGACAGATCACATTTAAAGATCTGAACATGAAGCTGCAGCCCAACACACCCCACCCACTACTGAGAAATACACTTTGTCTTCTCTGTATAATGATCCATACAAACACTCACCATTGAAAGGGCCACTGATGAAGGAAGTGAGTGATGACTGCTATCAGACCGGAGCTCCCTAATGGCCATGTAATGTGTTTCCAGCCAACTTTTAGTTTCGAAGGTCCCTCTGTGGGCATGTAATATATATGTACGACCGCTTATAGCAGCAGAGGGCAATGTAATTGTTCTCATGCCATTAAAATTGGATTTATCGCATAAGTAATGTGGTTATATCCTTTACAGACTGTCATGTCTTTTACATTGAAACATCAGCAACTCTCTCTAATGCAAATTGATTTTAACATTTTTGTTCATAGCAGTAAAATGAATAAGCTACAGGTGATGAGAGATGTCAAAGTTTAGAACACGGAGTGGAAATTGATTCATGCTGCAGTAAACGTGAATATACTTTTAATTCTTCTTATGAGATTCAGAGTTGTGTTATGAAACAACTGACTCCTCCGAACTGTGCATTATAATTAATCACTACAAGGTGATCACCAGCCTGAGATGTCAGCTCCATTTTAGTGCTGGAAATTGAATATGCTAAATCTGCCTTATAATCAACAACTCAAACGTGAAATGTGAAATAGTTATTTCAAATTGGCCCTTTCATTGGCTGCAATACAATTATGCAAAAGATTCACTCCTGTGAGTAACTTGTTGAACCATATTTTATTTATTCAGAACTATCATTTGTATGTAGTTACAAAAGGGATACATTGTTTTGCACTCTACCAAAATTCCTAATGCAAATGTATGTACATTTTGTATGTACATTCAATCACATACATCACGTGCAACCCTGAATTAGGCTCTGCTTGCCTCAGAGCATGTTTGTCATTTATTGCTTTTTGTCTCTTTCACTCCAGCCTCCATCCCAACAAGTTGCCATATTCTCTTTGTCCATCACCATCAAATGCAAACAGACAGCCTTGTCCTCTTTTTCTTACCTTTGAATAAAATCAGAAAGATTTGCTGCTGGACTTGAACATTCTGCATGAATGCTTTTCTTATTTCATGAAGAGCTTTGAGACCTACATGTCTGCTGATATATGTCCATTTTATCAATGGAAGGGGCAGAGGGACTGTTATTCTATGAGAATCTCCTTTTTGCCTATCAAGGTCTCCAACTATTAACCCAACAGAGCTAAAAGCTGGACATCACACAGACAGTGTACACTGAGGTGGATGACGGAGTGCCCTTTGGTTGTCTGACTACTGATTGTGCTTTTACCTGTGTGCTTTGAACTGGTGTGTGGGAGAGAGAGAAAGCAGGGAAAAACACCCATTTATGACTCTGAGGGCAGCAAGAGCAGAAGAGCTGTTATGGGTGAACATATGGAAAAATACAAAGAATAGTGAGAACAGATCTTAAAGCACAAATGAGAAATACAGTCTGAAACAAAAGGCATAAGAGGGTTTTGGCCTTCAGAGATGCATTAGCCCTGCTGAAAAGACCAATTTAGACCAGTTAGGTTAGTTAAGGAGAAGAGCACCAACTGTTCTGAAAAAAAATTGAAAGTGACATATTTGTCAGATATGGTAACCCATACCTGAAATGTGACCTCTGCATTTAACCATCACTAGTGAGAAGTGAACACACACACACCTGGAGCAGTGGGCAGCACACTACTGCGCCCAGGGAGCAATCTGGGGTTAGGTGTCTTGCTCAAGGGAACATCAGTTGCTACCTGCCAGCGCTGGAATCAAACCAGCAACTTTCTGATCACAAGCCCGACTCACTTACCAGTAGGCCACAACTGCCCCCCTTGGGGGTCTTCCATGGTAATTCACATTTAGATGGAAAATCTGCACTTTTATTTCAGTATTTTCAAGGCTGAGGATTGTACTTTTATGTTTGGGTGCATCTCTGAGCACCAGAGGGACAGCAACTTATTCGGAGAATCTAAACTATGGCAAGCAATCAAAACTTCAAGAGCTCTATCAGGAGCAGTCAAGAGCCTCTAGATGTCCTGAACATGACAATTAAACCCCTTGAGGGTATTTACATCAGCATATCAACACAGAATATTTCCCCATGCATGTTGTTCATATGGTATAGTAGTCACAGAATTTCTGTTGCTTTGCTTTGAGAGAGATCAGTTAGCTTTCAGATCATTTTTTTGTATTTCATTGGTTTATGCATTAGGTATCAATATACATATTCAAATGAAATTCACACCCATCTATGTCTTACAGATACATTTAGCTTAGCAGTAGTAAATGTTTGCTATTCATGAAAATTATTTTGAACATTTGTTCATTTCGTTTAAATAGATGCCTCTCTGAGGCTTGGCACCACACCCATTGTGCCCACTGTGTCTTTGCTCACCCCGCCAATAAATATTCTTGAAACTGGCACACATATGTAACTAACACATCTGTCAGTTGAAAGAGGAAATGATCCTCTTCAGATGTTCTGAATGAATAAGAATGCTCTTTCTTTTTAACCGTTCGCTGCTGTATAATGTTGCTGAACAGCTTCTAAAATGATGGTTGCTGCCTCAACTTGAGACATGGATTTGAGAGTTTCACTTCCTCCCCGGGGCAATCTGCAGCCAGTGCAGCAGACAGCAGCAATCTTTCTGGAATCGATTTAGCAGCTTTTTTTCTATACACCTTGTGAACCATGGGAATGTTTTTATGTTACCTTTAAATGTAATCATTCACATTTCAGCTTGGCATGTAGATTCATCACAGAAATGTCAACAATGTATCATTTAGATTCAGTGGATTTGGAATTTAATCAGATTCTGAAAACAAAAAGGTAAGGATTTTCTTTGTTTCATTCTTCTACACATGGATCCTTGTTTTGTTTTGGTTTCATGTCTTGTGAAATCATTACAGAATAACTGAGGGAGTTTCACCCCCATCATTTTACCTGAATTAGGGGTTAGGACACAAGCTGAGCTCTTATGGAAGAGAATCTGCTGTAATGTTGCCTTGTTATACTAAATGTAAATGTGTGTATTTATTCATGTTTATGCTGTTTTAATGGCACACTATCAGCTTGCATGTCAGTTTTGACAAGCAAGGCATTTTTCATGAGTTTTTCTTTCTTATCTTTAAAATATAATCAAGAGCAAATCCAGAGATAATAAGCACAAAATTAATGTGCACCACTTGAGAGTATAGATTTATAAATCTGATTCTGAATAATAGCCCAACTCACCATTAGATTAATTTACTATAGTGGGAACCCTTACCCCTCTGGACCAATAAGGGGACATCTGCCTATGTCAGCAAATTAGATGACATACAGAAATCTTAACAAGCTGGACGTAAGTTGCAGAAGTTTAGTGGCCCAGACACCTGCAACTTTTAATGCCTGAAGGGTTTAATTGCGAGTTAGAAAGGCTCTGATGATACATTTGGCTCTCCTTGCCTAGGCTGTCCAAATAAAATTTTCAACACCACATCAGAGGATTGCCCTATGCTTGCATCAACATGCTCATAGCATCCAAAGTTCTGTTAGCTATGCAGGGTGTTGGCGGCATGCAGCTTACAAGCTGATTCCCTTATTACAACTACATGAGGTGAATTATATCAACACAAACCTAATTTGTTCAATATGGCTTTGAAGAGCATTTACTGCTGATTTGCTGCACATTTACTCTTCTCTCTTGACTTGGGAGATGATAAAACACTGCTGGTTAACAATCTAAAGTGCACTAAAGAGCCTGAAAGTTAGTGAGCCCTTTAAAAACCAGCACTGGCTCATCTTGCCATGTCTGTGCCCAGCCAGATCTGAAAGAGGCAAAATAATATCCCATGATGCCACTGTGAACCAGATGTTCCCTGTAAAAGAAGAACTTTGGGTTTAGATGATGCAAATTTATATACTGTGCAGTATATCCATATAATTATGTTTTAAAGGTCATGCAAATTGTCTGTAACTCTTTATATGCACATACATAAAACATACTCGCTAAGTTAAGATGATGCTGTATCTGAAACAGTTCACTCCTTCACTGTTCCCTACAAAAGAGAATGACATTTGAGTCCACTATATGGGGAAGAGGTGAATGAAAATGGGTGTGCAGTTTTAGACTGATGTATTTTATGTAATTCACATAAATACCACGTGTCAGAGAGCACTGTCACAGATATTTTCATCATAAGCATTATGCCAGTCTATCTTGTAGCAGATTGTATCATACAAACGGTAAAGTTATTTTCTTTACTGTCTGTCACATTTGCTTAACCTGTTTATTTTTTAATAGTAGAAAATAACTGTCAACATGAACAAACACAAGTATATGAACATTATGTCCTGTCATTATGACCAGCCTTGAAGCAAAAAATTGGACGATTAACTTGTCTAAGCAGTTTATCTGCTGTACAGTGCTATCCCTAAATAGTATTTGAAGCTAGAATTAGCATGTCCTAAATCATAGTATGTTGACGTGAGTATTCTTAGAGTACCTGGATGGTCTATTTCTGGTGAAAATTTGAAGTGGAGATCCATGCACACTCTAACAGTCGATATTACCCATAACGCATTGTGAAAGGGTGATGCTACACTGAAAAAATAAACCAAATAAGTGATACTTCAATTAAATAATAAACTATATAGTAAACATTACATAAGAAATAATGAATTCCGAAATGCTTAAATGTAAGACTTGATGATGACTTGTATTTTGATTGTTAACTATCACAATGTTGTCTGGACAGTGGTCACTTCCACTATGCGTTAGTATTTCCCAGTACTTGCATAAAATGTATATACTTTTTCATAACATAAACAGTACATACTTTAGGGTATAATAGAAGTAGGCAAACTGGGACACAACAACTGAGAACACTTTCAGTCACAGCTTTTAAATGACATAAAAATAAATGAAATTCATATTTTGTAATTAAAATATGAGCAGCCCCAGTAACAATGAATTAATAGCATCAGTCCTCTCTGTAATTCCACAGACATAGGTTTCTACACTTTACCCTCATTTTCTGCTTTATTGCCACTGAGTAAATTTCATCGAATGACTTAGAGCCAAGTGTAACATTAGTGACAAGACTCCCAAAGGTATGACTGCAAGCGGCAAGCCATAATTCACTCATGCCTGCTCATTTCTTCATTTCCAGTTTCTGCCTACTTTAACTGAACCTCCACTGCAGGTTCATCTAACATCTCAAATCTAAGCTACTTGTGTAAATTGTTGAGGGATTATTTTCAAGACTTCTTTCTTAAGTATTTTTAATGCTGTATATTGCTAGAGGCATTATATTAGGACCAGCTATTTTGTTTGTTTTTCATTGTAATTTTGTAATTAAAATGAATGGCATCCAAAACTGTGTAAACATGACAATGAATTGTTCAGAAACTCTTATGTGATCCCTTCATGCTTTTGCTTGGCTCTTTGGGATTTGTAGGCTTTACAATGAAGGTTTTCAGTATGATGTATTTGTATGCAAGGTCCAGACTCACTAAGCCAAACAGAAGAATAGATAGAGCCTAATGCAGGCATCTAATTCTGCAGGTTTGAATTCATCCCAGACATCAGACCTTCTCTCTACACCAGGATGGAGCTAAGCCCAGATACTTTGTGCACTTCAAAGATGCTAAGACCTGGCTTTCTGTCTGCACGTAAAACAAAGGAGCTTTACTACCTGTCTTTAAGCTTTTGAGGGGCACAGAAATACTCAATATCACCTCTAAGAAAAGATTCAGGAATAACACATTAAGCAACAAAGGCAAAAAAAAAAACATTCCCCATAGTGTTTCAAACTTCCCCCCACTGTTCTTTTAAAGTTCTTGAAAAGGCTGTTGAATAGCAAAAGAAGCAGCCGTGAAGTTTAGCAAAAGCAAGTTGGGGTGAGAAACGGATGAGCTGTCTTATCATTTGCTGGAGCAGCTGAGATTAACAGCGAGCAGGACATAGAATGAGAGGGGGAAAATACAAAAACTGCTGGGTGGTATTAAAACAGACAGTTGCATTAGCCTACTAATAAGGTGAGGCAGTGCAATACCGCAGCTGTGACAAAAGGTAGAAATCTCTTTCCTGCCTTTTTGGTTTCTATCTTTTCTTATTTGGGGAATAAGAAGCACAGGCCTTTCCTGTGGATTTTCTCGGCAGTATCTAGAGACAGTAACAGAAAGTTGCGGAGCGGGTGGTTGGGGGTGTGGCATGGACTTGTCATGGGTTTAACTGGAACTAAAAATGGTTCTTCTACAGCATCGCTGTGAATAATCTTTTGTAGCACCTTTTTTAAGAGTGTTTATGGCTATACAGGTCTTTCTAGTGAAGTGTGAAGAGCTGGAAATAGTCAGGGATCGTTTATAAACCACTCCAAGATTATAAATTATCTTGACTTACAAATACTAATAAGGTATTAAGATTTGGCCAGAAAACTTTACTAAATTGCAGGCAAATTATTGTAGAAATATTTACAATTGTGTGCCTGTTAGCATTTACGTTAATCCCAATGGCAGTTGCTCTGCACAAGGATGTATGCAATTTAAAATCTGCCATTTGGGTATGTGGAAACCACATACATTTTTGAGCCAACTATCTGATCTGTAAATGTCATTTGACTAAGCGCTCTAGAGCCACAGGGAAATTACATCATGGCAATTGACTGATGATGCCTAACAGAGCCATGCCAAGCAACCAAATCTTGAGCCCTTGGACGTGTCATGGTTGGGCAAAACTAGAAACATATATATATATATATATATATATATATATATATATAAAGCCATATATATGTATGTTTCTAGTTCCAACATATGTTCACATATGTCTTCATATTTTCTGTATCTGTATTTTCAGTTCAGTGCACCATACTCACAACCAAAAAAGATGTGTTACACAGACAGTGTGAATACTGTCATACTGTACCACATTTTGCATGAGCTATGAAGCAGACATTTGTTCACTTAGGTAAAGCACCATTACATCAAAAGGTTGTGTGAAGGTACGAACCAGACATTATGAACCAGACCAACCAAACACACATGGCAAGTGTTTTGCATTTTGCTTGATGCTTCTGGCATCTATACGGAGCTTATGAGCTCTGAACCTCCAATTACTGTCCTCCTCTGGGGCTAGGGATGGAGAAAAAGGGGGAGGAGATAAGAGAGAAAAAGGCTGCATTTGTACTCCTGCAGAGAATGTTGCTGTGGTTGTTGTGAATCTTAACACAGAGAAATCATGATATTGAGGGACACATTTCTTTCCCTCCCTCTCCCTCTTCTATTTTGCCTGTTTAAGAGCAACCCAGATGCTCTCCCTGTCACCAGCCGCTATCATACCCACCACTGTTACTGGCTGAAGACTTTTGGACAGACAGGGGAAATGGATAGTGACTAAAGCAGGAAGGAGAAGTGCTGTCACACACTAATAGTCCAGGCTTGCTGCACTCATGTCATAGTTATGTCTAAACGCCCGAGCCAGTCCTCCGCAGATGCTTCCAATCTCACTCCTCACATAACACACATACGTATATACACACATATGTACATGCACATTGGCATTAAGGGGCCTAGACATATATATATATATTAGAATTAGAATTGTGTTAATAGAATTTCTGCCTCAGTATACTCCACTTATCAGCCATATATATATATATATATATATATGTATCATAAGAACTCCCGAGGAATGGTTTGTTTGGCACTGTTATTAAAAGTACAAACTGAAATTACACTGTTAATAAAATTGCAAAGTGCTTTAAGCAATACTGATTCATTAACGGAGCGGCTGATAAGTGGAGTATACTGAGGCAGAAATTACCCTCTCAAAACACATAAGTACTTCTCAGAAACCCTGTTTAATGAAACTACCGTTTTACATAACCAAATAATTGGCCCATGCAAGTGGACCCGGTGAGAAAATGTTTCCAGGTTTCTGTTTCTGTGGCAGCAGTCCAGTTAGTATATCAATCATCTTCAGGATTTCATAAACAAAGTGACACCAGATCCCATAGAAATGGAATGCTCAGAAATCTATGAAAATAAAGTAAATTATTCCACTATTCTAGGACCAAAACAGCTGGTAGCTAGACAAAGACATCAACTGTGACAGTGTGACGCAAAACCTACACTGTACAACCACACTTAAACTGAAGTGGCTTCAATATGCTTCAAACTCTATGTAGATATGGATGAGAAACATGCACATTTTTACATGAACAAAAGAACTAACAAATATGTGTGTATCAATTAATACTCTAAACAATTAATACACTAAATGAAATGTAATTCATTTTGAATTTTTTGTTAGAAATACATATAAACATACATATCTGTCTTAGGATATACTTGCCCAGAGTGTTGCCTCAATAAATTATAGGCAACATATAATGATATTTTCACGTATCCTGATAAGGTATTGCCAGATCTTCAGAAAATGCATTAAACATTATTAACCCCATATATTTATAATATATTCCAACTTGCCTTCATGTGGTTTGGAAATCTTTTCCAAAAAAATATTCAATACTGCAAAATGTTCAAGCCATTACCTCACTTGATGATCATTTTATTGTATTTCACGCTTTATTATTGTTATTATTATTAATATCATTTGCTCAAACCACACAATTTAAACGTTAACTGCCTCCAGAACAAATAAGTGCCTCTAATGCATCATTTCTGCAATGTAGTGATGAGGGGAAGTCACATGACCATATCTGAAATGTTCTAGGGAGAGGAATTAACAACCCTTTCCCAATGCAATTGTTTATTTGACTGTTTATTGCAATGATAAAAGCTGTGATAAGACTGCTGCATGGAGAGCAGAGCCATTAACAGTTACTCACACTCACTCTTGCATTATCTCTTCTAAGTACTTGTTCAAGCTCTTCAGAGGCCCTTTGAAGCAGATAGTGAGTATAATGTTTATTACAGACTCGTTGGACAAAAGACTAAACAATGATGGACTGGTGAAAGAACGGAAGGAGCAACAAGTTAAAAGTGCTTCATTTTCTGTCACAATTCTAGTGTGTGCTATGTCAATACATAAAAAAATCAGAAGTGGTTGAAACTACCATGCTGAATGGTCGATTTTCCTGCCTGTTTATGCAAAATAATATGTGGCTTTGCTAGACAAAGAAATGAAAAATGTGTCGATATTATGGTGTCCAAAATAGAAAACAAGCCCTTGGGCCAGAAACATTATTCAGACTTATTGTGCTCTAATCCATACTGAAGTCATGCTTGCTTTGCTTCATCAGGCACCGTGTCTCAAAATTTACTGAGATTTCATAGAGCTGCTCCTCATGCTTTAGATCTAACACCATTAGCGGCTTCACCAGTATTTTGCCTCCTAATTTTTGATCCCTGAAATACTGTGAGAAAGTCTGAGTCTTACCTTGAGATAAGACGAAGCCTACAATTCATCCCTGAAGGGACAATAATTTATGCGAATATTTGCCTGTTTCTCTTGAAAAAACCTCTGCAGCCAATTTCTTACATCAATGTGGAGGTCCCGCCCCACCCCCAATAAAACGCACAGACATGAATACTGATTTAAGTCTCTTTGTCAACATTAAAATTCACCTCCATGTGCTGGCTGTATTTAGGTCTGTTTCATTCACTGCTTCCGACACAGGTTGGCTGTCTCAATTGCAAACGCTTTGCAGCTCTGAATGGCGATAGGGAGCTTTTAAAGACAGGGTTTCCACTTTTACTTTCAAAAAAGGTGTCTGCATGATTGATTGAACAAACAATGGAATAATGTTATGCTACTGCTTGCTTGTGCATTGAATGTTTGCTCATGTATTGAAAACGATTTAAGAGCAATTGCTGGCTGCCTGAAAACTACTGGGATGACTGACATCACTAAACTCAACACTAATGAAAAGCAGTAATATATTTTCTGTGTGTAAGAAATTGGTCTGCTAAAATAAGGTACTTTTTGGCTCCCGGGCTGTGACAGAGTTTAAAAACCAAAAACTGTATCGTTAATCCTTGTATTTGGCATGTGTTCACCAAAACAGAATCGACTTTGTGCTCTGTGTGATCCTGTTGAATGCCCTGCTGTAACAAGCTCAGCTTTGGTCAAAAGTTACGGTAATTTATTGTCATGGCCACTTGCTTGTCAGTTTATCTGTCTCAGAATTTCTATATTCAGGAAGAATCAAAGGACCTCAGGGTTAAGAGTCGACACTTATGTTGTTGTGTCTGCACACAGTCAAGATAAGGCTGACATTTTAAGTTGCAGTGCACAAAAGTTAGCCACAGAAAAAACTAGCAGTGAGAGAACAATCAAAGATGCCCGGGCCTGTCACAAATTCACCGACCAAACGCCACTGAGCTGTTTTGAAAGTCCAGCAGTGTGAGGAACCCACGGGGTAGGTTGCAGTGGCACTAAAATGTGTTGTCGTGGAGACCTTGTCTTTGCAGCCGTTGAGGAGTGCATGTGTGGCCGTCGGCAATAAGCAGGACTTGAAAACAATGTTGAAAATGTGAAGTGATGGAAAGAGCTGAATATTGTACACAGACAGAGGGAAGGAAAATGTAGAGATCCCCATCTAAAAATTGTGAAAACCAGTAACCTATATGAAAAGCTAAATATTTATAGATTTATTATTTTATATTAAATAATCATATTTTATAATAATTTTAAATAAAAAATTATTTAGAAAAATATGTGGTCTGTGATCTTCCACCGTCATTATCTGATTTGTTGATTTATCATCTTAAAGCAAGCAATCAACATAAAGGATTATTAAACCTTCAGAGATGTCTCATGAAGGGGCAATACTGTACTGTAACAATTACAATTGATAAACATAGGATGTAACTAACAGAACCTGATTTACACGTGTGCTTGATGATTTTATGATATACACAGAATAAGAGGTTGTTTCTTTCTACATAATTTTAATCACATATATGACACAGAAATGAACAGAATTTCTTTAGATTTGTTTTCATGTATCAGAGAATCTAGATATGTTTATAAATGGGTCCATGGACCCCTGCAGTACTTACAAAACCCCCCAGGGTTGTTGGCCTAATTTATAAAAAATGTATTTAAAAGAAATATGAAACGCATGGATGTAAAAACTTCAGAGGCATTTTGCTCAGTGTGTCTGAGAGCAGGGCATCCATGCCCTTGAAGAAGAGTAAGTCATTCTCTCTTTCTGCCATAACAATAGAAATGAAAACGTCATTTCTGGGAAGGGCAAACTAAAATAAGACAAAAATCTGTATGAATGTTCTTGACCTTTTTCGCACATATGAGCCAACTATCTGAATTTGCAGCTAACAGGATATTTATTTTCTCAATATTAAGTTTTATTGCTGAGCCATGATAAGACTAAAAGACTAATACAGAAATTAAAACTGTGTTCTGAATGACAGAGAAGAATTATCAGGTAAGCTGTGAACATACCAGGTGGAATTTGCCAAGAATGAATTGTCCCACTGATGTTTTATTGTTAAACTTACCTGTATATACTGTTTGTTGTTTTAGTACCTCATTTTACTAAAGAAATTTCGATTAATATTGGTTAATGATGCAAACATGCCCAACAATGTTGAGAAGAATGAAGTGTGCTGAGGTTCTGAGGTCAGTCTGTAGAGGATTTGCAGACCACCACACAATTTACTGGGATACACAATACTGTGTAGCATCACTCCATCACTGTGGTCAGGGTCAAAACCCTCTCCCCCACCAGGATCTATCATTTAAGGCCCTCTCTCTCTGAATATTGTATATATAGGTTTAGGGGTAGGGTGAGGGTTGGAAAGAATATTGTCTTTGTACAGTATTTTGATGTTTGTAAAGTCAATATGTCAATAGAAAGTCTCCACAAACCTAACATGTGTGTGTGTTCTCTATTTAAGACCATAACTGTTTATGAGAAACATGTTTCTGAGATTTTAAGGAGAACACAATTTTCTTGACTTCTTTAATATGTTTCAGCACTAACTGTACTGGAAGTGTACAGTGAATGAATATCACTGAAATGAAAAATAATGACCTAATAATGACCTTTAAATGACCTAAACTAGTGAGCAAGGAGAAAAGAAGATAAATGGAGGAAAAGAGGAAAAGTGAAAGATAAAGACAGTTGTGTGGGAACTGGGACTCACAGTAAGGAAGTTTAAAGCAGAATGTCTGTTACATGCAGTTCATCACTCAAGAGATGATGTCAAGATTTCTCTGCCAGCCAGTTCTTTCTTCCTCAGATCATTTCGGGTTTCTCAGTCTCTTTAAAGTGATCGAACTGGATATTTGGGACTGGATAGCGAGCAGACCTAGAGTATTGCCTGCAGTACACACAAACACACACAGAGAGACATTACAAGCATGACAACAACTCTGGGGGTCTTGGCAGACATGGCACAGCTTCAAACAAGACCTATAGTTAAGCAATAGGGGTCTGCAAAGTCCTCCTCATAGCGATGATGGGAAACAGCAGGCAAATTATTATACATTCAGCTTAAACTGAGACCCTTGGTTGCTTTGTTCCATTTTAAACTAAGCATATATAATTGTTATTTATTGTATTGTATATATATATATATATATATATAATGACTGGATTTGCCTCGCAGCTCTCTCTCCTTAGTAAATGTTATTGTGAGAGCTTCTGTCAGAAAAACCAAGCTCATCATTTGCCCAACGGCTGCCCCATGGCACTACTCTAATCATGGTCAGCTTCTGATGCACAATAAGAGAAACAGGGAAAACAGAGAGAGAGCAAGAGAGAGAGAGAATGAGATGGTAAGCCCATGGCTCACGTAATAAGATGAACCCAGGATGCTGGCCACCCCGCCTGAGTAATAGAAACAGTTATAGAATCCTTGACTCCATGAAAAAGCAGCAATGAAATCATAAGGAACATGAAATCTACTGCTTCAGGCTCTTTTTTAAATCAATGAAGATAATTAATAGTTTATTTCCTTATTTTTAAATGCAGGGCTAAGCTTTCAGATTTGACGGATTTAATTTCTGTTCCAACTGTGTTGGAGTAACTAACATAGCAACATTACTAACTAAATATAATTTAGACCAGACCCAATTATGATTATGTCTGTGATATGTTTGCGATAAAAACAATTGAATGCATATCTCATTTTATTTGTCTTATTATTAGAATTATTAATAGTCTTGTCTTATATAAAATAAGTTAAGGCAAAGTTATTTTTAGTTACTATATTTCAACAGCAAGAGGCCCTATTCCTTCACTTACCACTCGCGAATCTCAAAGTATTGCAGTACATGCAGACTGTTTTCTTTTTGTCCATACTCTAGCTTAAAGACATATCTATATTTATATGTCTATATTTAAAAAACACTTACAATGAATATATATAATCATATAAATATATGAAATGGCAATATGGTATATTAAAAAATCAGCGCTCATGGTCCGTTGGCTGGTAAATGTTCTCAACCCAGCATCCTGACTATGTTTAAAGTGTGAAAGTGTACACACACACACACACACACACTCAAAACTATTTAAGACGAAAAGACGTTTAAAAAATACATTGTAATCAGATAACAATTATATAAGGTAAATGTAAAATATATACACAGAGATACACACATTGGTACTAGACCCACATTTCCCTCTTTCATTGTGAATGAGAGGGAATGAAGGGAACGTAAGAGACTGAGAGATGCCACTCTGTCTTTTGCTGGCACTTTAGAAGAGATTATTGATGAATGTGCACCGCAGGCTTCCTCTTTAAGAATCATTCTCTGTTGAAAATGTTGTGGAATAGAACTGAGAGCTTATAAAGCTCAAAAATCAATAGTAAATTATTACAAAGGGCCAACAAGAACTGGCCAAGGTAGATATCTCTTCTGTGATACAAACCTGAAATACTTTATCAGTGACTGCTGAGAAAAGGAAAGAGGAACAGAATAAAAAAGCCACAGGGTTCACATACACATAATGTCCACCCTTACACATCAGAACAGAAATGTCCTTGTTGCGTAGACTTAAAATCTTAATTAATCAATTGTACACTCATCAGATGTCCATAGTGAACTGATATAAATGGAATGAGACTAAATTATATCTCCATTTGAGTCATTTATTATCTTTCCACTGAAAGCTTCCTTATAAAAACGTTCATAATTTTAACTAATTAATAATGTAAAAATGCTACAGTAACAATCTGTTAATTGGTTGACTATAAATACAGTGAGAAACTATTTACAGGTAAATAGTTAGAGGAACTATTATCAGGTTTGTATTACCAGTTGTAAATATCATGTATGTCAGTTAAAGAAATACATAGTTCAGACTTGTAAGTATATAAAACTTTGCTATAATGCATAAACTTTTGCCACAATATTTTTTACAGTTTGCAACTGCAAAAGTTGTTTACATGTTTCTTGTATTTTAACAGATTTTTTCTGTTAAAAGCTGCCAGTTTTTGCTGTATAAACAACAGATGTTTTTTACAGTGTTTTTCGTTGGTGTTTTCTTATTTTAAGATGTTTTGTAATGTCAGACACATAATATATAGATAAAAATCAGTCCAATACCTTTCTTTTGAACCATTTAAAGAGGATTTATGTTGTCAGTGTCAGAAAAAAATAAAATGTAGGCAAAAGGTTATTGAAAAATATCTGATAACAATATCTGTAAGCGCACAGTGATCAGACAACATCATGAAGCTTGTTTCTCAAGAGACTGGGAATAATTTAATTTCAGTTATCAGCAATTATAGATAAAATGCACAAATAAATTAATTCATTGAAATAATGGTAATGCTGTTTAATTAATATGTAAATAAGTCTGTGGTCAGGGTATTAAGTGTGTGTATAACAGCCGTGTTAGGAAGAATATGGTGCTTTCGAAACGTTGCCAGAAGAGCTATTACCAGAAAGTGACACGTAAGACTGATATAGCGTTTTCAGCAATATACTGGAAAATGCTTCAGTTTAGGGGGTGCCAAACTACAATATAAATCAGTACCAGGAAGTCTAAAGTTGAGTGGATATTTTGGCAGTATTAGACTAGATTTGCTGGAATCACAAATGGAATTCTGGAGCTCTGAAATGTACTTAATGGAAGATTTGGAGGATTAGCTTTAGCCATTGTACATCCTGAGCCCTTGGCTTCATAAACCTATTATTGATACTCTTACCATATGTGGCCACCTCAGAAAACAGACAGCTAAATATAGGATTTACTGCTGACCAGAAATGTCAAACTAGGACACGTTTAGATATGGCAGAAGATTTACTAAAATATTTAAAGCTGCATAATGCCTTGAAATGCCATGTTTGGTTCCTCAGATATCACCATATGTGTCATGACAGTTTATATTATAAATTACTTTTATTGTGTTTGTTTACATACTGTTGACAATCTCACTAAACCTGCTTCCAAAGCTATAACTGATGTGGCATAGCTTACCCTTTACTAAAAGCAGGAAATTAGCAGAAGTGTTATTTGACTACTGGAATTCAGGATCTGCGTGCTGATAGACCAGACATTACAGGTCCTTGTGCTCCATCGGCAGAAATGAGAGAAATGCTAGCTCACTCAGGCATTCATTTTCAGCAAAGCTTACATCAGCAATCAGAAGTGACAGATGTAACACTCAGCTTGAAGAACACCTGCTGACAATGACACATGGACTCAATAACAAACCTAATAAACTGTCAGAAAGAATGCAGTTACATCAGAAGGATGATGTTTATTCACATAATACATCAAAATCTCCTGCAATCACTCACTGAATGTCTCAATTTAAAGAGAAAGGTGTTGATGAGATACAGCTGTGGAAGTTGACATCTTGAAATTAGAGACATGTTACTCTCAACATCTGGATTACGTGACTTAAAGAGGCAGGGTTTGGCTGGTTAGTGTGGAGCTGGTGCAGTGAAGCTCATCTAGTAGATGAAGACATATATGGCAGAGAGGTTTTGAATGCTTTTTAAGTCATGGTGAAAAGCAGAATGTTTTACGTATATTGGAATATAAGACTTGGTAATTCACTTTGAAACATCTATCTCATTAAACACCAATAAAATCTTCAAAACCTGTCAAACCTTGGGCCTATATTTTATGGCATAAAACATATACTGTTATTTTATGGCATGAATGTATTGCAGAAAAACTCATCCATAGTAAAGAAAATTGTGCTCCTCTCAATACCTCAGCTGTTTGTTATAGACTGCCATGACATTAAATGGAGAACAAATACAGGATATTGCTTAAATGGCCTGTTTCTCTGATTTTCTCTTGAAAACTCTCACATGTTTCTCCTTTAGAGTTTTAGGAGACAATGGCTCAGATATACATTCTCTGGGCTGTACCATCCAGATTAATTTCTACAATTGTCTCTTGTAGAAATTAAGAGAAAGAACTGACACGAAAATGATACAGAACCCAAGCATAACTGAGAACTCCATTAGGTCTCCTGAGCAAAAAAAGAGAAACGTCAGAGCAATCCATTTTTCCTCTGGGCATAACTGTTGTATTTCATTGGTGATGTAAAACAACACACACCACAGCTCAGAAGAATATTGCTTCATTGTTTCATTCCATGTGTAAATACACATGAAAGTTCTGACTATTACAGAGATAAAACCAGTACAAGGGAAAAGAAACATTTCCAGTTATTACCTGAAGAAATTAATCTATCATTCCATGGCGAGCTGCCCTTGTACTGCAGCCTTCAGAAGAGCAAAATGACTATTATTCCTGGCAGCTCCTCTGGAGACACATTTCACCCCAGCCCATCATCCTGCTTTAATTCTGCGGCTGATGAGCACCGGTGTCGTCGAGATGTGTATAGTGCAGCCCCAGCGTTGCCAAGAGGAAGCTGCTGAAAAACTCAGTCTGAGATAAAGGTGGAAGACAGACACACTTCCTGGCTCTGGAGACAGACGATCAAGACAGAAAGAAAGAGGCACTGAGAACTTGTTTCCCCCCTAGTTGAAATGATGATGTTATTAGTCTTACAACAACAATTTACTTTTTACTGGAAGGCATCCATGAAACAAACAGTACAGTGAAGACCTAGTAAATGTTGTATAAAAACATAAGATCAGTCAGATGCGCTTGTGATGAAACCTGTTCCAAACCTGCTTGACCCATTTCTCTGAATGAACTATTCCTTTAAATCTTTATTCAGTAGAAAAGGGAACGTGGATACAATGAAATAAGCCACATCATCAATGCGCATGAAAAGACATGCAAGCATTTGCAATTAAACAGTAGCAGAGATCAGTTTAACGGGGTTGGGAGTGTTTTGCTGAGTCATTCTGTGGTAATGAGAGGCAAACTTTTATCTCTTAGTTTGTTTACTGGGCTTGTCTATGTAAGCTTTCACAATGAGACAGTTGGAGGTGGTGCAGAATGGAAACACAATGTCTCTTGCGTGAATATATATGCCCTGTCAACATTTGTTTATGTGGTAATTGATTAGTCTAGCTGCAGCACATTGGCTGTGTCAGTAGACCACATTCAACAACACTTACTCTATTTGGCTGGATTCTGCCAGGCAAACAAATAGTGATGTCCGGTGGTGCTTTAGAGATCACAACACACACTGATAGCAGTATAACGCTATTCTAACAAGTTCCTGTAGTTCATCTGGAAGGTCACGAGTTTGTTTCCCAGAGAAACATTAATACAATGTATACCTTGAATACACTGTAAGTCAGTTTAGATAAAGACTGGTCTGACAAGAGGGCCCACTGAGAACCTCTGTGGTATAGTCTATTAAACGTGCCTAGCCCTGAAAAAAGAAAGCCCTGAGAATTTTAATAATGGCCTTCATATATGCAAATGTTTCAACAAGCTCTGTAATAGGTGGCAGTTGTGACACTTCCAATATGATCATTGTCACTGTTTATTAATGAAACTGAATTCAGAGCAAAGATGTTACAGTACTTAACACATGAACACAGAAAGGAAAGAGGAGTCATTATCAAATCACAAGATACAAATCTAATGGAGCAAACAGATATTCTTCACAGGATGTTTGACAGTGCCAGAGAAAACAATGTTTTAGCCAACAGTGCTTTGTGTTCTTCTTTTTCCCAAACTTTTTACAAAGATGTCCCCCTCCAAACAAGACACTTCGTACAAATTAACACCCTTACATGGAACAGATTATTGGACAAAAGAATCAATTTTGAACACACTTAAATTAATTCAATTTATTATTGCTAGTAAGTGCAAAAAAGCTTACTTCTACAAAGGTACATAGTCACGAAAGGCCTTAATGTCTTTACAATGCAATTTGCTAAGGACACTCTGGATACAGAGTCTATTTTCAAGTCCAAGTCCATTTTCAAAAAGCCACTTTTTGTATGACGCATGTATCTGTATTTGACACTAGCATGTACAGTTTCTACACTAGAGGGTGCACACATTCATTTGGTCTGTGAGAAACACATGAACTTGGTTTGAATGTCATTTTAGTCTTTAATTTAAAGAAATGTTTACGTAACCCAGTTTGGGAACTGCTCTTAGGCAGATCGTACTAACTTTATGGTCAGTTGAAAGCTTTTGAATTTATACACATTGGAGGCATTAGGTAGTCCAAACCGTTCTGTAACAAAGAGTGAAAATGTCTTTTTCCCAGCAGAAGATACAGGGTAAAAGAGCAATAAGGGTGTTTAACTTAGTCAGACACTATTTTGAAATGCATGACTGCCTCACAGATAATTATGTGACTGGTTATGGAACTAAAATGATGTATTATTTGAGATGTTTCTATTACATTTTATGTATCTTTGTGATTGAAAGACATTGTAAAGCATATGCAATACTTGCATTTGATTCAATAACATCTTAAAATTTGTTTGCAGTTCACCTCAATGCTTTGTGCTAGCAGTGAATATAATACCTGCTGAAACAGGTTTTATATTGAGGCAGTAATACTGACAGCATAAATGAGAGGTCACTAAACTAAAGAAAGACTTTTACTCAAAGTATCTGAGCAGAAGATAAAGAAAAGTAGACAGATGAGATATGAATGCCAGTGATGGATGTGGGAAATTGCTTTTGTTATCTTTTGGAGTGTGAATTCTACAGGCCAGAATAAAGTGAAAAGATTTTCCGTGTTGTTTCAGAACACATTTATTTATTCAATCATACGTTCATTTGTTCCTGATCTAGAAGCTAATTGTTTATTTAGGTCTTTGCTCTGAGCTGTAAAATCTTTCCCAGTAAAACAGATCAAAACAGATTTGTGATCACACAAGATGAGGTGCAAGCCATCCAGCAGTAACGTCATAGTCCCCATTTACACTTGGTATCAAGATCCATTTCGAGCAATCTGATCACAAGTGGACAGCACAAAATACAGGGTCCAGAATGTGTTGTGATTCTGACGACAATCAGAAGTGGTCATAGGTGATGCATTTAAGTAACAAACTCTCACTTGCGATGTGATTATCTGAGAAATATGCTAATACTAAATGTAAAAAAAGCCAAGTGCCAGTCAGCTAGTGCACATACAAAAGTTCTTCAATAACACCTGATGCCCATCATGTCCTGCTGATGTACAGCACGCCCTACCTGTCCCTGCAGATCAGAATGACAGAATGAAAATGACTGATCATTTTTTTCTTCTCCATCTTTCTCCCTAAAGGTTTAGTTTATGACATTGTGTCTGGCGTCAGTGACTTCAGAACTGGGCCCTGAGGGGTGGAAGACCATCTGCTCCTGTGTCATTTTGACTCCTTCCTGTTGCTGGCATCTTTCCGATGCTTTGTTATTTTGCACTTGTGTAGGAATTACTTGTTGGTGGTGTTCTGATATATTTAATTGTGTATTGTCTACTGTTTGATGGTCTGTAATCAGGAGCACAGAAAGGATCTTAAAAAGTGTGTGGGGGGGTGATACTTGTTTGGTTCATGAATATTAATTAGATAAGGTGATGTCAGCCAAAACTCTTAAAATATAAACATTATTTCCCTAACAGTATGTGGGGGACTGGCCTCCACTGCTGGAGGCCATCTAATGTTTTTTTTACCTGCCCTGATATGTTCCAGTAAACTTTACAGATATTATGTCTGGAGAAAGCAAAAGAAGATCAAACTGTTTTTAAGCAGCTCCCCAGAAACCAGGGTGCTGCGGAGCTCTTTTTCCATTAGGAAGCTGGACGATCCCCATGTTTTCACTTAAGGGATGTGCTGTAAATGCCATGTTCCTTCTTGTACTCCTGTTCCACCACATCAAGAACAAAACATGTTCAATTCGGTTATGAGGGATGAAACAAATAATAAAGGGGAACTGGGAGCCATTATTAGAGGGGCTACAGGGATTTTGCCTGGAGTGAAACGTGTGTATGCCATAAAGGTTACTCTGCAGTGGGGTAAATCAGAACCGATAACATTCAGAATTGATCCAGAAACTTTATGTAACTGTGATTTTCTCAACGCTAGCGTGGCAGATTAACATTGCGTGACAATGGCCTCGTAACATTGCTGTTAGTAATACTATTATAGGCTCATAAAATGAAGCTCAATAAACAAGAGAAGACTAGGAAGTCTTTAGTGAAGATATTGTAAGATTTAAATTACAATTAAAATCAACTTATGTTTAAAGCAGATTAATCATTTTTAATCATGTGGAATTTTAGTGTGCATAAAAATGTCTGTTGATTAGCCCTGGTAATGATGTATTGTGTTTTCTTCAGTGTCTTCTGCGTCCACTTCTTTCTGCATTCTCTGCCAGTAGATTAGCCTGCAGTCTATAATGAAAATATTTCCCCGCTCAGTTGCCTCAGCTGTGGATCTCTCGCTTTGATCTTACTGTAAGTCACCAGCATTGAAAATGCCTGATTTCGAACAAAGAACTTTTTCATTTAATTCTCCCACACTGACAATCATTTTAAAGCCGTAGTCAAGGCAACATGGAGTAAAGGAAGATGCTGATAGAGACACGGCAGCTTTCAGGCATGACAATTCAAACTCCAGCACAGTTCTGTCTAAATCCCAGCTCATTATCCACAACTAGCAGGCCCATGTAGGAGGATGAGGCTTGGACATCTGGGAGTGAGTGGGGAAATGGGAGGGAGGGAGGGGACAGAGTTACTTTGGCATGACAGATTTAAAGTATGGTTTGTAATTGTTTTCACAGCCTAGAGGAGGATTATGTCAATGTCAAGAGCAGAAATGATGACAGTGCAATAGTTGCACAGTGGATGTTTATGTGATAGGTGAACCAGGGTAAAGAGAGACCTTAAGACATGAAGAATCATTTTAGCAACATGGGGAAGGATTTAGTATTATCTCAGCCACATTCTGCTTGCTAAGCAAGCATCACTATTACTGTTGTTCATAGGATTTGGTATTTGAACACATCCTCTAACCCCATCTATTAATCTGTTATTGTCCTGTAATATTTTATTGCTGTGTTCCTGTAGCTTAACCACTAGAGAATGGCATTCACAATGGCAAGGTCATGGGTCTGATTCCCACAAAATACATTTAGTAATAAAATGTATAGCTTTAATGTGTCACATTGTATAAGTGCCTATCAAATGTGTAAATGTTAAAAGGATCAGACTTGCACTGAGGGAGAATACCACAGAGACTTGGGGGCGGAGACTTATTCTGACATGATCCAGAAGCGACTGCCCATCAAAATCCCAGAAACCACCCAAAAGACTCCAGCAAATGCATAGCAATGTGTCCCTGAGAGCAACACCTAATTAACTTTTGCACAGGTAAGCACCACTTACAGTTTCTTCAAAAGATGTAGAAAATCTAGTTTACTCTCTGCAGCCACCTAACCGTAAAGAGCTTTAACATCAATTCGAAAATGGTAATATCTTCAGTCTAAAGCAGATTACTTTTCTCTTAGAAACTAGCTACTATTTCCATAACTCTTCTTAAAGCAATTCTATGTGAGTATTTCATTTAGAATAAGGGAATAACTTTACTGTTAATTTCTATTGAAGATATATTGCCTCACCTTTGAAATGCATTAGTATTTCATTCCTCTTGTATTTTAGATCATTGACTACCTGATGAAAACTGTTTAAGTAACGATTTTATTACTTGTCTAGTCCATAGTGTGGCGTCAGAATGAACGTCATAATCAGAATTTGGTTTGACATACAGACGATACATTGTGCAAAACTTCAATCCCATGTAGAAACCTCAATAACAACCTAAAACATGTTCCTGGAGCAACATACTGTTTTCCTTAGTATAACATTCAACCAGTCTCTAACCTGACCTTGATTAGGGTTATGACTGGTTGATAAGAATGTTGTTCTAGGAGCAACAAAGGATGTTAATGTTCTGCTTATGTAAATTACAATATGCAAAAAGTGTGCTTGAATATTTTAGGTCAACTGCAAAGAATAAATGATTTACCTCTATTATTTACCGGACTTTAAAGTATTTACTGACATGTAAAAGCTCATAAGTTTTCAAAGGTCCCATTTTTTTCTTTAACAGAATGTAGTAAATTAAAACTACAAATAACAGTGGATCTCCGTTTATTTACAAATCACAGTGCCTTTTTCTCCTGACTGGAGACAATAAAACGGGTCAGTAAAATCCCATGTTTTAATTTCATTCTGCCAGGTGGTGAAATTAATTACCCTGAAAAATGAACAGCGATGTAACATCACTTAGTTTGGATAACTGCAGGGGGCCTATGTAAATATTGTCAGCAACAAGATGGCTTCTCCAAGCCTGTAAAGCTTTCCTTTAAACACTCAGCATTAGCTTGTCACAACTGATGTCATGACAGAGGAACTCTGCTTTTGATGGTGTTAAAACGCAAAACCATTTCAATCTTTTATTCCTCTCAGGCTGCTATTATATTCCAGGAGAGCTTCTGCACTGCCAGGCGATTTCTACCCCATTTACAGTCCTTTTATGTTCCCCCTCCCCATTCTGATGTCCCGATTTCACACCCGCTGTTTTCTGCATGCTGCATCAAACACTGAAGATGCTGTCAAGAGCGCTGGAGAACCCTCTATCTGTCAGAATCCTGTGGCACTGTATTGGTGCATCTGAGATCAGAGGAGGAGCTATGAATCTGATAATGAATCTTATTTGTTCCTTTTGGCTCTGAAATTTCGTCAGCCTCTACCTCAGATTACTTATTTACACTCTTCATGTACTTTGGGCATTTGCAAATAAAGTTAGCATTTTCCCAACTGTAATTGTGCACATATATGAGGACTTTGTGATGACTGTGTATTAAAATCCAAAATTTTTACATGCACAATTGGACGAATGAAAGGGAAGGTTGACTGAACAGACGGTTCTGTACTTTTGAGGCAAAGAAAAACTACCACAAATACTGTTAAAAGCACCATGCTCTTATCTACACTGTGAAATTACCACTTTCCACTCTTCAGTTGTCCTTGTTTATAAAGGAAAACATAAAAGTGCTCCATCTCAGTTAAGAAACAGGCCTTCAAACAGCAGATCTGTAATCTGTAAGCCTTTGGTGGACTCTTAACAGAGAGAATGTTTTTCAGAGTCAATGCAGGCCAAGTCTGCCTAAAAGTGTGTTGTACATAAAACAACTAAAGCTACAAGGTTACCTTTATTTTAAACCTTATTTTACCTTTATTATATGAGGCATAACACAGATAATGCATAATAATGTCATGTACAACCATAAGTTTAATCACTGGACAAATTTCTGCACCTAAACAAGGAAAAGGGAGAAGACGCAAAATTGGCCTCATTCTGTACCAATAACTAACCATTATCAGAGGTGACCTTTCAAACCAATAAACTTTCAGTATCACTTTAGTGCATCATCAATACTGCTGGTTGTTAATACAGAATAAAAAGAGACTTCCAACTTGAGGCAAAATATCAATAAAATATAAATTATTAAAAGTATTTTAAACACAAAAAATAGCCATAATACAGAAGTAAAGAAAAGCATTTCTTCACAGATAGCTGGGTAGATGTTAGAGGCAATGGGTTCTTTCTTAAATTACAAATGTTTGGTGCATAGTCACTGCTAAGTAGTTTATGTATAGTATGTATGTATATATATATATATATATATATATATATATATATATATATATATATATATATATATACATACATAATATACATATATATATATATATATATATATATATATATATATATATATATATATATATATATATATATATATTTATATATATATATATAAACGGACTGTTGAGCTCGCTGCTCACCCGTAGGGGGTAGTGTCATGTATAATGACAACTAGGCTAAATCTGTCTAGGCAGTAGGAATTAATAGAAGCCAACCGATGGAACATCACGGCACACTTCACACACTCCTGCGAGGAGAACAGCAGTGAGGTGACAGTGGAGTCTCTCTACAATGCAATCAGGCCTGCATTTGGCCTGGAGGGGTCTGGGGTCTTGTTGATTTGCTCTGTTTTTCCCAGTGATGTACGTACCATGAGGTGTGGTGCCCCACAGGACAGTGTTCCGAGAGATGGTGAAATGTTTGATTGTAAAGCTGGAAGGCAAAAGGGAAGCTATTTCATGGTTCTCAAGCTTAGATGTGAAAGTTATACTGAGTATATATTACACTGGGCTTCTCTGGACTGCAGGACTTCTCTGATTGAACCTATCACATTAAGTTATTTCACTAACATTGGGTATGCACGGAAATAAAGATTAACTGTCGCAACCACATATAAAGTTGCATACCAAAAAGCTAAATGTAATTATATGGATGGACATAAAAGAGCAAGCGGCGATTCGTCTTGACATAAGCCAAACCTCAGAGACAAGAAGGTCTCACTCAAAGAAGCATGAGAAGTTTTTTATTGGAGTGACATTGAAATGTCATTCTGGATGTTTTTTTCCATCCACAATGCTGAACGTGCCATTACATTGGCTTTGTTCTTAACAGGCACTTTCACTACAAAGGTAGGAAGCTGGACATGGTGAGTGTTTTGATGAAGAGAAGACCAGCTTAGGGCCATTTTGGTCTAGTCCAGAGATTCCCAGTCAGGGCTAGTTGGAAAGACTCACTGCTTTATTAATCCTATTAAACTGAAAATAAAATTTGAAATAAACCTAAAGGGCTGTCAGTAGATTGAAGCAGCATATCACGTGACTTGACCACATGACACTCTGACTTCTCTTTTCTGATTAAACCTGTGGGAAACAAAAGTGCAGGTGTCTCATCAAAGTAAGAGGAAGATACTAGTTTTCCACACACAGAAAAGATTGGTTTTAGTTTAAAAGTGACTCGCTGTAATAATTATCACTTTAATTATATTACTGACAATGTTAAATGATATGCAGTATATAACAGAAGTTGAAATAGCACATTTCTGGTTACTTCATAGCCAAGCTTATGTGGCTAATGAGTGTAGACAAACATGTGGGGTACTATGATATTGAAAGTGTCTTGGAGTACCACATATATCATGGTATATGAATTTCAATTGCCGGACCATAATATTACCAAAGTACTTTTGTAATGGTAAATTTATTACTTATGAGGAAGAAAAAGAGAGAGAGAGAGAGAGAGAGAGAGAGAGAGAGAGAGGTAGGGCGCAGATGATGAAATGAAAGGTGTTTAGGTTAGTATGCACAATGAAACTGAGGGTGCTTTGTATTGGACAGATAGGCAGGTAGGAGGCAAGTTCTGCAATGAGATTAACTTTCAGCCTTCTGTCCTTTCTTACTGCATTGCTTTCAATTTGTGCAAATAAACAGGCATTAACAAGGTCATAGTAGTCACAGGGCTACTTTATACAGAACTGAAAATGCTGTCATCATATACTCAATCACTTACAGAATTTTAATTTTGGGGTAAACTGTTACTTTAAGTATGGAATGCATTATGCAAGTTGATTAATTTCGTTTACTGAAGATCAAAAGGAATCAGTTGTGTACAGAAAAGGGAGAAGTGTGAGAACTGTGTCTGTTTGTGTCACATTAACCTAGCCAGAACAGCTCTGCATCACGCCACTAATGAGGTTTGTGACAATGGCCAGCTGTTCCCAGAGAGGTGAAGAGGGTATCATCTCCAGAACAGTCACACTTGCCCACTTTGTGCCAGCTTACCACAGACTAATTGACATGTGCCTGAATCTCTCTTCACAAAAGCTGTAGGGGAAAAACCCAAAACCAATTAAAATCTGATCAATGGCCACATTCTTCACATACACAAAGAGATTTCTGTGGTACGGATTGAGTTTTACTGTTTGGCTTGAGTTTTACTGTTAAAGTACCCGCAAAGCTTGTTGTCTGCCAGTTTTTTTTACCAGTAAGCTCGTACTCAGAGAACCAGTTATTACAGGTTGTTTATGAAGGCTGAGTGTGACCCCTGTCTGAAGGTGAATGTCACTGGCTGCTCCACTGTAGTACATCACTACACCACACACTACTTCCCATTACACTGCAGGTGCTCTTCAGGAACTGCTTAAACACACACACACACACACACAATGTAGCTCCATCTCACCTGAATTGTATATCTTGTAACCCCTCAGCTTACATGCATACCACGTTCACAGAGCTGTTTAAAATACAGTCATCTTTGAAATCCACCTACCCGCTAATACACTCACCAATTATAAACACACACACATATACAGGTCACCGCAATGACAGACTGAAGTGAGGCCTCGCCACCTCAGGTCTGTGTTCCTCAGAGAGCTAGCAGAGGGCCGATTCCTTCATGGAGTACTATAATGAGTGTCAGCTTTGGCCACAGATGGGGTCAGGTCTTTATTTAGAGATGACAGGTCTTTATTTGGAGATGACAAAGTGGGAAATGACAGGTCATGGTTCACTTGGTAGGTCACACGGCACACTGCAAACATGGCAGTTTCACCATGCTGAATTGTGTAGTTATTTTTCTGGTTTTTGGGTTACTGAAATGAAGCATCTATAACCCAATAGATATCTGAGTATTGGTTTGGCAAACTCTTATTTAATTTGGCTCTGTTTTTAGTAAGGACGCCCACTTTTCATGAACCAGTCAGTTTCCAGTGGATGAATTCAAGTCCTTACATTTTTCTCATTGAATTTCTACACTCAGAAATGTCACAGTGACGTCACATAAGAGAAATAGGCTGTAAAGTGGATTTTACATTGACTTTAGAAGTGCACTCTGTATTTTATCCATAAAGAAACACTCACATGTGATGAAGACTACAGTCATATCAGTGATTTAAAGAAGGTTTGAGGTCATATGACCAGCCAAATACCACTCTGTCTCTGTAACCCCTGTTATCAGACACGTTCACTAACAGGAAAAAATAATAGCTCCTAATGGCAGCATAACAGTAACTTTTTAATTGCATCAATTTTTGTGTGATGCTGCATTCATGCTGCATAGTCCAAGATGACTGCCATCTGCCAACAGTACAGTGTAAACAAAAATACTATTAGTGCACTTTTAAAGGATCCATTATATTTTAAATTACATTTTAAATGCCAGTGCATTTCCTCTTACTTTCTTTTATCTGCCTATACTTTAGTGACCGCCCTAATGTCATGAATCTCATATTCATAGGCTTTCTGAGTCTGTGGTTGGAATGCAAACGTGAAATTAAAAGTTGTCACTGGGAGATATAAGCAATAAATCTATATCTACCATTACCCAGATCATTAGGCGTACTATAATGTTATATGTCACTGGCATGTGCAGGAAGAACATTTATCAGGAAAACGTCAGAAGAATAAAGAGGTTGCATTGAATTATGTCATGCATCCAAGATCTGTCTGAAAATGTCAGTCTCCACACACAAAATGTGAAAATGACTCCACTTTTCAAAGAACGTGTAAAATGAACCTTTAAATGGTCTACATGTTCTCACACAAATGACTCTCACATCTCTTTTCTGAGAACCAGCAGAGTTAACCTTTGAATATTCTTCAAGATGTTCACACATAGTTATGACCTGCTATCTGATTAGCATAAATTAACAGCAGCACACAAATACATCATGCAGCACCCACACGGACACAAGTTCCCTCTTTCTGTGTCTCCTATTTTTCTTCCTCTATTGGCTGACCAAATCAATTAGAATATCAATGCTAATGATCACATCATAGAGCAAATGAGTTAGTCATCAAACACTTTCTATCCGCATTGTCCCGAGAGCTGCGCTTCTTTCTCTCGCTCACAAAACGCACTCCCACACGAGCGCATTTGCGCACGAACGGGCCGCGTCGTGTTCATTTCATCCCTTTCATCTGCCTCCACCGCTGCCCCTTCTTCGCAAACACAACATATATCACCGAAGCTAACGTGATAGAAACCACTGCTCCCCTTTCTGAAAGCTCAAATCATCCACGCTTCATGCTAGTGGCCAGTTCAAACTCTCTCCTAACTCATTAAAACTGATTTGGGATTATTTACAAGCCACTGAGAAGCACAGAAAAACACGATTAGGTTGGACATGGGTCTGGGGTCAATATTTTGCAGATGTTCCGATTAATAAAACATACCATTCGATATAAAACTATACCGCTATCTGCAGCAGGGAAGCAGACAGCTAGGCACAGCGTAATTGGCAAGACAAAGAAACAAGACCCCTACTGTTTCACACCGACATGCCTGTCACCATAAAGCCGACCCACTACAGCAGCACTGCTAGCTCGAATGAGCACCGACTAAATGAAATATTCTTAGAAGCCAAAAGTGAAAGATAAAGAGAATTTGCGTGAAAGAGGAGAAAAAATAACGAGAAAAGCAAGGCAGAGATAAAAGCTGTGTGCATTAAAGCAGTTCACTAAAGGGATAGGATGTTGAGAGGAAAACAGTGCTTAGCTTCAAACATACATATCCACATGTACTTTAAGTCTGAGCAAAAAATAAATGAAAAGATACTTTGCTGCTTTTCACATTATCACAAAGCCCTCTCTTGTCCCTCACTAAAATTAGCTGCTGTTGACGAGAGCCCCTTGCATGGGGATGAAACAGATTAATTATGCAAAGGGATTGAACAGATGAGAGAAAAATGAGAGGCAGAGGAGTAGATACACAGCGCACAGCAGAAAGATAGCAGAATGTGTGTCTGAGGACGTGTGTTTAGCTTTTTGAACATGTATGATAAAACAGTGTTGAGAAAGCTACTTTGGAACTGTAGCTTGCAAAGCTACTTCTTTGAAAAAGTGGAAATCAACACTATGTGCTAAAAAGTAGTTAACAGCCTTAAAGCTATTTCAGAGAGCAATGTCTTTAAATATCATATGGTGTAATTCTGCAAGAATATTTATCTGGTACAAACAATGACCTCAGTAAAGAGGAGAGGATAAACAACATCAATTTACACAAACAATCACCAATTAAACTTGAAAGCACTGTAACTGAGTAGATAAAAACAATAAACAGCAGCCTAACTATTATGTTATAAAATTACTGCAGTAAATGTTACAGTATTATTTTGTATAACAAAGAAGTCATACAAAACCTAATGAGATCAGTAATATACACTCTTTACCCTTAAAAGGATGATTTCTTGGCCACTATTTCAAATGGGTGTGCAAGGGACAAGAAACAAACATGAGAGTGAGGCAATGGGGAGACACATAAGCAGGCACATAAGAGAGAGAGAGAAAGAGAGAGAGAATAACATGGAAACCACTGAAGATGAGAGCTGCAGTGTAAGTGTGGGTGGAAGTGTCAGTGCTTAAATGACTCCCATCTTCTCCCTCACTGTTCACCCCACCACTCTTACACAACTTTACCCAGCCTGGCAATACATTCACACATTTTGGGCAGTTTAAACAGACACAGTGGGTATGGCTTCAGACCTCACAGAGACATTTTATTTTAAATATCAAAAATTCAGGCATCCCAGGGTCAGTATCTTTTTTAGTTGCTCAGCTTTTCTGAGGCCAGTTTCTGATTCTGACAGTCTCAATGCAAAAATAGGTGAGGTTTGTGGATAAAGGTTTGTTTGTTTTTACATAAAGCAAACTTATGGCTTTAGAATATTTAAAGTTTGTAACAGAATATAAATCACATGAACTAATTTCACTTTTAGAAAATGGTCAATACGTAATGTTATTGTTTGGACAAATAGGGGGGTTATTGTCAAAAGTTCTCTGGTTTGCTCCACAGAAAAAATAACAGCAGCATGAAATACATAATTTTTGTGTGTCCTGTCCCTTTAATGGTCACATGCCATTAACTTCAGGTGCAGCTCATGAAACACTGGCAGCCCTGTTCATTACTGCATCCCTTCTCTCATGCCCACTACAGACAGGAGACTGGCTGCAGGGCTAGGATGGATGCACAGGTGCTGTGATGTATTATGTGTAAACATTCCTTTTATTAGATGCCTTTAACATTTACATTTAGCAGACACATCCAAAGCAACCTACATATAAAGAACTTATATGAACACTGCAGTGAATCATCATAAGATGATTCAAGGTGATAAACATTTAAAGTGCAGCCATATTTTTATTCAATTAATTAAACAATTAATTAATTAATTTAATAAATAATAATTAAAGAAGAACAATAAGTTGCATGCAATTACACTACTACAAATCGAAGGAACTAGTAGTAACAAATTACTGCCAGTATCCTGATTCTGGTCAGATTAGAACAAGAATATTATTGATTCTTTAATGTGGCATGACTTTGAAATGCACATATTGAAAGTATTCCTCTTTATGGAATCTGAAAACTCTCAATAGTAGAGAAACAAAAGGCCATCAGCAGAGACAGAAGGACATATCTAGACTTACTGGGCGCTGCTCTTGACAATGTGCATGATTCAGCACCGCTGCGGTCAGCAGAATATTTTGGATAAAGTAGATATTAAATATAAATAGGACCATACTTGGCTCAAACACAGTGACTGCTGAAACATTGATGTGACATATAATGGGGAAATGAGGAGGATTTGAGAGGATAAACAATATATTTCTGTTCCCAAAATGGCGCCAAAGGAGCAGTGACAATACACAATTCAGGATTTGAAAAATGTTTTAAAAGAAAAGATGGGAAGGCTGCTTAAAACGAGTTCCCTGAAGAGTGCAGGACATTGCTGTCTCATACATACATGTTTGCTACACACTGTCACTGCTACTTCATTTTGAATTGGAATGTGAACTCTGCAGTTGCAAATTCAAGTTTATACTGTTAGGACTGCTATGGCAAATCCATGAATGGGCTTATTTTCCCATTTGTTTTGGACCATCCCCTTCCTGCAGTGTCTTCAAGGGTACAAAAACAGTATTTGGAATTGACCCAATATTCCAGCTTTAATCAAACACCTGAATCAGCTAATCAGGGTCTTTGGTTTACTGGAAATGTACAGTGCATGCAGGAGTGTCGTAACTGAACGCTGCAGGGAAGTGGACCTCACATAGTACCACTCAGAACCCCCGCTGTAGGTTAAATCAGACAAGATTAAAGCAAGCAAACTTGCTACTTAACTCGCTCTCTTTGTTACTGATCTTCTTAGTGCAAACATATATCCAGTAATGGTACATAGTTCCTTGTCATTTAGAAGATACTTATATCCAAAGTGGCTTATGTTAGAGTAATTACAGGTAAAGTGTCATCTCAGGGGCTCTCAGCAGCTCTCTAGCGCATGGTTCACCTATATCTATGGATCCTGCAACCTTTGTGATCCTTAAAGGAACTGTCCACCAAGAATTGTTCAATTCTGTCAATATTTACTTGCATTTACTTATATGTGCTAAACTCATATAACTTTTGACATGTTCTTTGCAGAATATCAGGTGTCAACCTTCAAAATGTCAGCTATGAATTAAATGGTGAATGGTCAAATATTTCTTTAACTTTAGACTTTAGCACCACCCAGCATAATTGTGTCTCTCCAGTTCATCCAGTGACACGAGCTGATAATGCCTCGCAGACCAGTCTGATACCTGAACTGCAAGAGAGAGCAACTGCTCATCCATCACTTATTGATGAGAATGAGAAACCTAATAATACACATTATCTTCTCGGCTTCTGTAGAAAGGATTGTGTGGATGAGCAGTAAGGGCAGTGAGAGCATGGAGAAGCCTCTCTGCTCTAATGACACTGTTATTTGTATATATAGGTGCTTTCAGGGTATAATCTTGACCATCATTGCTACACTGAATGGAAGATGGAATGTGTAAAAACTGGCCGATATCAAAGGGAACCAATTACAATACATTAAAGTATTTGATTTACTAACATCAAAGTACAAAATAAGAGACTTCTGCTTATAACTAACAATGATCTGACCTGGTGGCATAGTGTTTTTCACTTGTTTCCCATTTGTAGCTATACCATTATGGTGATATTCTGTTAATGTAATCAAAGAGTCCATCTGTTGAGCACAACGTGACTCTCATTTAAATGTAATTTAAACCACTGGGGTGGATATGGACATTGAGTGTGATAAGACAAAAACACTCAAACGTAAATTCATTTTAGTTTTCCTTTATGTCTTTAAAGTATAAACTACAATATTATTCACTGCTGACAAAAAGTTGGGAAATAACTCTGGGATCTCAACAGATTTGACCTTTAGAACTGCTGTTCTTTCCAGCCCTGATCTGAACACTTCACTCAGTTTGGTTAAATCAGACCCAGCCGGTCAAAGCATTAAAACCAAACATAATGCCAACTCTTATCTTGAGAGGTGAAATACCATCTCGGAATGCATCACAGCCTGACTCCAAGCATCAGATGACCTGTCTTCAGATGTCCCCGTAGGCTCAATCCACCTTATTTTTCTCACCCACTCAGAATGAACTGACTCAACCTGATCAGAGAGCGAACGTCATTCAGACAGGATGAGAGAACAGTGTGCCATTTGAAATGGACACACACTTATGCACCGTTTGGGTTTCTTTGACTGAAACCTCTAATCCATAAGGCTAGCTGGCTCCTGAAGCAGAAAAACATGCTGTTATATCATGCTGGTACTTTGTTTATACTTCATTTCAAAGAGCAGGCTGTCTATGGTGGTCCAGTGGAAAATCAATGGGCAGAATAATGATTCAGGCTTAGGCTGGCTTGGATCTGTGCTTAGCATTTAGTGTCATCCTGAACAGAGATTGGATGCTAGACTGCTTGCAAGGCCACAACCCACACAAGTGATTTCAATTAGTGACCGTCTTTCTATTTATGTTCACAGGTAGCAACTTTATATGCTAATTGTACACTATGGGCTCATGCAGGGTACTGCTTTTGTGACGGAATGGATTAAAACAGTGAGAGAAGTGTCAACATACAGACACACATCACACACTGGCAAACCCAGAATAAACTACTTTTTGGACCTTACAGGCCCATGGGCTTCCCTTAGTATGTAATTATGCCAGAGCGGAAATGTACTTACACCAAAGGGAGCTAAAAGGATTTGTAAGGCTATGTAAGTACAGAAAAAAGGTGGTGTAAGAAATCAATAATTAATTTACTTTGAACAGTCAGGGGCAATTAACAGTCTTCCCCCCATTACTGCCTAAAAGGCCACATTGCCTTCTTTACCCCATAATCTGACTGATCATTGAGACTATCACAGATTACCAAACCACAAAATCAATACAAAAGGTTACGGACCAGTCCCTGTAATTGTAATTAAATAACACGGATCATGTCCTAAAACATGCAGAAGAAATTTGTGAGAGTGGCCACATACAGTACAGTGCTATTTTACAGCGTGTTTACAAAGATAAAGCATTGAATTGACAAGCATTTTTAAACACTTTAGCTCTGAATGCTGCTGCCCTTGATAGAACAAAATATTTTTGCTCTCTTAAAAATGAAATATTATTCAATGTTTAGAAATTTCATACACAGTACACAAGGTTTCATCAAGTGCAATCTCCCTGCAACTGAATGTTAATATCACTGTGCAGACGTAACCTAAAAACAAAATGTATGATGAACAAAATATAGAAAAAAATTATAAGTTATGTCCTAAAAACACATCACACATTCAGAACAAAAAAACATGCGTCCTCAAAAATGATTTGCACAAACAGAACGTCGTCTGGGAATGGTTTCCATCTCTGGTGTTATGAACAGCAGCACTGCTTCTCACCTGTGTGTACTAGCCTGAACATCAAATATTGACATTCAGATGCAGTTCTGTCTCTCAGCCAGCCAAGTGGAGACAAAGTCAAAATTCCCGTCACTGTGGGGCTCCTGGTCTTGCAGGTATAAACACGGATTTGTTTTCTAAAAGGTTTAAGCGTAAGTGTAAAGGTATTTCTGATACAAGATACACAACACAAGGTTATAATAAGCTCCCCATAAAGTGCAGTGCTTTGCTTGATGTAGGGTACTCTCTCTCTCTCTCTCTTTTCAGCTGTTTATCGCTCTCTCCCTCTTTTTCAGCGCACTGCTCAAGTTGCCATGCTGGATGCTGACAGTTGCCTGCGGCATTCAAGAAAAACTAAAAAAATGAGGAAGAGAGTTTCGGGGCAAACTGACTTGTGTGAACACATATCCCCTTCTCCTGTGTGGACCCAGGAGAGCCAGCGGTCCCTGATCCGAATCCAAATGCTCTGGTCCTTCATACCCATCCAGTCCCCTCCAGAGATACTGTAATGTAAAACCAGACTTATCACGAGTCGAGAGTGACCTCTGCTGTTACACACTGTCTGCTTTCATATTTCTGTACCTGTATTATTATTTATTGTACACCGTACAGAAAAACTATTCCACAATCCTTCAGCACAAAACAGCAAAAGCAAACAAAGGCCTGTCTGATATAAGTACTTCTAATACAATCATTCTGTCTTTTTATCCGACTTCAAAACATCTTCTCATTTCTTAAGCATGACATATATAAGTGTTGTGATAGGTTATTTCAGTGTGTTAATGTTTTCTCTTCATGAGTAACTGGACTGAATCTCTGTCGCTTGTTTGTATGTAAGAGAAAGAGAAGAAAGAATGAATGAGCTTTGATTTGACGCGTAAGCCCCTAGCGTCCAAACATGGTCATGACTTCCGTGTTTACGACAGTCTGTAAACCGGTGTTCATTTACGGCACATGGTGCAGACGCGTTTTAGTGGCAGAAACCCAACTTGGCTCTTAATCAGGTAAACAGTCGCTTATATCTGTATTGTCTGTACACATATTATAATATATTTTTGTTAAATGCAATGTTTCCTGTGGGCATTGTTTGTTTGGTAAAGCAGTACAGTGTCATTCCTACACTAGCATACAGCGATTCTCTCTCGTTTGATCAGGATTAAAGGGCCTTTCACACACAGTCACTTCATCTCAGTCTGATAAAGCATTAACTCTTTTCTCCATCTATACATTATTGCAGTTTTGGTTGTTTAACGACTGCTGACGTTTAACTTAGCGTGGATACTATTATTAATATTGCTTATATGGAAATTATATCATTACAGTCCTAAAGACTGTACTACTTTATTTCTCTGTGTCCAAATCTCTTTCATTGTGTGAATTTTAATTATTTGTTATTATTGTAATGATTTTTATATTTTTGTGTTTTGTATTTTATGGTACTATTGCAAATCCCTTGTCCCATAAGTTATCTTTTTATGTGCCATCTCCATGGAAGTTGCTTAATATATCAATCATCTGTCTTGTTAAGTGACTAACTTCACAGTCTCAGAGGTACATACTGTGTTAGTAGACAGTCTGAATACATAGATCACTGAGAGGATGACAAACCTTCATACATAATGACAGTTTTTATCGGTTCAGTCAACCCTTTATTAATAAACCAGCTACAAACCTAGTATCCCTCAATAGTTGAATTAATATATTAATATCGCACACATATTTTTGCAATAATTCAGTGTATTCCAAATAAAACATAACTACAAGATTGAAATAACATTCTCTTTATTAGTAACTTTGAAAAAATATCTGGTTAAGAAAAGTTGCATTTTTGCATTGTAAAGTTATGAATGAAATATCAAAGCAAACATATAGAAAATACCACATCTTAACCAATGTAAACATTCTGTATCTCAGTCAACTCATCAAGTCAAGTGAATTGCAAATGTCTGAAAGTAACAGCAGTGTTATTAGCTGCAAATGTTTGTAAAACAAAAAATAACTAATAGCACTTTGCAGACTGTTGTGGAAACATGATAAACATGTAGTAGTTTTTCTTACAGCTCTCTTGAAAGGAAGAGCAGTCAGTCTGCTGTTTCAGGACTGTTTCATACTCTGTGACAATCACAATATTCACACCGGCACTAAACACACTCATCAGATTATCCACCTCCATGATGCTGCATTCAGCATTCCTACACGCGTGTGCGGTTAATCGTGTGGTCGGGAAATAGTGACTCTTCATTATTCTACCATTGTGTGTTGGCAATGTGTCTAATTGGATGTGTGCGCTAATAGTTTAATTACAAATCGTGACACCTCGATTGAAAAAAAAATCATAAAAGACATAAATTCGTATTAATCTGGAAAATTGAACTTAATCTGGAAGTAAAGTCATGTTCAACTAGATATGGATCACAGTCTTACAACTTTAGTTTGACTTGTAGTTTAGCATAGTTTGGTCTTATTCAGAAGGTTTATCTAAACATGCTTCTTTCATATGTTCCAGAGAGGGTCTTCACCATGTCATTTCGTGGAGGTGGTGGTCGAGGAGGGGGTCGTGGCGGCGGTTTTAACAGAGGCGGGGGTCGAGGTGGCGGGTTTGGAGGTGGTCGAGGTGGAGGATTTGGAGGTGGTCGAGGTGGAGGATTTGGAGGTGGTCGAGGTGGCGGCAGAGGTGGATTTAACAGACAGCAAGACTACGGTCCACCGGAATATGTTGTCCGTAAGGTTATTTTGGTTCTGGTTTGTTTTTGAGCAGTTTCTGTGCAAAGTATATTCCTTGTGTGTGTATTGATAATTGTATTGTCATAGCTTTAGGAGAGTTCATGCACCCCTGTGAGGACGATATTGTCTGTAAATGTGTGACGGAGGAAAATAAAGTCCCCTACTTCAACGCTCCTGTATACTTGGAAAACAAAGAACAAATTGGAAAAGTGGACGAGATCTTTGGGCAGCTTCGTGATTTTGTATCCTTAAATGTTACTGCAGATTATCTTTGAGCAGTGCTTGCAATCTTTAGAATCACTTAAGCATCATAGTGGTGATATACCTGATATACCTGCTACCTGTATAATATGCTAGTCTTGTTCCTATAAATATGTAAAAGTCCTTAAATGAGTCTTTAGTATTTTTCTGTCAAACTTTCTGAAAATATGAAGGCATCCTCCTTTAAGAAGTTACAGAAGGTGAGGTCTGTTTTCAACGAAATCCTGGATTTTTAATGCTATTTTGAACCTTATGTCACCTGTCACTTCTCTCAAGTAGGCAGTTGCCTACTAAATATGCATAATATCTATAACCATTTTAAATTTTTTTTAATTGTTTGCCCTTTAATAGTTCATTTTATGGTCAATGGTCCTGCAAGTACAAATAGTCTATGTAGGCTCTTAATATGATCATAAAATCTGCATGTGTAATAATTACAGCCAAAAATGCTATATTACCTTATCCTTCTTGTTTTTTTCTTAATAATGTTGGGCGTGTTTTTTCCCAGTTCTACATTGACCCCATGAAGCTTCTACCCCTCCAGAGATTCCTCCCCAGGCCTCCAGGGGAGAAGGGGCCTCCTCGTGGAGGCAGAGGAGGAGGAAGAGGTGGGAGAGGAGGTAAGATATATTCAGTTTGAGCTGCCAAAGTCCCATACAATGCTGTTTCATAATTATTTAGTAATATGTATTTTTAACTCAGTTTTGTAGATTTACCATTTGAAGGAACGTTCCAAAATGAATGATGTTCTTGCAGGTGGATTCCGTGGAGGTCGTGGAGGGGGATTTGGTGGTCGTGGAGGAGGCTTTGGAGGTGGACGGGGAGGCGGTGGTGGTGGAGGGTTCAGAGGAGGCAGAGGAGGAGGTGGTGGCCGTGGATTCAGAGGTAAGCATTGTTGATCAGTAAAAGTTAGGTTTGAAATCGGATTAAAATCACTTAATCAGGAGTTAAAAGGAATTTGCTCATGTCGTTCAAACTCACACTTTTTGTGGAACACAAAATATGATATTTGAAAAGTCTTGTGAGTATTATGTCATTCTGCAAGTAATATGAGCACTTTTGAAGAGAAATTATCTTTAATTCATTTTAATAGAAACGTAACAAAGCCTTTTTCTGCTTCATCTGCAGGTGGAAGATGATAAAGGTCTTACAGGATGGGATCTGTTTTTTCATCTGCATTTTTCTAGGAAGTCTCCTTTGCAAAGGCAGATTTTGTGGACTAACAGTCTTCAGACTGTTAATTATTGATTCTCTTGTACAGCTGAACTTTCTCTACTCCTTTTTTTAGCATTGCAGTGTTTATGTGTGGACTGATAAGGCTAATGGTTTTAGTTGATAAATAATGTACCAATGAACCTTTCATTGTGGAATTGTAATGTATATCTGCATTTTTTACACATTCCTTCATGGAATAACTGTCATCATAGACTTAAGAAATAAAATCTATGGTATGTTTACAACTGTGCCTCTGTATTAAATTTAACTTTGATACCCCCTTAAGTAAGGGGAGTGTTATCAGACTACTCTCATGTACCTGCTTGTAGAGGCATGTGTCTGTGTGCAAATACCAAGACCGTCTGCTTTCATTAAAGTGTAGATTGTGCTGTGCCTGTTGTTTTTGACTGGGTGGTTCATACCACAGTTCCTTTAGGGGCAGTCACTGCACTAGCATATATTTGCAAAGGCTCCAAGCAGCTTTTTTTTTCCTCAGTTCATTTGTCAACCTCAAAACCAACTTGCCCGAAGACCAGGGAATTATGAAAACACTTTCTTTGTGCTTCCCTACTTTTTCCCTACTTCTACATGCTAACTGCCTTGTGCATCTAGTCAGCTTTGTGGAAACTTGGTTGTGATGTGATTAATTTAGGGTGCCCCAGGGTCAGGGTCTGATGCCTGATAAGGCCCCCAGGTTCACCTGTAAAGGCAAGCAGGTCTTCTATTTCATGGGTACCAGCGCCTTCTCCAAGTACACTGTAGTGGCTCACATCTCTGGCCAAAGAACATGAACACGCTCCCATGGACAAAGTGTGTCTCCTGGGCTGTGGCATCACAACTGGCTATAGTGCTGCCCTCAATACTGCTAAGGTCTGGTTCCTTCAGCTCTGCTTGGATCCAGCTATCCATTTACAAATTTGCATATTTTCTGCTGCTTCCTATGGCAAATTGACACGTTCACACCCTTGTAGGTTGAGGCTGGCTCTACATGTAATGTTTTTGGTTTGATAGCAGTGGGGCTTGCTGTCATTATGGGCAGCAAGTCGCTCTGTGCCACCAGGATTATTGGCATTAACATCAACCCAGACAAGTTTGAAATTGCCAAGACGTTAAGAGTCAATGAGTTTGTGAACCCCAAAGACCACAGCAAACCCATTCAGGAGGTGCTGGTGGAGATGACAGATGGAGGAGTTGACTTCCTTTGAATGCATCAGCAATGTTGAAATTATGGTAGGCTGCAGAAACAATGTCTGTTTCGTTAGAGATAAATATAAAGCTATATAATTCAGCCACACAAATGTCTACTGTAGATCTCTGCTGCCATGGTGACTCATTAATATGTACGTCATTTGCGTGACCGCATAATTGGCCGGTTGTTTATTACAGCTTTAGGATGATCACCATTATATTTACTGTTCTGTTGGATTTTAGAGAGCTGCTCTTGAGGCATGTCACAAAGGCTGAGGAACCCGCATCATCATGCGGGGAATGTGGCGAGGCGGGTCAGGAAACCTCTACCTGCCCTTTTCAGCTGGTAACATTTGGTGGTAGGCACATTTTTTATTTATTTGTTTTCATATTTAAGGTGTTCTGGTTCTGGTCAAGGCCAAAAATGATTAACAGGTCTGTCCTGAGTAAAATGTTAAATGTACAAATGTAAAGTGTAAGTAAAATGGACAAATGCTTTGTTTCATATAATCTAATAAATAAGACAGTCCACTTCACTAAAAATATTTCTCTTTTTCTCTGTTAAGCTGGAAGAGTGTGGAAAGTGTTCCTAAGCTGGTAAATGATTACATGAGCAAGAAGCTGATGGTGGATGAGTTTGTCACTCATACTTTGCCATCAAATCCGAATATAAACCTTTCTCCTGTGTGTCTCCCACAGTATCCGAGCTGTCCTGCAGTTCTGAGCATCCAGTCTGAAGTTGTCTTAAATATGAGCCTGTATATAAGTGTCTTGTCCTGTCATTCAACAGACATGCTCATCATTTCACATCATTTCACACACCTTTGTGTTCACTTTTGTGTTCTGGTAGTGAAAGTACTGGTGTGCAGAGTTACAGCGGTTACACACTGAATTAATGTGGCTACAAAATATAAAACTTTCTGTGCTTCTCCTTTTGGATTTTTAAAATATTGATTCAAACTATACTATTGAGGGCTATAATATTTATACATCTGTATACATCTTGACATGAACTAAACTGAGTTAAAATAATTTCTTGTCAGATAACAGCAGTATGGCTGAATTGTGTTTTTCAGGTAACAGAACAAACCCTTCAATAGCTCAGTGGGTAGAGCGGAGGACTGTAGCGGTTAAACACTCATCATTAGGTCATGTTCAGATCTGGCTAAAGGGAGTGTCAATTTGGGGGTGGTCAAGGCTAAATAGGTTAGAGACTCAGACTTAAAAGACCAAATTAGCCCCGGAGATCTCAGGTATGGGATGCTAGACCTGACACATACATTACTTTCAACTTCACAACACAGACTGGACTGTACATAATTAAGTCATTTTAAATAGACTAAAAGATCAAATTAAGTAAGATAAAGTATAAATAAAATTAAAAGAACTAAACTAATAACTGAACATTATAAAGTGCACAGTAATGTATTAAACACATTTATATTATAGAAGTTGTAGTTGTAAATGTATTTATGTTGTTCCTCGGGCGTCCTTCAGGCGGCGCTGTGGCGCGCCGCGCTCCTTCACTCGCATTCAGAGAAGATGGCGGCTGAAGCGGTGGGTCATATGAGTGATCAGATGTCAGTATCAGACCTCTGCTGACATTAGAGGCGGTGAGCAGCGGTAGATGTGCTGATCTTCATTAGGACTGTACAGACTGTCGTGAAATGATCAGGCTCAAGCGCTTTAATCTTCGCAGCGTCGCGTTTAAAGCGTCATAAATGTTGTCGTCTCATCGTTTCGTGGGAAAGTGTGAACTTCTTTCATGCTTTATCTGATAGTTGTTAGTCGATCTGTTCGTGGTTTGCTGATGTGACACTTCAGATATGGAGGCTGTGATGTGTTGTGTCTGAAAACACTGCGATAGTTAGACAGTGTGACCAAACCTTACAGAAACGGTGATACGACCATTACACAGTGTCGGATTGAACACAACCTTCAGTTAAATATATGCTATATGTTTTCTTTCTAATCAGACATACAGTCAGGATGATGGAGCACATATTGAAATGAGCAAAAACAATTAACACTGCAGGTGTGCACATTTATGACTGTACGCAGGTGCGCACATTTACGACTGTACGCAGGTGCGCACATTTACGACTGTACGCAGGTGTGCACATTTACGTCTGTCTGCAGGTGTGCACATTTACGACTGTACGCAGGTGTGCACATTTACGTCTGTACGCAGGTGTGCACATTTACGACTGTACGCAGGTGTGCACATTTACGTCTGTACGCAGGTGTGCACATTTACGTCTGTACGCAGGTGTGCACATTTACGTCTGTACGCAGGTGTGCACATTTACGACTGTACGCAGGTGTGCACATTTACGTCTGTACGCAGGTGTGCACATTTACGTCTGTACGCAGGTGTGCACATTTACGTCTGTACGCAGGTGTGCACATTTACGACTGTACGCAGGTGTGCACATTTACGTCTGTACAGGTGTCACATTTACGACTGTACGCAGGTGTGCACATTTACGTCTGTACGCAGGTGTGCACATTTACGACTGTACGCGGTGTGCACATTTACGACTGTAGCAGGTGCGCACATTTACGTCTGTACGCAGGGTGCACATTTACGACTGTACGCAGGTGCGCACATTTACGACTGTACGCAGGTGCGCACATTTACGACTGTACGCAGGTGTGCACATTTACGTCTGTACGTACGCAGGTGTGCACATTTACGACTGTACGCAGGTGTGCACATTTACGACTGTACGCAGGTGTGCACATTTACGTCTGTACGCAGGTGTGCACATTTACGTCTGTACGCAGGTGTGCACATTTACGACTGTACGCAGGTGTGCACATTTACGTCTGTACGCAGGTGTGCACATTTACGACTGTACGCAGGTGTGCACATTTACGACTGTACGCAGGTGTGCACATTTACGACTGTACGCAGGTGTGCACATTTACGTCTGTACGCAGGTGTGCACATTTACGACTGTACGCAGGTGTGCACATTTACGACTGTACGCAGGTGTGCACATTTACGACTGTACGCAGGTGTGCACATTTACGACTGTACGCAGGTGTGCACATTTACGACTGTACGCAGGTGTGCACATTTACGACTGTACGCAGGTGTGCACATTTACGACTGTACGCAGGTGTGCACATTTACGTCTGTACGCAGGTGTGCACATTTACGTCTGTACGCAGGTGTGCACATTTACGTCTGTACGCAGGTGCGCACATTTACGTCTGTACGCAGGTGTGCACATTTACGACTGTACGCAGGTGTGCACATTTACGACTGTACGCAGGTGTGCACATTTACGACTGTACGCAGGTGCGCACATTTACGACTGTACGCAGGTGCGCACATTTACGACTGTACGCAGGTGCGCACATTTACGTCTGTACGCAGGTGTGCACATTTACGTCTGTGTACGCAGGTGCGCACATTTACGTCTGTACGCAGGTGTGCACATTTACGTCTGTACGCAGGTGTGCACATTTACGTCTGTACGCAGGTGTGCACATTTACGTCTGTACGCAGGTGTGCACATTTACGACTGTACGCAGGTGTGCACATTTACGTCTGTACGCAGGTGTGCACATTTATGTCTGTCTGCAGCTTGTTTGTTTAAAAATGTTGTTTGTTCTTCTATCCCTGTTCTCTGTAGGACAATTCAACAAATCCACTGAATTCAGAAGAAGAGAAAAACAACGAAAATAGGCAAGAGATTGTGAGTCTTGAAGATTATATTAAACATCCTCTGCAGAATAGGTAAAGGCACCCAGGTCATGTTTGATGGCTGTTTGCATTACACAGTGCAGCACTAGCATTATTTTGGAAGCGTGATCATGAGTTTTGCTGTTATTTACAGATGGGCACTTTGGTTTTTTAAGAATGACAAAAGCAAAACATGGCAAGCTAACCTCCGTCTCATCTCAAAGTTTGACACAGTGGAAGACTTCTGGGCGTAAGTATTTACACGCAAACAACATATGATCAAAAACATAGTGCAGCATCTGTACACCACACACACCCTGTATTTCCCTGAATCACAAACCCTTCTGATTAAATGTGCTGATTGTCAGTTGTTTACAGCACTGTGGCACTAATACAAATTGTGATCACATTTTCCCAGGCTATACAATCACATTCAATTATCAAGTAACTTAATGTCAGGATGTGACTATTCTCTTTTTAAGGTAAGGCACGTATGGTTTCATTGTAAGTCTGAATTAATCCGCTGTCAGTTTAAGCATCTTGTCACATAGTTTATGATCTGGGTTCTGCTGTGTTTGATTTTATTTATACTTTAATGGTTTGAGTAAGCAGAGTTTCCTCTTTGATTACAGAGAGGTTGTTTGTCATGCCATGCTGATCTGTTTACTGTTTCTGGAGCAGGATGGCATTGAGCCCATGTGGGAGGATGAGAGAAATAAGCGGGGCGGCCGCTGGCTGATCACCCTTTCCAAACAGCAGCGCAGAGCCGATCTGGACCGCTTCTGGTTGGAGACGGTGGGTCCAAAATCTTCTCTTACTGCATTGGCTGGAGAATTGATACACTGTTTATTCAGATCCTAAAGGCTTTAATGTTCTCTCAATTCTGCTTTTGTTTTTCAGCTTTTGTGCCTTGTGGGAGAAGCATTTGACGACCACAGTGATGATGTCTGTGGTGCTGTTGTCAATGTGAGAACAAAGGGAGACAAAATTGCGATATGGACGACAGACTACGAGAACAAAGATGCTGTTATACATATAGGGTAAAAATCTTAAGAAATGATACCAACATTAAGTTCTACATATCAACATAAACCCTAATCTTTTTGGGATTATAAGGTAGATGGGTGGACATTCTCTAATGATTTATATTTTGGTTTACAGGCGTGTTTATAAGGAGAGGTTAGGAGTGCCACCAAAAGTCATTATTGGATACCAGTCACATGCAGACACAGCCACCAAAAGTGGCTCCACCACCAAGAACAAGTTTGTTGTTTAAAGCACAGTGAGTCTCATATGTTTCTTTTGAATGTTCTTTTTCATTGTGTTTAAATAATTCTTAAAATAACTTACAGTTATCAATATTATTTTATTGCAGGTGCTGTAACAGTCTGTTAAATCCATATCTTGGCTTATTGAACAAGTTAAAAAAACATGACATGTCTTCAGATGTCTTGATGGAGGGTATAGTTGGATCAGAGTAATATTGTATTTACAAACTGTACAGTGTATAAATACTGAGCCATGTTCTTTTTTTAAATGTCATTGTTCTATTAATGGATCTTTTGCTGGTGAGAGGTGTGCATTCACTTTATGAATACACACCTTATTATATTAATGTTTTTGTTTCATAGTTTTTTTACCTTTTTATTTTTAGTAACAGTTACTAAATGTGCTTAATTTATTCTGTTCTATTTTCCGCTTTGGATTTAGTGTTTGTTTTACCTGGACGTGACAGTAAATTGAACATTAAATTTACATTTTGAGTTGAACATTTGAAAACAAATTGAACATTTGAAACAATTGTTGTATTTCTGCTTGGGAATGTTTTTTCATTCTTTTCTGTTCTGAGACTGTTGTATAAATGTGTATTTTTGCAGCCTTGTTCTACATTGCTCATGTGAAGGCAGTACTAACAAATGATCTCTCGCCCTCACCTTTCCTAAGGGGTTTCATTGAGTAATCAAAACTCCTGTCTTGAATATGGGTGCTTATGAAAATGTGTGATAATGCTGTAAATAAAATGTACAGTGTGTTGTCTATACCCAGTGAAGAACCTCTGAAAATGCATCTGTTGATATAATAAATCCTTATAAGATTTTCATTCTGACTCGAGCTTTCAGCCTCCCTTCACTAGTAAATTATTTTTGTCTGTAAACACATCTTAACTTTGTCTTTTGTAAAGCAAAAAAGGCACTTTTAAAATAACAGAATTAGGTTTTTCTATACTCCACCTTACAGATTGATAAAATTGCTTTAATATTGTGGTTGCTGAATACCAGCGTATTCACACTGTGCTGTACAATAGCAGCAGGCTATATATTAGATGAAATGCAATACTTTGGGGCATATATTGAAAAACATTTGTGTCTCACAATGTAAAGGCAATACATTACCATACCATTTAAAAGCACTGTTGTGATATTATAAACTTACCACACATACAATGTTTCAACCACCTGACATCACTGAAGTAGCTCTCCTGAGAAATCCCATCAGTCCAGGCTTTTTAAGCCAAACAGAGACGCTTTCTGCCTGTCAATCATTTTACTGACATTGGGATTGCTGATATTTTTTTGGTGGGGGGGGGGGGGGGTGTAGGAGGGTCATTTAAGGACAATCTCTGACTGCATGTTGATCAGCATGGCCCGAGAACTGACAGGGGTCTTCTTCCACAGGCTCAAGATGATGATCCAAAATACTCTCTGATAAAATGGATGGTGTCCTGTTCCGGGTGTGCCTAGGTCCATCTTCCTGAAAATGTGACAGACCTTTGGAGTGGTAACTTGGACTAGGACTGGCAGATGACAGGGTTCTTTGGCTCCCATTCAGGTAACTACCATAGTTCACAGAGTCCTTTGAGTCTTGCCGTGAGTAGAGGGAGTTGATGTGCTCGCCCTGGTATTTATATGCTCTCCAACCCGGCCGCCTCCTGCCGTGACATCTGCATTTCAAGATGAGGCCGAAAGCTGTCTTGAACTCGCGGCTATAGCAGGGATAGATGATGGGGTTCAGACAGCTGTTGAAGTAACCAAGCCAGAAAATGATTTTGAAGACGGTGTCAGGGGGACGCAGGCTGACGTTGAATGAGACTGTGAGAAACAGCAAAGCAAGGTCAGAAAACAACAAGGGCTAAAAGCCTTAATTACTAAAAATGTGCGAATAAAACATGAAAATCCTCCTGTTGTTTTATTTGCTTTTCATTGTTTTATATACATTCATAATATTGTAAATGAAGAGGGCCATTTAGTTCCAATCCTGCTTCAATTCAGCTGCTAGTAATTTCCAAGTAAACCTAAAGGCCTTGATTAGTGTATTTAGTGACATACTTACCATATAAAATCTAATATGTAAAATGCCTTGTTGAAAGGCGTTTAATATTGTTTTTTCTGGTGTACAATATCCAGCCCATGTCATGGTCATCTGGCTGTAGGTAACCTCATAACTGGTGGTGATGGTCCCCTCTGCTGGCTAAACCGTCACACACGCCTGACGAATGATGTTATGTGCTTTATCATCCAGAAGGTGGCAGCAATTCTTGTTTAGCAAAAGTTTGGAAAATGCATTACTATCATATAACCCCAAGTCACTGATATAAAAGCATTCATATTCTTTAATTCTTAATTACTTCAGTGACCTTTTGAAAAGTGCAGTTATGTTTGTGTTTACACTTGGATGACAATTTAGGAAATGAATTTGAAACAGGATTAGACGCTGGCTAAACAAATTCATCAAGGGCTATCTACAGCATGATCAAACTCAAGCTTTTAGGATGCCTGGATAAAAATAAACCAAGATAACATGCTAACAACCCCATAGTGTTTTTGGATGTTATAGTAAGACAGATAAATATCTTAAAATAATATTTTTAAATGCTTTGCAAATGTGAAATGAGTCACTAAAACATGTGAATCCGCAATGAGTCCATAACGTTAATCAATCTTAGTTTTGTTGGACATTTACTTCCTGGTTTCTTTCTCTAAGCTATGTGTTATTCTAGACTTTAGTATCCAGGTGATTATCTAACTAAATAAGCATGAGACATCCCTCTTAACATCATCATCACTTGATGATGTCACAGATGACACAAGCCTAATATAAGCCTTCAGCCAAACTAAAATATGAAACCGTGTAAAAACTTAAATCAGTATTTATCTGTTAAAGGAGTTACACAAAATGCGTCTGTTTATCATAAATAATGGGTAAGATTTGTAGAAAATGTGTCTTTGTTTGACTTCACCCCCTATTCATCAAATTGCCATGGTAGTTTGCTGGACATGTGCCTGTAGATTTTTTGTAGACTGGGATCCCTCATCCGGGAGGCACCTCAGTGCTGCAGCTCTTTAGCATTGACTCACCACATTCAGAAGTACCATGGGAACCATGAGACTTGGCCAAAAAACAGAATTCAGAGTGAAGGGCCAAGTGACTAAATAAGTGACAAAGATCCATCAGAAGATGAACGCTCTAATGCAGACATGAACGGACCTTAAATGGGCTTTAATGTTTCATTCTGGTTCTCTAGGTCCGTTATTCTGATTACTTTTCTTATAAAAGAACTCCTAAAGAACTGAACTCCTTTTGAACTTGTGATTTCAAAAGGAAGCGAACAAGGTTTAGATATACTGTCCATATCCTCACATCCTGTTTTTCCAACTGGTCTGCGGTCCGAGTGGTTTACTGGCGTTTACTCCATTGTGTAGTTTGACAGGTTTGGAAACCTGTCAATGATTTATGTAACAAGGCATATGCATTGTTGGCAAATTTATCTCATGTGTCCATTTCCTCAGTGATACATGAGTGAAAAGTATGAATCAGGTCTTCTTAAGATGTGCAGGTATGACTTCAAAGAGTATGTTTTGGAAAGGTGTATCAACTCGTATCTAGTCCAAACTTCATGCAGATTCATATTACTCAGCTTGCCTGAAAACATACTCAGGTTTGTATCCATATCTACAATATTAACCACAAGGTTAAAACATGCAACAATTTTGGCTAAATATATAAAGGGTTTAAATTCATCAGATGTGTTTATTCACAGTATTTGTCATACTCGTAATTGTTACCAAGACAGCACACATTACTATTCTTTTCACACACACACTAGCTCTAAACCAGAGTACAGCCTCAGCCTCAGTCTTCACACTTACATTGTCTAAATAAATGGAAGTGTACATAATCTCTACTGTCACAATAAGTCATTGCTTAAAGAACTAAACAACCATGAACCAAACATGCTACTGTTTTTGCTTTCTAATATGTAAAGAAATCCACAGTTGCCTAATTAGGGACCAAGCCAGCTAAACTTCCAAGGCTTCTGCCCTTCTCAGATAACCCTGTCTGGGATAGGAATGACTACTATGCTGATTCATTAATAATAACCTGCTTTGAGTCTGTATGGCTGTGGTCCAGGAGCTCGTTCTCATACTCCCGGCTGTGGCAGCCAAGCGATGGATGCGGCAGACCCCACACTGGGGGCCCCATGAGAGGAAGGAGGAAATAAAGTGCAAAAAGATTTACTCTTCTCTTAACCCCAAGTCTGTAGTGCTCCCACTGACCACAGACTTCCACCAGCTGAGGACTGGTGGGACACATCACTTCAGCGGTTTCTCACATAGTGTGAAGGCCATTTAGATGAATAACTGAGTTTGTGTGTTCATGGCACAAAATGGTTTAAGACACTGTACTTTTCTATTTCATAGCACTCAGACAAGTCATTTTGTACTTCTCTTGCCAAAAAAGGCACTGAGTGTAATTATTTTTAATTGATTAGAATAATTAACTATAAATAAACGAAACAGTAATTGTTGTTCCCTGTTTTACACAAACCTTAATTAAATGAAAACAAATATTCACAAGCATACAATATACTGTATAATATATACTGTACTATACTGTAATATATAATACATGTATTATTATAATACATGTGTTGACATCTGGCCAAACAGGATAAAGATCAGCATGTCCATGAAATGTAGGATTTTAAGAATGTCATTAACTACTGCTGCTAAAATGAATGATCATTACTACTGCAACTACTAACTTACCAATATCAGTATATATACTGTACAGCTACACACAATACTAGTTTAGCTATATTACAATCACTGAGTCAAATGTTTGATTACACAAATTCAGGGCATGGGCTTCAAATGTTAATGTTTTCTCAGACGTTTTTCCTCAGTTCTAATATGAGCAAGTGTGGATATTTTCATTTATCAAGTTTCTTTTGGCCAGAACAATAGTTTGACGTTTGTGCATATTGAACTTTGCATGTTTCATAAATGGTTTTGTTCTTCAGCAGTTGTTTCACTGTTTAATATTCTGAGGATAATAATATGCTATAAATTCAGAGTTGGGTTTTGATAGCCTGACTGCGTGCCGCTTGCATATACCGAATTGACATTGAAAAATGAAACCCTGACAACTTATAACATCGTTCAGCCGTGCGCAAAATCACCTACCGATTGGTAAAGTGAGGAAGAACGGTAACCAGCACAGCGTAAACATGCCCACCACAACTCCCAAGGTTTTAGCTGCTTTCTTCTCCCGGGAAAACTTCAGGAGTTTGACCGCTAGAGAGCTCCCCGCCGGGTGAGCGCGTCCTCCGGCTGAGCAACCCGCGTCCTCCTGCGCCTGCGAGCCCCGGTGAATCCGTAACGTTATTTCACCCGAGCGCATCGTCTCTGTCTTTACACCGGCTTCCAGACTTCTGGTCGTCCGTTTGACCACTAAATAGACACGACAGTACATGACCAGAATAACAATTAAAGGAATATAGAAAGAACCAAGCGACGAGAACAGCGCGTAAAAGGGTTCCTCGGTTATTACGCACACCGTGTTGTCCGGGGACGGAGGCTGCTTCCATCCCAGCAGAGGTCCGATGGAGATGACCAGAGACAGGACCCAAACCCCGAGCATGGCCAGCAGAGCTCTGCGCCCCGTTACGATGCTGGGGTATTGCAGCGGGTGGCTCACTCCGATGTAGCGGTCAATGGAGATTACGCACAAGCTCATGATGGATGCAGTGCAGCATAACACATCAACCGCTGCCCAGACATCACAGAAAATCCTCCCAAAGACCCAGTGACCCAGTATTTCCAAAGTGGCTGATACGGGTAACACGGTGGTGCCCAGGAGCAGGTCGGCGATCGCAAGATTGACGATGAAATAGTTGGTTGGCGTTCTCAGGTGCCGGTGGCACACCACCGACAGTATCACCAAGATGTTTCCGGCCACAGCGAAGATTATGAAGGTGCCCAAAGCCAAGCCGAGTGGGACGGCGTGAGACAGGTCAAGAGGATCGAGTCCTGTCGCATTCAGCTCAGACGAGTTGGAATAGTTGGAAAACACCGGTATTCCTACACGGGCATCCAAGGAAGCTGTTTCCCAGGACTGCGTGACTTCATCTTCATTTTGTCGTTTCATTTTTGCGATTAACAGTCTCCATTGCTGACACGTTGGCAGACGTCATTAAAGGTTAGACGGTCTGGCACTGTAATGAAGTAAGAGTCTGTGTGTCCGAGAATACCGCCCAGCTCTCCTTCAGTCCTCAATGCCCAACAAACAATCATCAGCAGAAATTATTATTACATGTAGCTACACAATCGCTTTTGTTCGTTGATACAGAGGCGGTAGTTAATATTTCTACATAATACATTCACATGCATAATCTACTGAATACACTGCAAAGGGTGTGCACTTTTTCTATTAAAATACACTATGAACTAGCTACCACATTTACCTGTCTGTTAAAATAGTTTGAAATTAAGATCATTCATTCACTCTGAGATAAAGAAAAGGTTTACAGTATATTATAAAAGCTACTTCTAAAATATTTAATGAGCATGCAGTTATGAATAGTAGTTTGAAGAGCAGTTTTTTCCATTTGACCTGTTTTCATCTCGTCATCAAAAAAAGTCAAAGAAAGTGAAGTGCATTTTTCAAGAACACTTTTTTAAGCAGTAATCTAGTATGATGTCACAAGCTCATATGGAAGCTGACTTCATGCTGCACCAGCCCGTCTCATGCCTAGACTTCACTGGCATTATCTCCCGTGAAGTCTGGAGACAAGCTCAGTGGATTTGGAGACATTAGATTTTAATCTCAATGTGTGCCAGAACTGGGGAGTTTCAGGGTCACAATTTGTCATATCCGCTTGTTGAGATAGCACATGTCTCTAGTCTGCTCCTCACTACCTAGAGCCACACATTGTGACTTCAGTAGAAAGCATCCATTGAACAGCATTCTGTTGAACTTGATGTTAAATTACAGAATATTTGATACTCTTTCAAAATAATGATTTTCCTATATCAGTATGGCAATAACACAAAATGAACGTTATTATATTTCCAGGTCTTCTGAAGCCTTATGATAGCTTTTTGTAAAAGACAGACTGAAAAGGTCAAAGTCATTTATAAATTTACATTTTATGTTCTACAGAATAAAGAAAGTCATATGGGTTTGGAAAGACATGAGGGTGAAGAAATGATAGCAGAATTTTCATTTTTGGGTGAACTATTGCTTGCTTTGCAGGTTGCACATTCAAACCTAATGTAGTTATGTTTGTGGGTTTGTTTCTTAAGCATTAGATGTTTAAAGAACAGAATATTATTCATTTTATAATTCATATTAATTTTAACACAAGTGCATCTACTGATAGGTTAACAAATTCTGACATTGTTCCAGAAAATGCACAACACAGCATACATGAAAGCAGAATAGGCTGTGCTTTGTACAGGTCAAAATACCCAGTTATTAGTCTGTTTGTTAATATTATAGATTTTGGAAATAAGATACAGAGAGATGAATAAAACATTGTGCAGCTTTTCTACCACAGATTCATTCTAGTTTAAGGTGCTGCCAATGCAGAATCTCCTTTGACAGTATAATATAGTCCATGCTGAGGGTTAATGTTTCTCAGGAATCTTACCCATGGATATTAATTAAGCTCCTGTTGTTACTCACGTCACTGTGCTTTTATTATGATTAGAGGCTTCATTGTGCATGAAGTGTCTGAGTTCTGACTGAAGCTGTGTTTCAGGAGAAGCTACAGGGACTGAGACAACCTCTCCAGAAGCTATGCTAAGTTTAATTCAATTACCATACAATCAAATACTATCAGGGTAACCTTAATGCTTCATATGGAGAATTGTCCATGGAAAGCGATTTTCAATTTTATCAAAGTACCTCCTGTGTTCTTTTGCAGGGAAGATATTCAGAAAGAAGATATTTCTGGCTGTCCGTGCACCTGGAAGGCGTTTTGTTTGGCAAGGGAACATTGCAACCTCCTGACCCTCTCGGGTATTAATCAAACCCATGGCATCTAGTTGTACCCTGAAATAAGAACACAAATCCTTCCACTTAAAATCAGTTTATGATGCCTTGAGATAATGCTGAAAATAATAGTTTTTCTAAACATTGCTTGCATAACATAGTCTTATATAGCATTCAGGTGGTATCGAGTGGCTTTAAATGGAAATAGACTCACTTAAAAGCCCTGCTGAGAAACTTCCTGGAGAGTTTATGTTGACAGTTGATGAAGCCATTACAGTACAGGAACTGCTAGATAAACAAGTTTACTTTTGCAGATGCTTGAATAATGAATATGAATGTGTCCTATGTTTGTAAATGCTGATGACACTCAGTTGAACTCATTAAAATATGAAAATGTTTATGTTCCTACAATATTCAAGAATGCTACTGAAAATTGGAATTGTCAGTTATGGCATTTTCAGTTCAGCTGGTTTACAGTCATATAATGTTTAAGCATTACAAGGTAATACACTTAAACTGGTGTTAATTCAGCATCCATTGAATGTTACTGATAGAAGTCTTCATTCGCTGCAGGAGCATCTGCATTCTTTCTCATACAGTACTGGATCAAATGCAGGAAGACTTAAGGCCCATCATCCCTTGAGTTAGATTAGTATTTCCCACTTGCAGTAATTTCAATAACCGCACGTTTCCACTGGTGAGTTTTGAGAGAGAGCGATCATTCAACTTTTATCTATGGAAGCTGTGCATCACCACTGTGGAGGTGGATTGTGTGATTGAGCTGGAGTGGCATCAAGTGAATTTTTGCAGTGGATTGTCTGGTAAGTCTCTCACTCCAGAAATCATGTGCTGATGTAACGGAGAATGTAAAGCTAATCCAGCTTTATATCCTATACATCCTATTTGATGAAGTAAATGATTACAGTTAATGATGAACATGTAACAAACACTTTTGCTTAATCGTAAATATATACTGACTGCAAAGATAGGCCTATATATCTGTGTACCCTACTCGTTGACTGACATACCCCAAGTATGGGAGACAGAGTAAACTCAGTGATTACTTGTTTACAGCAATTCAGCTATTTTTGACGTCACTAGTCTGTGAGCCTTGTTTAATTTTTTTTTCAGTATGTGAGCATGCAGGGCTTAAGTAAGGATGAGAAGTACGTTTTATACTGACGCTAGGGACTTTTTGATACCCAAAACATCAGACTGTGGGAACTTAGACCGCTATCACCTTCTCTTCAGCATAGGGAAAGTTTCAGAGCTGAGAATGTGCCCATACCTCTTAATCATGCTGAGATATCACTGCCTCATCAGCATGGGACTTCAAGTTTTTGTTTAGTTTACTGTAAATGTGACATTTCAACTGATGTTTCCCATCTACTTGGTCATGATTGGTTTAGCATTAGATGACCTTGGTATAGTTACCTTTTCTGTTCTGGTTAAGTGTATCAGCACTAAAGCATATTTCTGGAATTACTCCATTTCTTCTTATATTACATTTTGTGGTTCCAACTGCAAGATGTACTTGAGAGCTCCAGGACCAGGCACACTCTCACTGCAGTTACGACTCTCTGAGTGACAGTAATGTTTTTACAAATTGACATTTATTAAAATGTATTTGATTTATCTTGGTGAAACTATTGGAAGCTAAAGTGCAGTAAATATAAATGAACCCGCACTTGCAGATATAAAGTCCCTGTGCCACTAACATTATGCAAATTTTGCACAAAGACTTCGCATAACTCTATCCAATATAAAGCATGCCATTTAAAAATTCCCTCTGTGTAAGTCAAATGGCTAGGGGCATGCAATAAAAGCTTGTCTGTTGCATTTTCTTCACAATGTGTATCTAAAGTACCATTACAATTTTTGTGTGTTGCTTAAGTGTAGATCTTTAAATGTTCATATTCTACAGCCTATGTCTGTTGCCTGTTTTGACACATTTGTATCAGACCAAAATGTGTGTACTCTTCTTATCGCACTTTCTGTTGTACCCCAGCACCTTTGCAGACCTTTAAATGTGGTTTGACCTCTTTGACGTTTAAGGGTTTAAACGTCAAAGGCCTGAAAGAGGTCATAATCTCCTGGTCAGCTGTGCTTGTCCGGATTACAGTCTGGGATGATAGTTATGGCAGGAAAGAGAAAGGCCTTCTGAGAGAAATAACCTGTTTGAGATATTGCTGTACATTACAGTAGGTATTTTGAGTCTTTTGGATGCTGATAAGATTTGCTTATCGAGATTGTGCTCTCACTGTCTGGTGTGGGAAAATTGTGTGCCATAGAGGAGGGTTTTAGACTTTGGGAACAATGTATTTATAATTTAATGCTTAATATTCTTCTACACACAGTATAAATTGTGTCTTTATGCGTCAAAATACCCGCCTTTATGTTTTCAAAAAAGGGTCAAAGGGATCATCATATTTAGTGGTCTTTGGTATCAAAATGTTTACAAGTTTTAGGCATGGACCAACAAGGAAGGCAAGACCTTGAGAGCAACTAGTGAGGTCAAAGTGAAGAATCCACCTCCTGCAGCCCTAACACAGTATTTTACTGTGAATAGTGCAAAACATACTCCTATTGTGAACACTCAATATGAAACATGTGGTGTCTTTATCTGTTGTGGCTGATGTAGGGATCCAGTCTTTGAAATTGCAGTTATGCTGGTGGGGTGCACTAATGCCAGAAACTTTGTTAAACCAATATTATTTTTAGGAAAATCAAAGTGTCTTTCACGCTTAGATTATCTTTTAAAAAGGTGCTTCTGCCAAGTTGTTTACATTTCATATATGTTCATATTTTAAAGCTTTTGATGAATTTGATAATAGATAAAGAGCTTTTTTTTGCATGTCAGTAAAACGTGTTCAGTTTTTGTCCTCTGTATGGCACAAGACACAGACTGTTTGCAGAAAACACAGAGCACGCTCAACGCTTGTTGAACATCTTAATTTAACAACATACTCCAACTCCTCGGGGAGCAGCAGTGCAAACAAGGTTGTTTAGGACTTCCTGTGTGTATGAGCCTTCAAAATACAGGATATTTTTCTCATAAGTTGCCATAAGTGATTTGTAAATGTGCTGTACTGCCCGGGTTGCCTGGATTTCAAAAGAGGCATCAAGACGTGGTCTGTCCTATTCAGTGTGTTAAAATGATTTTTTGACAAGCGCGTTATTTTATTTTTAACTAAGTGACTAAGCTCAGGCTGTTTCACAGCTTCTGCATCGCTCTGAGAGAAATGGGATCTTGTGTGACAGACCGCTCTGGTAAAGCCCCGGTTTACATAACATACTTGATCTGTGTACAGCATGCGTATGGGAGCCCAGTAACATCCGCTGCAATTGATCTTTAGATATTCTGGGAGCAAACAAGTGACAGTGGCTGAATGGACATTTAAGGAAATTTATAAACATCCCCAGAATAAGAGATGTGGGGATGGCTCTCTTGATATCTTTCTGTGCCAAGTTCTAAATCCAATAGGGGAAAGAAAGATATTTTCATCCTGAGAAATTTCAAGTGTCCCGAGATCCCTTAATCTGGACAAAATGAGCATAAAGATTTTACTTGCTTCTCTTCCTTGTTTTATTATTTCATGTCTTTTCTCCCTACATGCTTGCTTTATGTGCTCCACAAAATGCTGTTTATTTAAATACTGTATTGAAATACACAATGTCTGAGGTTTGAAAAAGTTTAGGTGAACACAGTAGCTGAGCAAACATAGATGTGCAAATATCTGATCAAAAAAGATAAATCGTAGATTGTTCTAGGCTACTGCTTCTAAACACATGCACTTTAACTCTGTAATGCACACGATGCTGCCGTCTGGTGGCCACATTTCAGCGTTTGTTTGTTTGTTTTATATAGACGAGGGATAAAATTGCATATTGCAATACAGTGGATTAAGAACTTCAGCCACACCAGATTTTATTAAATAGGTTTTATTAACTATCAAAAAGTTGCAAAAGTTTAATTGCTGTTTAGGATCAAAATGATCAATTTGAATAATAAATATTTGATGGTAATATTTGTCACTGGTTTTTTATATTTTTATTTTGAGCACTATTAAGGGTCCTGTTTGGCAGCATTTCACAGACACAGACTAATGAGTCTGCTGACAGCAGTAGCTCATGACATCAGGGAGCAGATGAGTAAATTCAGGGCACACAGTGATGCTGTCTGAGAGCAGCAGGCATTTCATTTCTTCATCTTTGAATCTTGTTTATTTTCCACATTACTGCATTGGGAATTTGTTTAAAGTTTTAAATGCCGTCCATCATCCATGCAGACAGAAACATCACTGACTGATTTTTTTGTAGCATTGACACCAAATAAGACCCAAAAATGTATCATAAATCATTATATAAATGTATATAAATGTATATTAAGGAAGGGACAAATATACAGATAATGTTGGAATGAATATAAATAAAAATTATCACCCTAAATGCAACATTTTATACAAAACTCTATATTACTTGGGAGGAGCAGACTGAGGGTTGAATTGTGTTTGGACATACAGTGCACATACATTGATTGTGTATTAGGTCATTACTGATGTCACATTTATTAAGCATTTTAATTATCCCTGCTCGCTATCTGCATTAAAATGGAGCATAATTGCATACACTTCACCTCATCACCAGTTCAGTGATGCTAAAAGACCTCTTTGATACCGTCAAAGACCTATTTCTCCAGTTCCCAGAAATCCCTGCAATTCATTCTCTAAATGACAGCACTCCTTGTGGAGTGGTTTCTCTTCAGTTCAGGTCTGAAATTTAAAAAAGAGCAGCTTCAAGTTGTTTATTTGGGAAAGAATGATTAAAAAAGTTGACATTCATCATGAAGAGGGCAGCACAAATACTATAAGTCTAATCTATGACTGGAATACATAATGCGTCCACATGAGCACAAGCTGCCACCACACAAATATGAGTGGACGTTTCAGACGAGCCTTATTGTGAAAGAAATGATTACTCTCCCTCCACTGATTAAATGCATCAGAGGGGGGTGTGTGTGTGAAAGCTCACATCGGCTAGTTTTAAAATAGTTTTGAAATAAGTCCAGGACAATCACATTTTCAAAACCAAACTGAGGAAGAAAGAATTAAAAAGAAGGCAATAAATGTATAAAAACAGTTTTTCTTATCTTCACTTGTTGCTGCCAGGATTCTCACACAGCATCCCACACGCCCGTGTTCAGCCTCTCAGACTGCTTGGGGACCTTATCTCTTTAAAAAGGCTAATTACATAGCAACACCTTTAATTAGATAATGGAATTTGCTGCATTATTTTAATAATCAACCTGATATATTTAATTGTTTGATATTTTGCTGACAACTCCCACTGGGATGCATTATTTGAGTAGATCCTCTTTAATCAACTGTTTATTCTGAGTTAATTAAGAATACTCTTATTTGGACAGAACTATGAAAACGCATGCACACATGGACATAAAATATGAACATGATCATACAACATCAGAATTAGTTTTAGTATTATAGATTTATATTCACCATTAACATGCCCATATGGAATCTGCAGGTATTTTATTGCTTTTTATTGCATTTAGTTGTGGCAGAAATATGATGCACCTTTATTTTATTTATTTTGAGAAGCACCATTGGAGTTTAAGCTGAAATGTGTATTTTATGGTTGACAGGAGAGGTGTATGAAGCAATCATTCATCTTTGCAGTTCTGTTTCATGTTGCTAGTGCAGCAGAAATGACGTATGGTACTGTAGCTGTAAAGAAAATGATCCACTAAATTTAGACATGGAAATAAGTCATTTCCACCAAAGCATTTAGACATTTTTAGCATTTTAAATTCAAAATCCACTTCAAAATGTACTTGAAAAACACTGAAAGCATGAATAAATTAGCCAACATATTTCATAAAGGAACTCACATAGGGGAAATGTGTGTAGAATGTTGTGAATGACAGGCATTTGAATTCTGCACAAATATGCAGCTTTCTGTGAGCACAGATTCCATGCAGTCCTGCCCACAAGGTGCCACCAGGTGTTTTTACAAGAAGCTATTTTACATCCGACTGTATTTGCTGATATAAAATTGCCTGTATGTCTGGTTCAGTCAGGCTAGAAGAGCTGAGTCAGCCATAATTCTCTTACTTGAGTTCTTGTCGTGTCTCAGACGTGCACTCCACTGCCAGTCATTTGCATCCGTTCCACGATGCAAAATGGGGCAGCTATCCCAGAGAGAAGTGGTACTGTCTAGAAAAATTAAGCACACCTCAATAATTTTTAATAATGTTTGATGAAGCATAATTACAAAAGGGTTTATCATTGGTTGGAGGACAGCTTCACTAATAAACTGTCTCCACTCATGTAGAGCCATTAATACACATGCAAATACCTACACGTGCACAAACACAAACAAAACAATAAACACATCCTTAAAACCTACATATGTAACCCACAGTCTATACACTTCAAGAAATAAAAGTAGAAAATATACTGTACTTATGTAATCTCTCTCTCTCTCTCTCTCTCTCTCTCTCTCTCTCTCTCTCTCTCTCTCTATATATATATATATATATATATATATATATATATATATATATATATATATCTTAAAGTCATTTATTCCCCTTGCTTTTATTATCTCTACTTTTACAGGGTGATTATGTTCCAATGACAGATGAGGGAAAAGAGAGAAGTGTGTGTGCGTGTGAGAGAGAGACAGAGTGAGTAAAGCTAATAAGTTAATGCAATGTTACTGAGAAGAAAGGGATTATACATCACTTCAACCAAGTTAATGAAATACTGAATGTTTCTCCATTACTCACAAACTGATACAGGAGATTACATTTCATAGCAAAGAAATCTCTCTCTGTCTCTGCTGGCTTTCACACCACTGTCCTGCCTACTTTATTCATTTGGCCAATATGCAGATGATACTGTATGAAAGAAATATGAAGCCTTTCATTAATTTAAGGTCTGTGTGTCTCAAAGTGAGGATGTTTTGAGAAGTGCAAAGACTACTTTTTCACTATTTTTTTCTCTGCAGAACAGGTTACAGTGTAAACACTGTGCCAGTATTACTCCATTTCTTGTATGTTATGGGAGGATAAAGTACAAAATATCAAGTATTATAACTGTTTGCAAGTGCAGCAAAGGTTGTACATGAGAGAAGAGGAACTTATTGTAATGAATTGGAGGATGAGACAGATGCAAGATCAGTTTTAACGGGTACAACAGAGAGATGGTTATAAAAACAGTCAGGAGACAATCCAATGCAACAGTGCTAACCCTTACAAAACTGTACAAATCGCACAAAGAAATTAAATCCACTCAAAACTGCAAAACTTCACAATAAATGTACGGAATGGAGGGATATTTATATAGGAAAGAATGAGAGGGGAACAGGATGCAGGTGGGAATGATTATGCTTGAGTGCGCCCTCACATGGTTGGAGTTGGAAGCAGCAGCCTCATAGGCAGAGGTTACACTTGTTGCAGATGTTTTGTTGTGGGACAACCAAACCCTTATCTTAATAATAAAAAATTAAATAAAAAAGATGTTAAATTTATATAAATCTATGTGGAAGTCTGACTTGTGCATTTTTTACTAATGATCTCTAAACGTACAGTAGGTTTGTATTGATATATTTATGTTATTCTTAAAACTATTTACAAAAACTTAAAACTTATTTCTCCCCCAATAAACAGCACATCTCATGGATCCTACTGTGTTTTCTGAACCTGCTTTGTTATATTAGAATTATGCAAATGTGGCTAGGGGCTGTTTAGCTAGAATTTTTAACTATAGTGAAGCTTTCAAGAGATTTTGTATTCAAAACAGTTTAACATTGAGATTAAGATTTATCTCTACTCACACAAACTATCAGTGTTGATCTCTCCACTAAAGCTTCAAAGATTATTTGCTTGAATTAAGTTTATTCCCTACATAGGCTTGACTAAACCAGGAGGGTTAACAAAAAGAACCAAGCATATTATGGTAATACCATGTTTTGTTTGTTTTGGTACTTTACTAATATCATGGTAATATCATCAATATTTCCATTTTACCATATAAAATGTATAAACACAGTAATAATGTAGTACCATGTCATGTAGCAAAATACCACAGTGTTAGCACCTGTTATCATCATTGTATCATGGGACCACACAATACTTTTTTGGAAGGCAGAATAAATCTTTCTTAGAAAATGAGCTGTCTGTTTGTAATCCTTAAACATGTTTTAAGACACTCAGTATAACCTTTAGGTGTTGTGTTTCTCTTTACATTTCCCAGAACAGTAAGCAACACTCTATTTTATCACTGACTTCTTGATTTTAACTATTGATTCTGGGAAGGCAAAATATCAACCTTTCATTTACCATATTTGCCACTGACGTATAACAGAAATGGCTACTGGTCTATGTGTGTGTAATATATTTGTTTTCTCTTCATGAGAACTTGTATTACAAGCAACCTACTGTGACATGCATTCATTTTTGGGTGTAGATGTTTCTGGCCCATTAATTTATCCTCACCAATAGCGATGCTTACAGTCAGCATCTTAGAGTCTAGCACGCTCCTGTACGGTTGACATTGTTAGCAATAGATGAAATAGTACTTTAGAAGCCTCTTACAGAGCACAAACATCTCATTATTGCATTTGGTAATAAAGGAAGTTAAACTCGTGCAAATGTTTGTGTTTTTTAATATTAAAGAGACAACACTGCTGGCATTATTATTCGGTAGGCGAACACACGCATAAATGTTTCACAGTCTAATGTTCTCCCCTACAAAGACCTCAATTATGACTTTGTTTTTGAGAGCGAGCAGAGAGGAGCCCAGGGCAATCACTTATTCTTCCGTCCGGTAGCAAAATGCAACTAAATGACTTTCTTTATTCAGAATGTTCCGCTCCGACGGCTCTTTAGTGGAGTGCTCCAAGCCAAACGTGCAGGATATACTAACACCCTGCCTCTTTAAATGACACCTCGAGGCACAGGTGAGGAGGTTCTGGTTCAAAAACACTGATTTGAAACCACATTTGGGGCCAGATGTTACTGTGACGGAACCGTGATTTTGATCATCAGTTCTCCCTCGCTGGAGAGGTACGCCACAGGGCGGGAATTATTTGTGCATGCTGATGTTTGTGCATTGAGAGTGTTCATTTCTGTTGGGTTTGTTTTGTGTTGTGTTACACAATACTGATGGAGTCACATTCTAAAATGGTTTTAATTTTCTCATAACCTACATGACCTCTTTCATGGCACTTTAAAACCAAATGAAGAAGCCCTGCTTTCAGTCCTTTAGATGCGTGTCTCTTTAAGGCGGAGCGACTGCTGTTCTCTCATTGTCCCTTTTCCTGCTGATCCTGAATCCACAGAACTGTTTCTTTAATAGTGCCCAAGATTAGGTTTTGAGGTGTGGAGGTTTATCCCAGAGCAGCAATGTTCTGCTGTTTGAGAAATGGGAGTATCAGGTTTAGAGAACAATGCATTAATGTTGCTTTCTGAAATGTTGGTGCATCTGAAGAGCTCGCTGTGATGAATTATTTCACTCAGCCATAGCTAATGTCTCTGGAGGTGTTTTTTCTCAGAATTGAATGAAAATGGATAGCTACAGGGAGGTATCACTGAACTAATATTGAAAACTCCAGTACCTCAGTGACAGCAGAGGCAAAGCGGCACGTAATATTCAGGATGAAACAAGGAAGAACTGTCATGCATGGCAGTATTTTGCTTCACATTCTTAGTGTACTGTAATAGTCAGTCAATGTACATATTAGGGACATGCCCATCATGCCTGAATAACTGGAATAAAAAGCACAGATAATGACTTTCAGATGAATAATGAATACTCCTGAGTGTTTATTAAGCTGTTTTTCTTTGTGGGGGCCATTGGATTTCAGGTTTTACAATCCTTGTGGAGACCTTGTCTTTTCATTTCTAAGGCTGCAAGAGAATGATTATAAATGTTTGTGAATACGTTGGAGAACACAGCAGCAAGCTGCTGTGCAACAAAAATGTCTTCTACAAAGTAGCCTACTATTATTTAATTTCACCATCCAAGATATATGAAATGCATACATTTTTGTATCGTTGTATTGTTTCTACTGATGTATGCAGATATACCTAAAAATATACCTTTAGTGTCCTTTATTTTTAACTTCTGGTTTAAGTCACACCCACTCCTGTTCAAAATACATTTTGTCATCCTAGCATACAGATATTTGCTTCACTGGACACTTTTGCAACATATCCAGTTTGTTTTGCCATCCTCACACATAGAACAGTTGAGCGGGTTGTTACCCAGATGCCATATAAGCACCACAGCTCAATGATTTTGAAAAGATATGCTAAGCGCTATGCCATGGCTGCAGCCTACTAGAACTAAGAATAGCATTCTCTATTATCCAATAATGAAGGATGGTGCTGACTTTGTGATCTATCAGGGTTGAGCTATCAGACAGGTGTATGATGAAATGTTTGCTCATAGACACACAGTCTACAATGTGCATCTGATTCTTCATATTTATGAAGATAAGAATGACAACACAAAGATTACAAGCCAACTTGCTAATAGCTGTTTATGTAGCTTTGCACTGTGGAATGGATAAAAACATCAATAATTGTAACAACTGCATTGCAGACTCTTTGTATGATTGAAAAGAAACTGAACTTTCTTAAACCTGACAGTCCAATGTTACCGATACCCACCCAAAAGCTGTCTTTCTCTTATTGGCCTACAGATGGCACTGTGCCTCTACGTTTTCAATACATCTCCATATTCATATCTTTCTCTCATGCAGTGTCTGTTGGTGTGTGTGTGTGTTTGGCCATATATGTGCCATATAGACCTATGTCTCTGGATGAACAACAGCAGGTGATATGTGATTTACTGAATCTTACTCAGCAGTGGCAAGGTGAGGTGAAGAGTGTGTGTCAGCTTGTGTATGTGTGTGCTAAGCCTCCGGCTGCTGAAAAGGTTAGATATATTGATTTTGTTCCTAAGAGACAGACTAGAACAGGGAGACAAATGGACTACAGTGGAGAAGCTGTCTCATTGGGGCCCCTGCCATGTCAGTCCCCTTAAGGTAGAGATAAAAGTTCTCCATCTCTCTGTCTGTGTAATCTATCCTCCCATTTCTCATCTCTTCTGCCTCTTTCTCTGAATATGATGCCTGTATTTGGTTTTTATCTGTTGTTCTCCTTCTCTCTCTTTTTCTCGCTCACTCTTCTTGAGATGGTGTGTTGTGGTGTTCGGCGGCAGCAGCACTGCAGAGAAAGCAGAGTGTAAGTGTGGTAAAACAACGTGTGCGTATGTGTGTAGGGGTTTGTGAATACGAATGTGGGGCTTGTTGTCACACTGGGAAGCTGTCATGAGGGCTACATCTCAGTAACTAAAAGGAGTCAAATGTCCAGTGAAAAATGTAGAGAAGTGTGACACAAAAGAGCAAAAGTCTAGAAGTGTTTCTGTGTGTTGGTTTCAGACCCTCTTAAATTATAATTTTCAATTTAAAATGTGTAAAATACAAACGTAAAATTCAAATAGTTTTATATAGCTGTTGGGTAAATCCCAGGACCCCATAATGTTAGCCCAGTATACAAAAGGTCAACATGTGTTTAATTAACTCTACATGTTCCTGGGCAATTATAGTGGAATTGTACCATTTTTTGTAATCAAGACTTTTTAATTGTGTGACTACACAGAAACTGACTTTTAAAAGTAAACCTTATCTGAGAAATATTCACTGGAGTACAAAGTATGTCCCAGTCTACCATATTTGCTGTTTGTCAGTTTGTATCTGAGTCTGTTTTCTCATCCCTCACGCAGCCCATATTAGCTTTTCTCTCTGTTTATAGTGGTTCTTCATGTGTTTTGGAGGTTAATTGATCTCAAACATGACTACTTTGCTTGTTGTGCAATTCATATGAGAGCTTAATCAAGCCTAGCAGATTTTCCATGCATCTTGGCAGATTGAATTGGCTGCTGTCTCCGTTCTCAAATCTCTCATATGCATGTACATACATCACTGAATTTCTGCTCAATGCATCATTGTTAGAGTTGAGAATAGAATGTATTTACTCATGATGAAAGCAAGAATGTATATGTAAGCCTATATGGCTATGAGTGTGTGTATACAGGTGGCAAATGTCTACGTCAATCTGGAAAAGAACCAGAGACCTGCTGTTCTGTAGGTCACATACAGGGACCTGCCTCTGATCTCTCTTTGTTCTCTCCCACACACACACACACACACACAGATGAGTCATTTAGCCGGCTTTGCAGTATCTCAACAGCTCATTGTGATGTGTTTGAAATATCCTGTCTGTGACAGGTCTGGGCTGGTTATGGTTAATATACAGACAACACATGAAATGAATTATTAAAGAGCATAGAAACTGCCAGGCTGTTTATGAGCCATCATCTCCATTCGCATTTCTATCAGACAGGTTTCTACAAAGCAAATCTAAGCCTGTCTTATAATAACATGCTTGACACTTCATATATGTATGTTCCATGAGAGATGTAAAGCATTGGGGACAGGTTGTTTGATGGGACGCTGTCCATGTCTAAGGATTGTGCAGAAAATCCTTAAGTTTAAAGTTTAAATGAGTAGCTGTCTGGTTCACAATGTCCCAGAAGAACCACTGAACTTTCAACTGAATGACTACAGTATGTGCGCCTGTATGATGAGAGAAAAGAGAGAAATCAACAGTATGTTTTCATTAAGAGGCTGCCTTCTACAAGGGCTGACAGACAGAAAAATCACTGGAGACTCAAAGTATGAGAAAGTGATTTTGTTGCAACTTTTTGTGAAGCTTTCAGAACTGTGTGTTTGTGTGTATGTGTGCCAGGGCTACAGGCTTCAATTTGTGGTCACAGGCAAGATTTCAGCTCAGTCTGAGATCTCAGCCATTAGTTCTGAATGTTCCCAGAGTCTTCATAAAGCATTATGACATCACTGTTATAAAATATCAGAGTTAAAAGTTCTAATTATTAATTATTAATGACTAATAATCCTCCTAATTGTGTCTGTTTATATTTATGAACAAACGTATTTATTACTTTCATAGTTAAAGGAAGTCAGCTGATATTAAACAATAAAATGGTTTCCCACACACTCTTATTCCCCATCTTCCATTGTTTGGACTAATAATAATACTAATACTACTAATAATAATAATATGCAATGCCGCATTGATTCGGTTGGCCCCGCCCACAAGACAATGACGACAATCCCAACCTTCATATTAACAAAACTATCATGTTAAACTCACAGTTAAATATCACAGATGTGGGAAATACAAGTTGTGTGTTATGCTTTCAACTGTGACAGAGACAGACAGCGTGCCATACAGAAGTCTGTGGCTAAATAATGTTTTTATACATTATTACTTATCGTGTACAGTAATGTATTATATTGTGTACAGTAATGTATTATATCATGTATGTATTATGATGTATTATATCATGTATTGCGTCTAGTTAGCACATGGAGTAACAGCGTTATGTCCTTTATTCTGCCTTCAGGTGAGTGAAGATCTTGTATCTGTCGTCGAGTTGGTGTTGAGTGAGTCGGTTTTCACATGTTGTTGTCAATGCTAGTGAATAATACTGAATCAGTGTAAAGGTGTGATGAGCAGCGTATGAAAACTGTTTTGTTATGTTATTGTTTTGTTTGGTTTGTGTGTTGTTTTCGGACTTTTCTGACACATTACCTCCTTAAGAGTTTGTCACACGCACTTAACTTACCCATTATTCAGATAAGAAAAACGCGGGGGCTTCAAACCCTTGACTTACTGCTCTTTTTACTTGCTGCATACACAAAATCACCTCAATCAGCTCCTGAGATAAGTAAACAATTATCATTTATAATAGTAAAAAGAAATCAACTGCATGGCTTCTGTTATGTTTTCTTCCTGACACACCCTCAGCTCTGAAACGTACAGAAAATCAATTTACCTGACTACAGAATCTGCATTTTAGGCTGATTTAGGGATAGTATAGAGACAGAAGTATTTAGCGTAACATTACACACAGCAGCTGTTGGTTACCGTGGAAGCAAAATATTTTGTTATTCAGAATGAAACCAGCGTGGTGCATGTTTGCCACAGGCTTCAGTGAAGTCAATGATACTCCCCCTTTCCTGAAGAGAGAGCTAGTGATAGACAGAGAAAGAAGGAGGACGAAGACAGAGGCAGAGGAGAACTTTGAACACGTTTGCCTTTCCCTGCAGTTCCAAGACCTCTCCACTTTAGACACCTAAAGAAGGTCCACTTCAGAAGGTGAAACATCAAAGCTTCTGTCCAGTCACACATACACACTTCCCTTCGTTTTCTCACTCTCTGTCTCTCTCTCACTCGCTCTCTCTCTCTCTCTCTTTCATACACAGACAAATTTTCTTGCATAGCTGTGACATTTTTCCTACCTGGCATTGTCAAAAAGTACAAAAAAGAACATGTGTGATGTGGAGATAGAGAACATGCTACGACACTGAAACATCTCACTCAGGAGAGTGGTTTTTAGTAGTGGGATTTTGAAAGGCACAAATAACAGTATGTGGAGTAAGTGGGCATAGTTGGAAAACCTCACACATGTCTCTTATTATAGGTATTAGACTGGAAGGCTGGCACTTTTCTGCTGCCTATGTGGTTAAATCCATTGAAGATTTGAACAGTGAGATCGCCTAGAGAGTTACCTTTAGCAGCAATATTCAACCCTGTCACAGTTACTACTGAAAATTAAATGGCTCTCAGGGAGCCCAAAACATAGAGAGTAAAGCTGTTTGCTTTGTGGAATGGGTTGTTATTGCCTGGCAGACTAAAAAAGCTCTGGTGTGTTTTGATTTTCCATTTGAAGGCTGGTGATTTAACATTTCATTGCTGTTGGCAAATTCAAAGCTCCCAGAATGTTGGGATGTTTAGACAGCAGTGAACTGTGATTCCCTGTGTCCAGACATTGTATGATACAGTCAGGATCAATACTGAATGTAAGCCCAAATACCACACATGTCTCTGAAGGATAATGTCTGACTGCAATATTGTGTTGCTGCTTCAGGAAGTGTGGATGAATCTGTCCCTTTACTAGCAAGAAAAGGTCTATTTTTAACCAGAAGGGGGCATTGTGGGTCTATAGCATAGTCTTTATAAATCTCTAAATTGCAATGTGCTGATGAAACCAAATGATAACTCAGAGGGTGCCAGCCGCCATGACACTGTTTAAAAGATGTGTGTGAGAGTGGGAAGAACATGACTGTGGATGGATCTGAGTAAGTTTTGGTTAAGTTTATATAGGTGTGACTGTGGGGCGGTCTGACAACAGTGCATCTTTCACTTCTAAACTGAGCTGTTTGGCTATTATTGCCTTTTAGGATTACGGGCATTCTCAAATGTCAGCGTTCCCTTTTGGGTGGGATTCCAAAGCATGATCCAATCCCAGTGTTTGGAGAGCAGACGAATGGCATGCTGGACATAGATAGGAGAACGTCCAACCTTCATTTACCCATTCATGGTGCCCACTGCCTGTCTCTCAGCAAGCGAGATGGACTCTGTGTGTGTCTGACCTAGCTATACTTTTGGGAGGAAATTGTTGGAAAATGTTATCAGAAGGGCAGATATTACTCACAGGTTGTGCTATCAGGAGGCGGTTAGGTTTAATTCAAGTATACATGTTTTGACTGTATACCTAGAAATAATTGACTACTGTTGACACAGTGAGATTATAGAGCTATAAAAGTCATGTGTTAAACATAACCTATTGTTGAGCTCTCCTTTGAAACCACTGAGGTGACACCTGACATTAGCATTTTTATATAGTGTGGCATAATTGTGGCATGTACTCTATCGTGATATGATCATTGGTTTGGTCTGAAAGACTAATCGGTTGGAATAGTGGCAGAACTTGAAGACTTGAAGATGATCATATTTGGCCATATGTGTGAGTTTGTGCATGTGTATGAGAGGGAGGGAGAAAACAGTCTAGTTTTGCTTTGAATCTCTCATTGTTCTGGTGCACAGTCTGGCATCTTTTCATACAGCTCGATCTGATCTTCTCAAAGAACTCGCAATTCACAATTTCACAATGTGTGACATTTCAATACAATGCATGACAATAGATGAAAGGCGACCCATACAACAGTTACAGATGATTACAGACAATATAATTACTTCTGAATATATTCCACAACATTTGATATACTTCCAAACACATCTAACTGCAAACCACTTTGAATTTACTATTAAACCACAGAGCCAGTTTGCTACAAATTGCACTTACGCCACCTGCTTGATTTTTATCCTTTGAAATCTATTGGTTGGTTGTTTTTTAATCGTTTTTTGTCTCTCTTAAGGCTGGTTCACATTTTCCCAATGAGCACCAACATTTCAAATGCTGAACAGTTGTTTGTTACACTTAGAACATTGGGAAACAAATCGTAGCTCAGTTTGTAGAGCATTGCATGAGTGCAAAGGTTGTGGGTTCATATCCCAGGGGACCTGTACTGATAAAATGTATAACTTAAATGTACTGTAAGTCACTCTGGATAAAGACGTCTGCCAAATTCATAAATGTAAATGTGAATTTGCATCTGTGCATTTTTGGCAACTGAAAGGGAAGATGTTGTGAACGAGGCCCTGCTTAATGCACTGAAATAGCCAAGGATATTTCACTTCTAAGTGATTATTTAAATAATAGCACATTGTGATTTTTTAATTAATACATTTGACATTGTAACTTACTGCGACAATTCAGCTGAAGGACAGTAGGCAAGTGCAAAAATGTTTTACACATGTATGATTATGTTCATAAAGTGAATTTTAATTTTTGCTGATCTAAATTACATTTAGTGCTTTTTGACAATTTAGGAATATACACATTTTTTATTAAATAAATGACTTGCCAACCTCATTGTCATGGAAATGATGTGGTGATGAAATCAGATTATGTCAGGGCTTGTTGGAGTTTGTTGAAAAATCTTACCAGACTGCTCAAACATTTGAAGACCAACACATGCAGATTAAACATGTTCAGTCATTCAGTCAAACATTCAGTCAACCAACTGGGTTAACACACTGATCCAACAAAACCCAACAACTGTCAGATGTTAGTGTTCGTAGCTGTATTTTGGAACAGTGAACTAGTATTTGCTCCCCTCACCACTGTCCCTTATTTTTTCTAGTTTCTTACCCCTCCCACTGTTGCACTCTAGGTCCGTGGGGCTGCTCATAGTATGTAACATCTGTCATAGACGAGAGGTGGCCAACCTAACACGTTCTGTGGGTTTGGCCCTGCTGTCGTGGGCAGAAAAAACTCTTCTCCTGCCCTGCCCCTGCTCCTCTGCTCAGAATAAGCAGTTGTTAGTCTACTGGGTAGAGTGACCTGGAGCGAGTGTTCCCCAACTCTTCATTAAAAGAAAATGAGCTTTTCATTCTCTAAGGAGTGTGACCCCGCTGACGAGATGGGTCCCTGAGATTGCGAGTCTTACAAAGCCTCTTGTAAAAGAGCTAGCGCAGTCACATTCTCTTTCTATCATCGTGCCTTTCTTGCCCGAGCTCTCGTTGTGCCGTTGTGTTCGGTTCGCTGGTCTCTTTGGCCTCTAACCCCTGAGTGGGTTTAATTGCTGCTTTTCCTTTAAACTGTCAAAGCCTTGGGGGATGGAAAGAGAAGGAAGTGAAATGATAACAGAGATAATCATGAAGAGCTTGGGATGGAGATCAGCCATGCTTGGGAGGAGATCTCCGGCTGTTTACGGGATGCTGAGGAGAGGTGTGAGCTAATTTACACTATAAACACTCCTTTTGGGCACCACCTCCTCTTTTCATAGTGATGTTATGGTACTTTTTTGCTTACGTGAATTCGACAATTCAAAAGGCAACAATGTGGTCAGCCGAAGCTCCAAAGCAGCATTTAATTAGTGATGGTTTATGGGCTGTCTTGCTTCGTGCAGAAGACACAGGTAAAAAGCTCTCAGCGCTTGATGAATGGCAAGGTTAAGCGAGTAGCACTTTTATTATCAGAGGTAAATCTGCTATAGGAGACCATCGATAGGATGAGAATACAAACACATGTTTACTCTTGTTTCACAGCAGTATTCACAGCTAAGGGTATCACGGAAGGAAGATGATAAATGTTCTAACATAGTAGATGTGCAAGTGTATGAACAGGCTGAATGTTGTCGATTTGTATGTAGATGAAAATTAAAAGCAATAGCTTGGAGTCTTTTTAACATGGTTAAGTGTGGGCCCGTGCTCCGTTATTGTTGACATAAATGTAGAGAAATGGAAGCAATACAGCCGTTAAGGCCATGTATTTACTCTATATTAAAGCTACATTTGAACAGGTCATCAGAAATAAGAAACCCTTGTTCTGACAACATGTACTCACCCACATGTCATTTCAAACCTGTGTGAATTAGTTTTTCTTTAGTGGAACACAAAAAAGAAAGCTGTTTCTTCATACATCAGAAGTAAACAGTGACCACGGTTGTCAAACTCCAAACAGGATGATAAAGACCAGAAAAGCACATCTGGCAAAAATTTATTTTATCTTCCATGAAAGCAAAAAAAAAATCGTGTGGGTTTTAAGTGACACGAATACATAAAATTGCTAAAATTTTTTAATATTTTGGTGAAGTATTGTTAGAGTGTTGGATTTTAAGATTCTAACAAAAAGCCATTGTGTTCTGTGCATTACATTATATGTAAATTCAAAGTGACAGTGTATCCAAAATCTTTCCAAAAAGTACTTGAAGTAGTTGTCCAGCACTTAAAAATAATTGATAGTTGTGTACTTTGCAGAGACATATAACATGCCCACAAACAAATTGAATTAAGCACTTATGTAAAACTCTGCTTTGGAGACCTGAGACCTGCACAGATTCGTGACTACTTTTCTGCTTGGTGTTTTTACTGCTGAGTGCCAGAAAGCAGTGTTGCTTTGGAGTAAAGAAAATCTGTTCAAAGCAAGGAAATCTTTGTGTTGCATGTATCCTAGCAGCCACGAGACAGGAAATCTTCATTATTTTAGATACCATCTTCATTTTACACCTCTCAGATTTCTTCTCTGAATTACTTCACTTGTTTATTTATAGTTAAAACAGTAATAGTTAAAACAGCTACTCTAACGTACTTGCATATATCTGCATTTACCACAAACACTCACTAGTTATGTGGCTGGAGGGTGACTTCAGCATCCCGTCTTTGCGATATTGCTCAGTGGTAAACGTAATTTGTGAGCGTCGCTGAATAAACCTCGCTGCAAGTCCTCTGTCTTCACTCCCTCTGGCAGTTCATTTTACATTTTATTATGCCTCATAAACAGAGTGAAATGAAACTTGTTCCAATGCGAGCATCTAGGAGCAGCAAACAATGCAATGGGCTGATTTGATTGGCTGAGTGATTGATTTAGAGTTAGGAAAATTAGTCTCAGAAGATGTGTATAAAGCCCAGGTCACCTGCTCCCTGTATGGGATGGGGAGGGATATATTTAGAGTATGACCTGATTGATTCTGGCTTTGATTAGATTTGTGCAGGTTTTGGGATTTTTATGCTGCATGTGCACATGAGTTTCTTACAGTTTTACATGCTGGTTTTTGTGCACACTGCACTTGCAAAATGCATTTTTTTAACCAGTATCTTTTCTTGTTTTCTTTTGTTTAGTAAAAATACCTAAACATGAAAACAATGCAATATTTAATGTTATAGATATGTCAGTTTGCTTCTCATTTAAATGTATCATGTAAATGTTATATAAATACAGAGAAAGAAAATGTATATATGAGGCGTGTGTGTGTGTGTGTGACAGTTTTCACAGATTTTTACATACATGTGTACAGTGCACTATATATACACACTACAAATGCATTACATATATATAAAATACAGAGACACACACATTCCTCCCACACCTATAAATAGCTATGCCTTTCTCTGTTCCCTGGCTCGATAAATCAGCTTTGACATATATACTTAAACACTGAAATATGTAAATTAACTGAATACCAGAGGCTTTATGTTATCAAATTATGATAGAGGGTACAAAACAAAAGTGTGTGAGAAGGAAAGAGAGAGAGATAGAATATTTTAATAAAAGAGAGGGAGAGATCTATATAAGAACAAAGCTTGAAATGGGATTCTTTTAAATAGACCTTACTAATTTTATCCAACATTAATTTGCGCTATTTAAATCATGTTAGTGTGCCAATTAGCTGACCTAATCTAAGATAGCTGAAATGCCTGCATGATTGTCAAGTTATTTGTGTATTTGTTAGTAACTCTAATTCAAGTAGTTGTTCCAAGTTAGTAACAGGCCTAGAAACACACACATACACAGTCAAGCATTACTGTAATTGGTCTCCTCTGATTACTAAGTCATTAAAGGCTTTATGCTGTCCACACCTCAGACATGCATGACTGCTTAAGTGCTTCTGGTCACAGGGCACAAAAGATGATATTCTGTGGGTTACCTTGTTACATCGCTCTATTTGTGAAGATAACATTTAGTTGTGAGGTGTGCGATTCAATTACTCGGAAAGGTACAAAATGCTGGAAAAATCAAATTTGCTTTCTGTGTTAAATGACAGGGATATTTGAACGGTAAGCAGACAGGCTGTTTGATCTTCACACAGGATCTGGTGTGTGTTAGATCGTTCCTAATTAAGACTCCTATCAACAGTGTTACTCAGCTTTCTCTTCAGTAATGTGAACAAATATGATTGATGGGAGGAAAGAGCAGACAGAAAGAGTGACTGAGTATGTGGAGGTGAGGGAGATAGAGAGAGAGAGAAAGAGAGAGAGAGTAGATTCTATAGCATGCACCTTTCAATAGAATCAGTTTGTAAGACAAACTACGATTGTCTGCATCCGATTCTGTGATTATTTTCTGTGATTGCTACTGTGACAGTCTTTCCAATCAACCTGCAGTTATGTGCCTCACTAAATGGCACAATGCATGATGGGTCTTGACTCACTTGCTTAGATTACACTAGTAACATTTTCTAATGCTTGCATTTAGTTAGTTCTTGCAACGCGAGCACTGTGCTGAACATCTTCTTTTCATTCATATTTTTCTTCTGTACAAATTAATTCACTTAATTATTTCAGCAATTAATTCATTTCTGCAATTAATTAAGCTTGAACTGCTTAACGTAAAATCCCTCACTGACTAATGTTAATAGAATGTTACAATGACAAACAATGAACAATGATGTCATTGTAATATTTTCAAATGAATTTTAATTAGTCCCCTTTTATCTATTCACATAATAAATGTTTATATAACCATATATAATCTACAGAGACAAGGCAACCAACAATGGCAACAGCATTCACACAGAACCAAAACCTGAAACTTAAACCTAAACTTTAAAACTGATTTCAAATCTAGTTTAGACTGTTAGTGATCCATCACTTTTTCTTAACTGATTGTTCCCTCTTGCTCTTAAATATGAAACATGGCATTGTCACAATAGTTCACAGTGTGTTTTATGGCTAAGAATGCTAGACAGTTTTTAAATACCAGTACCTCCAAGAATGGTGTATAGTGTAATTTTGCAAGCAAGGTGCATCTTGTTATTCCTCTTCATCTGTTTGTGCCATTCATATTTTTCTTTAACTTTTTCATTTTTTAGCTCTTTCACCTCTTCAGATTGCTGTTAGCCTCTGGCCTTCTCCTCTTCAGCAGCACGCTAATCTCCTCAGAGGGCAACAGCACGTCCGGTGAGAGCAACAATAATTGGTTAACATAAAATGGTGTCTTCCTTTGTGTGTGTGGTAGTGAAGCACACACTTGTCTTAGAAAGAAGAAAAGACCTGTTTTGTTGCCTTGCAGGCACAGCTCTGGTGTGTTCTTTGAGTCATTGCCATTAATGACCGTTTATAGTCATGGAGAATAATTAGTCTCTTTTTTGTCTCTTTCTTCAGTCTCAGAAGGAAAGAGAAAGTTTACCTGAAGAGTGCTCATTGAGATAGAACAAACAATTCGTCTGATTCTCTATTCTTTAAATGCAAAACAACGAGAAATCACCTTTGTGAGCGGATTTAAAGGTGTATTACTAGTAATAGTACAGTAGTAACAAAAAAGTTACTTTTTTATTATGTACTTTATTTAGACTTAACATAGTTACTGTTGTTTTGCTGTTGACCAACTTAAGCCCCAGTCATAAATGTGAAGTGAGGTGATATGCTGGATAAGTGTGGTGTCCCACAGAATTTGTCCTGTGCATTTCATTTTAACTCATCCAGTGTACACACATTGGACACACCACTGTTGTTTCAGCAACTGGTTACATGATACTAACCAGTAGGCCACAACTGCCTAACTAACTCCTAATGCATACACATGTTACGAATTTGCAGAAAAAGAAAAATAGGTTGATAAAAAAGAATAGTATGGAGGATTTAAAAAGATGTATAAAGTAGTTTAGCATGGTTCTTCAAAGAGCTTTTAGGTCTGAGCAGAGACAGAGACTTTTCTAAACCTCTTTCTCTTCTGTATGTCAAGTGCAGGTCTAAAGAACATACAGGGTCTAGAATGTAAACAATTCTTTCCGTATGTATGATATAAGTCAACCTAAGAGGCTTAAAACTACTAGCTACATTCTTCAACAAGTCTACATCAAGTGATTTTTTTTTTCTGGTAAGACTATCTTGTTACCCATAACCACCCTATTGCCATGGGAGTAGCTAAGGATTATCACCCCCAGAAAATTGGGGAAAAAATTTGGCCTTGTCAGAAACTTTTGACCAAGTCCCCTTTAAACAGTTTTAATGTCAGATGGACCCACAAAGAGAGTTTGCAATCGTTGCTTCATAGGTTTTTTAAATACACACAGAATACCTATTGATTTCTGTTTCAAAAGTACTTCATGGAATTTCTGTAATTGGTCTGAGACGCAAATAAGAAACAACACAAACAAAAATATCTGATTGCCGGGAACTCCAATATTACTGCTGTCATTCTTCATTGAGCAATGACATTTACTAAAATCAATGATTAGACTTCCATGAAATCATAATAATGAACCAAATGCAGAAGTGAGTGCAAAAGAGAGAGAGAGATAGAGAAAACAAAAACAGATCCAACAAAAACGTATTTGATTTTTCTTCTCCCCTCTGTGTAAATATAAATACTTTTGTATGGAGTGAAATGTTTTAGAACCTTTCTCTCCCTTAGCCAACAAACCCATTTTCTACAAAGACTACAGAAAAGGCCCTCTTGCATCCACGGACATTACACTAATGTTAAACTTCATGAACCTTGTATTAAAATGTTGTGAAATGCCCCTTTAATGGAAAAGGCCGCTGAGTGTAAAACAAGCACCATCAGCACCATCTCTCCTCTAACACATCACATACACCTAAAAGTCTGTTTCCATAGCAATTTGAAAAGAAATCACAGGGTAATTTTATATAATCAAATAAAGGGCTGCATAGATCTATTAGGTCCTTGCTCTAAATTTATTTTTGAATTCTAGTGGGACGTTACGTATTCAGCCAAATGCAAGCACGGAATCAGAAGTCACGTTAAAATTGAATGTTAACTAATGAAACTAATGTTTAATTGATGGACTCAACTTTTAATTTTCTCACAGCAGTTATGTTTGTGCTTTATTGGCTCAAGACAAAGGGTTAACAATAGATGTAGCAAGAATCCACCCACAGATAGCATGAAGTCAGTGTTTAAATAGTCTGACGCCTGGCCATGTTCCTCTGAAGTCTCACGTGAATGCCTGGTCCAGAGTCTTTCTGCTAAATATTCTCTTTAGTGGGGAGAGTGCTCATCTTGCATAGGGATTGTGAGGCATAGTATCTTCTTGATAAAAATGGCACTTTCAAACCCAGCAAGTCTTTAATGCTAATTTAGTGAAGGGGCAGTAGAAGACTCTGTCATTAATGAAGAATAAAGCAGAGATAAAGAAGACTTCTTCTGCATGCACGGGTCTGATCAGATACTCCTCTACAATTACAATAAAGAGTCAGGTCAAAGTTGCTTTTTTTATCAACCTTTTGTTCATATTTATTTATTTATTTAAAGTGTGATTTCCACTTCTTGGTTTAAAGAATTATTTTACAACTTGAAGAAAGCATTTTTACAGCGCTTATATGCTAATGACCTCATAAATAGAGCTGTTTGCACATTTCATTTATTATCTGTAGTAAATCTATACATGGATTTTAAAGACATTCAGTGTGAATGTACAGGAAAATGTACAGTTAAACAGCAACATATACTTTAACATAACATGTTAAAGTATATGGACCCTGACATGCTGGTTTATTACTGTTTATTACTGTCCTTGCGATCTGTGCCAGTAGTAAGTGAGTGTGTGTTTGTTCATAGTCTTTCTGTATGTATGTGTCAAATTTTTGCATTTTGTGTGTATAATTTTAGTATGTCCTCATTAAGTAGCTGTGGCTGTGCTGGGTCAGGGCTGCTGGCCTCATTTGAAACCTAAATGTTCAACATCTCGCTCTCTCTCTTTCTCTCTTTTCTTTTTTCCCCCCATTCTCATTTAAATTTTCCAGTTTTACTTCATTTTCCTCCCCAATGTATTCATTCCAATTAACACCATCTTTATTATCTACCATGTATCTGTTTCTTTTCTCTCACACTTTCTGTTATACAAACTTGTTAAACGCGTGCAGTTTTAGGATCTCTACCTCAGGTTCAGATGGCTGCGTGTTATATTTTAGTGAAGAATTCCTGTTTTGTCTTGCATAGGTCCAACTGGTCATAGCTCACAATAAATGAAACGCCTACATAGATTCCAGTCCATTTCACAAATACTGCATTGTGTGTACAATGGACAACTTCATAATAGATTTAAAGTTTTGACATAATGTTCTTCTGCATTAGCACCACACAGAGCAGAAACACTATCTGAATATAAATGTATTTTTTATTTAAGAAAAACCTCTTACTAACGTAATGAAGAAATAAAGTAGAAAGAGCAGGGATGGGAAGAAACAATAAAAACACAGTGAGAAGCAAAAGTCTAACTAAATCATAATAACAAGAGGCAACAGGTTAGCTGAATGTCATTTAATGCTATTGGTTTACAAAAAGGACATAGTTTTAGAAGAAAATAATTTGCATTTATGCATCTGCCAGACACTTTTAATCACGACATTCAGGGTCCTACAGTATGCATTTGATTAATGTATCAGTTCAGTAGTACTAGTACAGTATTTGTCAGGTTTATGTAGGCAGATGAGAGAGTGAAGCACACTGTAAGAATTGTCTTTATTTTTGAGTATATGAATGTTGCTTGTCAGATTGTGAGTTTTAACTTGTGACATTGGGTGAAAGCCAAGTGAAATGTTCTTTTATGTTCCACTGTGCAAAATACATCTTAGCCAAGCCTTTGGTCATGACTTAACAGTGTTGACGTGGCATTTTAAGTCACCAGTACGTGTCTGTTCTGACATCCTTATTCATACACGTAATTAAGTGACACCATGCTTGCCACTAATGTTGGCAAGGTTTTGTCGGGAAAATACAAATTGGCCATCACCCTAATGGTGTTGAAGCGGAGTGCACAGCAAACAAATTCAGTGTTTCAAAAAACATTTTGTGGGGAGGCATAATGCCATTTTTGAGAGGTTTAAATTTACTATGCCTAAACAAGAGCCTGAGAAGTCTACAGATAGCTTTTGAACTGCTGTCCAAAGACTAGCAGAACACTGCAATTCTGGAATGACATTTTCATAGAAATATGGAACGTCACAAAAATTTGCAGAAAGAGCCAACAATACGCAGAGTACTTCACTGACAAGATTCAGGAGTAATCTAGAGTCATACAGAAGCTAGCTGCAAGTGTCTTTGATTATGTTTGTGTCTGCATCTATTTCTTGAAGGTTACAATGGTCTCAGATTTGGGTGGAAGTTGGATGCTCATTCCATCACAAAGGAAAATAGAGAGTGAAAGCAGCTTTGTATCACACCGTGTACATGATTGCATTGTTGTAGGGATGAAAGATCAACTGGAATCAATGTAAACAGAGTCATCAGTCAAGTGAAACAACAGGAATCTGTTGCGGTACACATTTCCATAGACTGCACAAAAGAGTAAATATCCAGTTTTAGGCCCAGTAAAGTAACATGGCACATACACCCAGGACGTCACACTAATATACCACTAAAGGGGACATTATGGATACAGGTGCTGCAGTCACTGCTGTCCCCACAAGGCTACAGAACTGTAGGAGAAATGGCCACTTGAAAGCCCAAAGAAAAACTATACACTCAGAGTAATACTACTGGCTGCTGCTATTGGCAGTACAGGTAAAGCAAAATTACACAATCAATCAAGCATCTTTGTAATAGAGTCACTTGTTAAACCCCTATTGGGCTTGCTAGCTATTGAGCCCATTACCATGAGAGTACTCACTGATAAAGAGTTTAGTCTAACATTTCCTAAAGTATTTTCTTGACTAGGAAAGTTAAAGGGACACTACTGCATTCGCCAATGCTGTGTACTAACAACCCCATGGAGAGCCCCAATTTCCAATTCCATTGGAAAACAAAGTTATGGAGGAATTGGAGCATATGGAACAAATGGGAAAAACCTAAAGTAGAGAGCTACCAACCGAACTGTGCAGGAATAATGCCTGTCGTAAAGCCCAAAGGAAAAATAAGAATAAGAATTGATTGAACTAATCTCAATGAAACAGTCTGCAGAGAGTAGCATATATTACCATCAGTAGAGCAGTCACTGACCCCGTTGAATAGAGCAGCAATTTTTACCAATTCAGATACATGGTCCAGCTTCTGGCAGATATCCATGGCACTAGAATGCAGAGAACATTTATCATACCATTTGGCCATTTCCGCTTTACCATCTTACCCTTTGGGATCAGCTTTGGTCCAGAGCACATCAAGAGACGCATGTCTCAGTTCCTAGATGGACTAACAGGGGTGATCTTCCAATGCAGATGATTTGTCAGTGTGTGTGAAAAGATAAAGCCCAACATGATGAGTGGCTTACAGTGGTCCTGTAGAGACTTCAGAGAGGAACCCTATACAAGAACATTTCATTTGTACAGTCTGAAGTTCTGTTTGTAGGCCACAAAGTACATTCTGTAAGCTAGCACCACAGCAACTGCAAAAGATATTGACACCTCAAAATGTTGTGGATTTAAGATTCTTAGGCATGGCCACATTGATGAGTAACTTTGTTCCCCATTTCATGGACACTATGAAGCCACTGCATGATTTATTAGCTTAACAGAGTGACTGGTAATGGAGGAGCATGCAGCAGGCAGTGTTTAAAAATACCAATTTTTGATGTGACATTAAACCAAGTATTAGCACAATATAAGCCCAGTGCAAAAACAAAGGTGTGTGCTGATTTATCCACTTCGGAATGGTTAGTAATTCATGAGCCCCTGAGTGTATAGTGCTCTGGGGCCCTGAGAAAATAGCTTTTCTAAATTGTTAAGGGCCGCTAGAATCATTCCCACCTTTCTCTTCACTAGGTATGACCCTGGTCTTAGAGAAGGCCTCAGTCACAACAGATGCATTGTAAGGAACTCCAATAGTATGTGAACTGTCAAGTGAAGAGAAGAAGTTGGAAAGCAAAACACAGGTCTTTCAGCACCAGAGTCTCAGCTAGAGCAAGTTGCGGACACTATCAGCAGACAGCTAATAGACTAAAGTAACAGGAGGTGGCCCAGACAGGTGGAACAGCTATGAAAGGAAAAGTCCTATTGTGTTTGCAAAAGGTCTTTTAATAAAATGCCAGAAAGTGGTCATTCTAGAGAGCATGCAGACAGAAATCCTTACACAAAGGACACTGGGGTAACCAAGTGCAGAGCTAGCAGCACAGTAGCATGTGAGACATGTTTGAGACATCAGGTCAAGCACTTGTTCACAAATGAGAACTTCCAAATTACCATTTCAGCCACTGACTATACTATACTACACTGACTATACTATACTGTACTACACTGACTATACTTTAAGACACAATCAAGTTAAAAACATGTCCAAAACCATAGGCAAAAGTATATCTGAGACAGTTTCTATAGACATGGTGTACCAGAAACACTAATAAGTGATACTGGTCAATAGTTCTTATGAGCAGAGGTTTGAGCATTTTCTACAGAATATGACTTGGATCATACTTTAGCCAAAGCAATGGGAAGGCAAAGAGATTATGAAAATGATCAAGGACACATCTGTATTATAGAAAACAGATACAACAAGATCCTATATTGTTCAGGCAGAAACAGAAGGGTTCTGGAGAAACAGAGATCTCTGTTGTGGCATCAGAGTCTTAAGTGTCTCATAGGGAAACTATCACAGACAAACCATCTGATGTGGTACCAGAAAAACTGTTGTCCTAGAGAGAAATGTGGGGAGGAACTGTGCCTAGTACAGCACACAGTACAAAGACGGATTTGGAGGTAAAAGAGAAAAGAGTCTTCAAAAAGAAAAGGTTGCTTAGACATGATGCTTTATGCTTAGTTAATCACTGTAAGTTATAGTCACTGGAAATGACTATGAAGTTTTATGCATTTATACATAATTGTTGTGATTACATACAGAGTAAAACAGTATGCTTAAATCGTGTTATTTTTATAACTCAAGTTGTTTCAGGTAATATGTTGAAATGTTAACATTTGCTTGTTGCTGTAAATGTGCTGTAGCACAATTGTTTACAGAGACATTTAATATAGATGTCACGTGTGTAAGGATTAAATAAAACATCTACAAGAATATAAGCAAAGTCTGGCTTCCTTTCATGGAAATATGATTACTGTGGTTAAGGATGTTTAAGCACTGTTGGCCCTCTGTTTAGCTTTGAAATGTTATTATGAATAACCGTTGGCAAGCTGAAGTACTTTTGGTTTCTGTTGAATATTAGGAGTGCTAAAGAGGATTTACTTGATATGTAATTTTACGATAGATTCAAATTTTGGTGTGGGTTTAAATTTTTATGAACTTTTCAGTGTTGTGGCATTTTTGTACTGCTTCATGGTACTGTTTCAAATTAAAACCCTTCTAATTTAATTTTGATTGCTGTGTTTGTGTTGACAGTATTAAAATGACTTCAGTTAAACTACCATTGCATATCCTGTAAAGCATAGCCAGTTCAATTCCAAAGGAAATTATATTTGAAATAGACCAAATAGTGATTTGGTGATACCCAGTCGAATATTTTTAAAAATACGATATTCATTTCTTAATAGAAACAAACAAATGTACAGAAATTGAACCCCAGCTGCTTTTTGAACACTAATTTTTGCTCAACCCTTCTGACCATCTTGACTTGGATACAAGCCATTTTAAACCCTCAAAAAAATCATTTTTAGCTCAACCCTGCTCGACCAAAGAGGCAGCATTTTACAGCTGTTGGACACCACCAAAGTGTCCATATTTCTATATTACAAACATTTCAGATATAGGAGCACAGCAACTGCCAGTAATAGAACAGCAGCTAGCCCTGGGATTAAGTGTCCTTAGAGAGATACATGCACAAGGCTGCACATCCCACAGTGCAACAGTCACACCGTTAATTAGCAAAATTAGTCATGGGAAGTCAAGCTCAGTGTTGACACACATACATTACCATGACAACAGCACACAGGAAGTGAGGAGAGAGAAAGCAGGAGCATCATGTTTCTGCACACAGATGAACACATGGTATCACACACACACACATTGCACAGACTCTGCTGTCCATCGCTCACCAGCTGAAAGTTGATTAAAAATTATTATATCTATACTTGTCCTATAAATAATTCATAGGTGCATAATTACTGCAGGTTTAGAAAGGGAGAAATGATTTAATTTCGCCACAGGGTGTGAGTCTCACAATTAGAGCTGGATAAATGAAGATGATCTGATTACATTGAAAGCATTGACCCTCATGCAAAACAACATGGAGTGGGGGGGTGCATCAAACTAGCCATCAAAAAATAAATAATTAAATAATAAAGCTTGACATTGAAGTATTGTGAAAGTCCAATACACACATATTGCTTTGTGACACAGTCTCTGGCATATTTAATGCATGGTAATTAGGAAAAAAACTCATCTGCATAGGAACGCTTTTTAAAGTAGCCATCTGTTTGAAAATTAAGAATTCCAGTTGGGAAAAGTGATTGGAAAGTCATAAGTTTAGAACACACAGTAAAGCCCCAAAGTATTTTATTATTTGAAGGCTCAAGGGCTGACCGTACATTTGAAGAATTGTGGGTGGGGTTGGAAATTAACACAGAGGAAAATGATTATTTAAAAATCCAAATCCGTGGATTTGGAAATGGAAAAATCCAAATTTGTGTGATAGATGATCTTCCTCAATTTAAAATCTGCTAAGTTATATTATTATATCAGTGCATTATAATAATATTACCAGTAGTAACAGTAAATGTTAAAGTCAGGCCTTCACTTAAATAGCATGTCACTTATTGTTGTTAATTTTAAAACAATACTTGCTGCTAGTCAGAGAATTAGACTTCATTTTTAAAGATGATGAATGGTGTGTAACTGCGGTAGTTCCAGAGGAGAGACTGTCATAGCTGAAACAGTTCAATCAGCTGCTAAGATGAAGCTGTGGTTTACGAAGGACTGCACAGTTTCTTCTGTGGTTTTAGGTTCATATTTCATGGTTGTACTTAACCATCCTGGGCCATAATCTGGACAAAAAGGCTTCTCATCAAGATCTAAATTCAGAGTAATCACTGGCACAAGATGGGCACCATTATTCTAATGACAGACTGCCGGTCTACTTCAGTGAAGAAATTAGTCCTCACCTATCTAGGCAGCAGGATGTCTTTGGAATTATGAGTGAACATTACATTACAGGCAACCTTTATGGAAAAACTTGAAATGCCTCTCAATTTCACTGCTGGAATTGAAGAATGTATATTTTAGGAAAAATTGTACAGCTCTACATTTTTGAAGTCACAGGTTAAAATTGAATAAATTGCTGAGTGTGTGAAATGAAGGGGAGAGAAAAGGGGAGTGTTTGTTGGAAGGAGCTTGGATAATTAAAACAGAAAAGGTGCTAAATAACATGCAGTGCTTGAGGCTTGTTGATTGTTGGCAGCATGAGGAAGAAAACTTTTAATGATGCTAAAATGAATTAAGATTTTCTATCGCAGGAAGTCAAGGACAGGCATCAGTGTGTGGCACTGTTTATGAATAGAGTACAAACTCTGGTGCTTAAAAAAGCTTATCAAATGGTTACTGAATAGAAAGTGTGTAAAAAGTGAGTTCTGTATTTATTTCATACAGTGTTTGCAATTTCTGTGTGTGTGTGTGTGTGGGGGGGGGGTTTACTTCATAAACACCAAAATAGAAATGAAAATGGTAAAATGATAACACTGGTGTATTTATGTTTATGGTTTGAAATGTTTTCTTCCTGTAATGCTTCTAATAATGCTTTTAAAAAGGTATTCAAAATATCCTCTGTTCATTGAAAGCATTGCATATGTATGTTGTGTATTGCTGAATGCCAAACATGTTCAGTTTTAAACCATTTAGGATTTAATGAATGTAACTATTGAATATTAGATGCTAAATATATCAGCAGTTAAATGCGTCACATTATGTGCGCCTGCTGTGCCACCTCAGATTGACTATTCTCCATTCCAGCTCAAACAGTGAGGGAGCCATCGCTAGACTCATTATCACACAAGCATAACTTAGAGTATGGCTTATGTGAGAAACACTGACATCTGGCATATCCAAACAATGCGTGCCACATAAACTCATTTAGAGGATCCAACTGTTTTCTGTTCAGATGGTTCGTTACCAAATGCTCAGGAAAGCTCACACGCAAATGACAGCAAACTGAGCTGGGAACACGAGCACATGCGGCCGGCAAACTTTACGCATTAACTGTGTTTAACTTTTAAAATGCGATCACAAACACACACATACCGAGTTGTTTGCTGTTCTCTCTGGAATCAGTAAAGGTTTGTATTCTTAAAACATAACTTGTGTGTGTGTGACAGAGAGAGAGAGAGAGAGAAGGAGGTACAAGTGTGCGGTACAACTCTGTTCTGCCAATTAATTCTTACCATGGCACTGAGACTCCACGCAGAGCTCTTGTAACTCCCTGATTAAAGCTACTTCATATAATCATTCCATTTTGTTAGTTTGTTCTAGCAAAAATAAGTATTATTGTATTTTTTCTCAGTGGTAAAGCATCTGTTTGATCAAGCCCTATCCCGAATGCTTGCCCATTGATGAATTTTATTGTATTTTTTTCTCAGCATGTTTGATCAAGCCCTATCCCAAATGCTTGATCATTAATAAATTCACTACACTCGTTCTTCCAAATATACTTTAATTTCTAATCAAGCACGATCATGATTTGAGAATGATTTAGACACACGAGAAGTTCTGTCAAGTGTTATGCATGTTTAGATTCCAGGCTCATCAGCTTGTTTGTGGATATTGTTGATTATTAATAAGCTGCATGCTAAATTTGTGCTTCCAGTGTCTCTTAGTGCATTAAGCCATTTGGCATTTTCTTTGAATGTGATAATGTAATGTAATGAAATTTAATATAATATAAAAGGTGTAAATGCGGCTTCATACACACACACAGACAAAACAGATTTGATTAGAGAGTTTAGCAGTTTGCTCCATTTAGCCTGACCTTTCACTTATGCCAGATGCATTGAAGTAATGTTTTCCTCCTGCTTGGAGGAGAAGATGAGACAATCATGAGACTACATATATGCACACTTATCACATTCTGTCTATAAGTTTCTCTCCATCTGCGTACACAGTATTAGCTGCGCTTTGAGTAATAAAAGGCAGAATAAATCTAAATAAATGCGTTCTCTCTTACTCTCTTTCTGTCTTTATAGAAGCAAGTGAAGGCTGCGATAAGTCAAGAACAAATTTAATCAACTACTCTGCGCTCCAGGGGTGGAAGCGTGGTTTAGACTCAACGGCGCTGTTTGTTCTGTTGTAGCAAAGTGCAGTCAAATGTCATGTTTCTAGAGCAGAGCGTGGCAAACCTGCAGCCGCGTGCATGAAGCTGCTTATATGCGCAGCTGATAGGAGATGACAGGAAGGACTGTAGCCGTCAAAGGGAATGAGAGCTAAACATGCAGCCACTTTAACAGAGCTGAAAGCAAAATGATCTGTTCATGTAAACGTACATGCATGGATCAAATTGTGGACATGTGGAAACATGCTGGGTGTGAATGTAAATGTGAAAGTACATTTTTCATACAGTTCTCAAAGCAGTGATTGGACAAGGGGTGTTCTAAGAGTCCTGCAGTTAGCACTGGGATGCTTTATTTCTATCACTGATGTACCGAAACAATTGATGTGCAGGCCATGTACAGTGACCTATTCTCAGAATTCGTCCTCTGCATTTAACCCATCTAAGTTAGTGGACACACACCCAGAGCAGTGTGTGTGCTGTGTGTGTTAAGCAGTCACCTGGGGAGCAATTGTGAGCAAAATGCCTTGCTTAAGGTGCCTTGCTCCTACCGGCATTGGGAATTGGACCGGCAACCTTAGGGTTACAAGGCCAACTTCGCAGATTAGGCCACAACTGCCCCCACGACAAGCCCCCTGTTTCAGTATATTAATGATTCACTATTATAATCGAATTAACTTACATTGTTTTCATATCAGGCTAATGACATTTTCATTTTGCTAACCCTAACACTAAACCTGCGCTGTTGACATTATTCGATTTAAAGTAACACATATTTTGACCAATTTGTGACATTTCCTTTTACTTGTAAGGACCACCTACAATTTTCAAGTCAGTTTTTGACAAATTTGGCTGTTTGTGAGGACATTTTAAAAAGTTGATCCTCAGAAGGAACACGCTCACACACACACTGTCCACATTTTCAAAAAGTGCAGACCTCTATCTAATGTCCATTAAGAGATGTTGGTTGGAGACTCAGGTTCATTCCATGTTCCCTCAGGCAATGTTCATATCAGCTCCGGGCCGCAGGTTATTCTCTAGATTCTAAATGTCTCCCTGAGCTGAATCGGCACTCAGGCTTCTTTCCGATTCTCTCTCTCTTTTTCTCGCTGTGCTGAATAGGAGAATGCCAGTGAGAAAGCCAATATGGGCTTATCAGCCCCATCAGCAGAAAATGAATTTGAACCCGGGCTGCTGCTGATGATGGCACCGAGATAATGTATGATGGGTAAGGAACATTGTTGGGGGGAAAGTGTATATTAATATATATGTTTTTGTGTGTGTCTATGTGTGTATCTGTATATGCCATAAACACAAGAACTTTTTGAGACTTTTTTGCATGGATACAGCTACAGCTGCAGTGAAAATGGAATCCAGACTTGATCCTTTAAAACTACTTTTTAAAGCCAATCATTTACCAGTTATTTCTGTTCCTCTAATCTGATTGGCCGAGTGGACTTCAGAGAGTGATGATGTTAAGTCCAACAGCACAGGGATGTTTCATTGTTTGTGCCAGTTCACTTGTTTTCATTAACAGCATTCACAAAGAGTGTGAGCATTGCAGAGTGGAGTGAAGAGATATGTGATTTTTTTTTTGTGAGGAGCAAAAGCTGTATACAAGTGCACACACACAACAAATATATATATATATATATATATATATATATATATATATATATATATATATATATATATGCTGCTTACAGTCTTGCTTGTATGATATGACAACATAAATGGTCACGAATAAGCTTAGTAGTGCTTCCCATCACAATTATCCACATCCTGGGATCACGGAAGAGGTCAAGGTCAGCTGATCTGCTATTCTTTCAACTATTCTTGGTATTCTTGCAAAACAATTAAATTCAGTCTGTCTTCAGCATCCCGTCTCTCAATATGGAAAAATTCTATTAGCTGTTAATTCTGAAATCTGCAGTGTGTGTCAGGGGACACTGAAAACGTGCTTCATGCATTTAAAAATCCTCCTGCTGAGCGCATCTCTCTGTTTAAGCTCCTCCATCCTACATGAAAGGACATATTTAACTTAACATCTTACTCAACCTTTCAACAGGAGAGTGATGGAATTTCGAAATCATTATTTCAACCGGTTACACATCTGAATCAATACCAAAAACAAAGCTGAGTATGGCAAGTTGGTTGTATAATGGAGCGCTTGTGTCGGGGTGACTTGCGATTCTGTCACTGAAAAGACTAGCGAGGCGCGAGTGCAGAGGTGTTACCGCCTGCCGGGTAATGCTGGGTTAGCGGATTGTTTGTGTTGTAGTTTGAGTGTCTGTGATTATCAGCTATTTGAGTTAACAGTCATCCACTTTGCTCTTGTTTTTGGTAAAGTCTCAAAGAGTCAGCATTTGAATTTCCGTATAAACAGAGACAGAGATTTGTTGTGCTTTTAGATGCCTGGAATAATTTTCTGAACTTTCTGAATGTAAACATTTCCTGTCTGCTAAGCAAACTGATTATGAATTCTGCATATTTTAGACCTGTTTTCTCATGCATTGTTATATCAGTAGAATGTAGACACACTGTATAATATTATGCATGACTATTTGAGGTGCAGATTAATACAATATAAAGAGTTATTATATTTGGGTCAATTAAGTTTTATAAAAAGTACAAGTATTAAACAGGAAAAGGACCCTGGATGTTATCTTTCTATATTTTAGAATCGTTTGCTATATTTATAAGTGCTATTTATAAGTTTCTATATTTCTATATTTATGCAATAGCTCTGTGTGATTGACCACTTCCAAATCAGTGTCTAACACTTGAGATGGAGACTGTCACATATGTAACTATAGTTGTAGATGATATAGTTACTCTAAACGTCTGGTCTCTTTTATTGCCAGCCAGCTCAAGGTACAGGTATGCTTATAATATAATGTTTGCGAGATCTTGATTAAATAGTTTGAAACTGAGCAGAAACAGACATAGAAGTGGTTACCTTGTCTCTTTCAAAAAGACAAGTGAGGAAAACTTTAACATCTCAAAGAAACAGCCTTTATATGTTTTCTGTTAGACTTCTGACGCAAAACATATAGTGTAAGGCGGTGTGACAACTAGCCCCAGCTTCTTATTGGTATAAACCTGTGCTGGTTAGATCTGAGAGTGTGTCCTGTAGTTAATGAATGAACTGTAGTTGACCTGTGCAGGTCCTGCTAGACCAATGACAAAGTCTTACATATAATTGCTTCCAATAACTGGCAGCTAAATTGTTCTAGCGACAAGGTTTTAAAAGCCACTTGAATATTTAGTGCGGGGTGAAGGTAATGCAAGTGGATTGACTAGCATCTTTGAATGGTGCCTTTAATGGCTGCTTTGGTTTCTAAATACTGTCTTTTTCTCTTTTCACACAGATATGGCATGTGATATTTTTGAGCCGGATTTAGCTTTCAGTGGGTGTTGTGGTAGAGCACAACACGCTTGGGTGTTTTGAGGAGTTATGGTTTATTTTGTTTGACTAGGAAGATTATAACACAACTGCAGTTACAATCATGTAGTATTTTTTCAAAACACATTTTTTTGTAGTTGGAACAGGTGGAATACAGATGCACTCAGTGTTACTCTTTTGGACAAAAGAAAAGCATTTTTTCCACTCACAGCATTGCACATGAACATTAAACTGCCTTGACCTTATTATTTTTTTCTCTTAGATGTCAGATCAGGGCAAGTATTTGTTTTAAATGTATTCAGTTTTATGATAATATTTGATGGTAATTGTATGGTACATATTTGTTGGTCAAAACAATTGTTTAATATTTTAGCATGTTATCTCTTTTGTTGTTTCATAAATTCTGTTTTTCAAAATTGTTTTCTTCTTTTTGAAATTACCTGAAAAATCTGTAATAGCTTATTTAACTGATAACTTAACTTAGCTGTGTGACAACCAATTCTGTTGAGGCATGTTGTCATATAAGGACTATGTATGTATGCAGGAAACTGCATCTTAATTTGAGTTAAAGGTATGTGCCTATACCAAAACTGACTTTTAAATACTCCAGCCTAAATCAGGAATATGTGTACAGTATATGTGTGATTTTATGTGTATGTTTATGTGAAGAAAATTTGTGTATGTTTCCTCACATGAACAGCCCATAACCAAAGGTAAATGTAGCCATGAGAAATCCTTCAAGGAGAGAAAGGCACTTTAAAAAAGAGAATGAAAAAGGCTTGGAAAAGAGAGAGAGGGAAAAACAGAAGTGCTAAGCAGCACTTCACCAAGCCCCCTTGTATGGCCCCATCCCACTCAAGGTGATCACGGGTCAGGATGAAACTCAAAGGAGACGAGGCAAAGCTGGCCCATGGCCACATAAAACAGAGCCTCTCACTCCCCTTCCCCTCTGCCTTCCATTTTTATCTGTTTCTTTGTTCAACGGCAGGTCAGCTTTTGAAGCCTTTGCTTTGAGAAGAAACAGCCTCTCTGAGCAGAGAGCACATCTATTATTGTTGTTTATTACATTTATCATACTTCGCTAAGAAAACACACTGAAGCATATACTACAGTGTGTAGCGTGCTATAGAAGGCTTGCGTATAACCATTTTCTTCATAATTATGGCCATTATTCCTACAGCGCTTACATTTAGGTCCAATGAGATTCTAAATTATTGACGTAGAGACGGCGTGTGGCCATGTTGGCTGTACTTATTCATACAGGTGTTTACATTCAAACATGGCAAATTGATTACTAAATATGCTCAAAATATTAATTGTTTTCTTTCACAAGCACATAATTTTGCTTCAGGAAACACATATTAACAAACTGGAGTCGTATGGATTGTTTTTTGATGGATGGATGTACTATTTAAAGCTTCAAAATGGCACTATTCTCTGCTGGGAAGCTTAAAGCTGGGAAGTATCAGGATATTATTTAATATAATAAGTCATATTCTGTTTGGCTGTAAGACTACAGATATATACACCTGTGAGCTAATGTCATTTTGGGTGGAGTATTCCTTTCAAAAGGATCTAAGAAGGTTCTATAGCTCTACCATAATTTCATGACATAACACAGGAAGTCTTTAAATGTTTGGTTTTACCCTGACTCGTACTTATTTACATAATCTGGATGGATAAGCAAGACTAATCAGTTTTCATTGTGGGAGACATTAAAGATAATCACTGTCAGTAATTCACCCGTCCTCCCATGTGTATGCTGTTGAGAAGGCAAACTTCAGCTTTAACACCAAATCCTGGAAAAAAGAGGCACAGTCAGTTGTCTGCTAAGATCTGGTTTTCACAAAAAAGTCTTTGTTTTTGAACCTGAAAAGTAACCAGAAAGTTTGAGTCACAGACCCTGTTCTCAGAGGACACTGGGTAATGAGCGGGCCATGTGCCATGATCGGCCGTGGAAGCCAGAACCGAGCCTTGCGGGCACGGGTTCTTCACGTGTCAGAGAGTCAGTATCGCTGGGTTGTGCAGGGGCTGCCGCTCCAGTAATTGTGTCCATGGTACTGTTGCCGAAGTGTGAAATCACTGAACGTCCAACAGAGCGAGACAGAGATGGAGAAAGGGGGGCATGCTAGGTATTAACCTGATCCCTCTCATGTCAGGACAATTTTGTTCAGGTAGCTACAAGCCCTGCACTGCCGTAGAACAGATAAAAAGGATGTTATTTGAGGGTGAGTCTTATTAAATTTAGGTTTGAGGACACTGAAGAAAAATGTTAATCTCTATGATAAAGACTTTTTCAGAGTCTAATCCTTATAATCTGAGAGCTGTGGTTACATCGGCACCCTCTGACAACGTTAAAAGTTGCCTGTTAGGAGAAGACAACCTTCTCTGAGTCTGTAAATGTGTCTCTTCTTCTCGTTCTCTCATCCTCCCGCAGTTCTGCTCTCTGTCTCTGATGTAGTAGATGTTCTGTTGATAGGTCAGAGGGCTCAGAGCACATGCTGGCATATGGACCAATGCCAGCCACCTGAATTTGTGCCAGCTTGGACAGAGATGAGACAGAACAGGTGAACACACACACCCACACACACTTATACACAGCTCTCAAATGAAAAGCTTATGAGACTTAGTGCTTTAAGCACTGTAGTACTAGTGCGTTAAGACTTTAGCCTGCTCGAATCACACTTTTGGACTAACTAGTGTGCACAGGACAAATCAATCAACCAGAATTGAATCTATTTGTGTATATTCCAAAATCTCCACTTTAAGAGTTAAGCCAATCTAGGGTCTGCAGTGAGTTTGATAGCACTGTGGGTTGCAGAGCCAGTCCAGGGGCTCTGACTGGCCACCTGTCCCCCAGCTAAAGGTTGGCTTTACAGAGCTGGTGCCCAGCTGGCAAAGGTGATGCTTGTGCCAAAACAGTGTACCAGGGAGGGGGAGCTCCTAACAGAGAAAGACAGGAAGGGACTTTGCTTGTCACAATATGTGCTAAATCAGAGTCCTGCTCTTTTGGAATAAAATTCAAACTGTGAACTGGGACTCCCAGAATAACAGTGCTGGAATCAGTCATCAACCCTGCTATTGAGTTAGAGAACTAACAGGTTTGCCATCATTTTTGAAACAACACAAAATAAATGAAAAGTGTTTTTTTAACTAGATGTTTAATTAGGATCATGTTCTATATCAGTTCTAGCTGCATTCCAAATCCTTCCGTATATTTAGATTTATTTGTTTGAACTAATTGGAAGTTACTGGTTTCAAGTAAGTGCTTTTCTGGTCATTGAAAATTATGCTACCATTTAGCAATAATGGATGAAATAATACTGAATTGATTATGAACTTAGTAAATGTGAAATGTGCTCAGGGATGAGGCCGATACTGCAGGTCTATTCTTCTTCCTGACATTCTATGGTTGAACTCAATTAGTAAAGGCAGACAAAAGGAAGACAAACATTTTAATAAAAAACAAACAGAAGTTGCTGGAAGTAGAAGATTTTGAATGACTTTGTGGGACGGAGATTCAATTCTATCCTCTTTAGATTAAGGTGGCAGTGAGCAAATTACTAATTTACTCATTTAAAGAGGCTTATCAGACTTAATTCAAGAAGGAATTGTCTTTAATTAGTTGTATGGATGCACTGTATTTATACCAATGCCATCTGTTATTGATTAACCATATAACTAATATTTGCACTAACATAACTGCTCTGTGATGAATATGTGATGCCCCTTTAAATGCACGTGCTGTTGGATGATACATGACAATCTTTTGTGAGGTTTCATTTTACATTACAATGTGGGCATATCTTGTATATGTTGATGAATGTGAATGGATTTTGAGAGTACAGATTTGCTTGTGTATTCTTATTTCTAGTCTTCTTCTAGTCTTCAAAATTGCTTTGTGTGATTTTTGAATAATGGTCAGCTAATGTTTTACTTAATGTTTTAAAGTTTTACTTTAGTGTTTTAAAGTTTTAAAGTTTAAAGTCTACAAAAGCAAAAGTATAAAACAATCAGCAATAATTTAAACAAACAAACAAACAAACCAACAAACAGAAAGCTCATGTTGCCAAGACAAATGTTATTTTGTCTAAACAAGTGTACATTTGGTTTTCTGATTATCCTTCACATTTATCACTTTATCACTGGCTAACTTTAAGAGCATGTAAAAAGTTTAATAATATGGTAAACTTGATGAATGGAAAAATCTGTTAAAAGTTCTTGTGTCAGGATGGGTGGGATGCTTAAACAGAGCCAGTGTTTCCATTATTCAGGGAAATTAATCTAAATATGTACTGTAAATGCTGTGTTTGTCTCTACAATTTACATTTAGGCATTTAGCAGGCACTTTTATCCAAATCAACTTGGAGGAAATACAAGGTGAGGAAAACAATGAACGATTCATAATTCAGAGGCAATAACATGAGAAGTGCTAAACAAAGTTACAGAGTTACAAAGTTCTAACAGTTGTTAGAGACAATACCTGTTGAGGGGGAGAGAAAAGGGTTGGAGGTTAGTTTTTTAAAAATAGAGAGAGCAGTTAACATATTCCTGTCAAGTATTCACAGAAAAGATTTTAGCTGTTTCTTGAATATTGCGACTGACTGAACAGAGTTTGGAAGATCATTCCACCAGCTAGGAAATGTGAAGCTGAATGAGAAGAAGGATCCACAAAGTGCCGCTCATTCAGTGTAGATGAGTGTAGATGTCTCTACGTTTTAAGATGGAACAGAAGGAAAGTATTTTATTGTTGAAAACAACTACAAACCTCAAGGGGAAAAATATCCACCAAACTACAAACTAACAACAATTAAGAGTTAAATGGAACTTGGCATCATTCAGTGTTCTTTGAAACAGAGATCAATCAGTGACAGAGTTCAGTAGTGCAGAAAGCGGCTATGTGGTCAACTGAGGATCAAAAGTCTTGTACACTTTAGGCATGCCTGAATGATTCTGAGGGGTCGATGATCTTGGAGTCATTAAGGGTCAGGTGGAAGGTTATGACAGATGTGAGATTCAGCACATCAGCCTTCAGATCACTGCACCAGATTCCCAGAAACACTGCAATTTACTGGGGTAAACTTACACCCCTGGAATGTAGCACTGAAGACTGAGAGAGGAAGCAGGAACAGCATGAGCTGAAAGGAAGAGAGGTGGGGTGCCTTCACATAAACACACTCATCATTAGAGTAGAAAACACAAGTAATCATCACAGCCATTTCTGTGTGAATAAATATTCTGGATGAATGATTCTCTGCAGTGCAGTACCCAGGCATTTCCTTTCCAAGCGAGAGCCACTGTGGGTTCACGTCTACAAGGCAAATAATGGAATTATGCTAAAATGCATCCACTCTCTGTGTAAAATGGCTTAAAGCGTTGTTATTCCCTGTGTGCCATATATGCACATTTCATGGATGCTCTGCATAATGCTCTCTGTGTGTCAGTAAGCTTTGCATTAGCGTGAAAAAGAGGATGTGCTAGAACTAATATAAAGACTTTAATTGTGTGATTTTGCTATTTCTGTGCTGTATTTTACAGTCCTTTGGGTCCATGCTGACACAGTCTCCAGGGTTTTGTTCCCATTACTTCAGGGATGCGTTGAAAAACGGTAAAATCACTCAGGAATGAGCTGTGATTGAATGCAGCAGAAAGGCTGCAATCCCATCGAGGCGCAGCGCAGGGAAACGCGTCCCCCTGTTTGTGTGGCTAGCGTTTAGGGGAAAATCCCCAGGGGCCCTGCGCACCTGCAGCGTTCCTGCCACCAATCCTTCAGTCCTTGACACCAAAAGAACAAAGTGGGAAAAAAACAAGAGTAGGAAAAAAATAGAAAATAAACGTTTTTTCAGCACAAAACTTTGCTCTTTTGTGTGATTTTTTTTTATCTGTTTTGAAGGTGATTTTCAAAGAGAAAGCAGCCGGGGAAGGGAGGGGAAAAGGATGTGTTTTCGGGGTGTTCTCTTCTCTCATACAGTGTTGGAGTCAGAAGTTTACCTGGAAAGTGCTGAGGTGAGCAGTGAAGCTACCCACACCTCCAGCTGCCCTGCCCTTTCGTTCCCACACACCCACGCCCTCACCACGCATTCGCAAACATGTGGCCGGTCTGCCAACCTGGGTCACCACCTTCAAGTAAACAAGACAATCTTTGGGTAATGGGACTCAGTGGCAACTTTCTTGCTGCTTGCGATTTGAAGAAGCAAACTACCTAGTGGTAAAAGTGAAGAAAAAGCTTTGCAAGTAACTAAAGGGGAGGGTAAGAAGAATTGAGAAGAACAACAGAGAAGGTTGTCTGTAGGTCAATCATCCAATTAGTCCAGCACAATCCACAGAATTAGGAGCTGTTGGGTTTTATTAGCAGGATTACAGCTCTGAGATGGTGCGTTTCCTTCCTCACAAAGAGCGTTAAAACTCATTAACTCATGCTTACACACACACACAAATTATTTAGTTTATTGCATTGAATAGAATAGTATGTGTCTTAGAGCTCAGTTGACTTATTTGATCTTTCTGCGCTAATTAAAACCGACATGTTGGAATTAAACAGTGAAAATTCTAATGAAAGTGAGAATTTTGGCACAGTAAATTTACAATAGTTAATAAGATATGGATTTATCTTAGGATATTCCAGCCAACTCCCAACTAGTAGTTTTTTTGTATGTAAAGAAGTTAAAATATCCATGAGACCTGAGGGGTCACCTCTAAAGCATCTGCATGCATTGACATTTAGCAGGAAATCTTCCCAAAAGAAATGCAAAGCACTTCTGTTTGAATTCTGAACCTCTTGCTCCTTGCAAGCTCATTCCTGCTAAAAGTTTGTACAAGGCAGCTTCAATGTTTGACTTGTGGGCCAAAGGTGCCAGAACAGCACTCACACTGTATTATGTGTCACAGTTGCTTCTGGAGCTCTTTGACTTGTGTTGAAGGACTTGAATGAGTTTTAGCCTGACAGCAGCAAACCCAAAGTTGGTTCAGCAAACCAAAAATGTTTTTTTAAGCATATGAAGTATATCACAAAATCAGCAATTTTGCTGTCTGGTATGTTTCTCAGACTGTAGACAGGTGGTGTTGAAAACCTGTGATGGTAATTCCTACAGATTTGCTGTTGGACACATTATGAATTCTCCACAATGCAGCTGCTATTGAGAGTTGTTTTATCAAGCTTTGTAAGTCATTTGCAAAGGCACACAAAGTCTCGAGTACTAATTAACATGCCTCAACCCAACCCCTGTATTTACTCGCTAAACCTAGATATCCCCCCTGATATGGATCGTAAACAAACGTCCATATTTTTGGCAGAGTCTGTGTAGTAATTTCAAGCTTGACATACTTGAAATTAGTTCTGCTTTCACAGATCAGCGTCAGCATTACACAGTGTCATTTCATCTGCAATTTTATTTACGTGGTTGTCATTTATTTGTTGTAAACAAGATTGTTTTTATCAAGTGAAGGAATCCAAACAGTGACCTGTAACATCTGTAATGTAGTTCTCTTTACAGCATGTTGTAAAGCAGTATGTGTTCGTTTTTGGCATTTACAGTGCAGGATTTAAACCGAAAATGTTAATTAGTATCTTAATTAGCCCTAATCAATGTACGTTTAATTATGAGTGAATATTAGCGGTGAGAATAGTGCACAAAATCTTGCCCTGTCTGTTTCAATGAAATCAATATTGACTCTAGTAAATGTACATTGGTACATACTAATGTTCATGTATCTGATTTCATTGAGAGAAAAGCTTTCAGACCAATTTCTGCCTGTGCTGAAAATTTCTGCATGAATGTTTCCTGAATGTGATATGATCCTCATCCAATTACAGTAAATTAAAGGATTAAATAAAAATAAATGTATTTATTCATCAAATCATATTAATTGATGGAACGGATTTTACCCTCTATAATAATGACCTCTTCACAAAGGGAGTGAGAAAGACATTATTTTGTTACCTGCTACTTCACACTTGACTTATTTTCAAGCATTATGTTACTTGATCATTAGATTTCAAAATAACTAAAGGGTAAAGCTGCAGTGACTAATTTCTGTGCCATTAGTGGCAACATGTATAATGGCTATTTCCTAAACACTTTGCACCCATAATTTTCTATTTATTCACAAACTTGAGCACCCCAAACTCATTTCATTGGTTGTTTCAGTGTGTCTTGGTCAGCCTGCTCAAACAGCAACGGTGAAAGAATCACAAAGCCGTGTGTGCGGTGTGTGAATTTGTCCTGGCTCCCTCTGTCACCTCACTGTGTGTTTTTGGATGGACAGACAGATAGGTGAGGGGTGCACAGTTGCACAGATGGAATGCCAAGCCTGGGTTACAGTCCTGAAATTGGAGGGTGAGGAGGGGTTAGGGGGTGGCCGGTGGTTTGTGACAGATTCATGGCTGGTGGCAGTGGGCAGAGAAGCTGGACATCTTTGGCAGTGTGATCTGGATGGTCTGAAAGGTAGAAATACGACAAATGAAAACAATAAACAATAAACCAGACTCTACAAGGCTGAAGCAGAAAGAGTAAACACAAAACCTTACATAATGCCCAGGAAAGGGATTTTAAGTACAAGAATACAATACTCCAGGTTCATTTATGATTATAGGGGATTTTCTTCCTGCTGTTGTGAGACTTGGAGAGGAAAATACTGAGTAGATGGAATGACTATAGGATAACTAGAAAAATACAATGGAAGAGGGAATGATTATGGAAAAGTATAAGGTTTAAAAGCTGAAAACAGTCATTAGGGACGAAGACCAGGAGAACCTCAAAGTGACCAAAGCCCCTTTTAAACAAACTGTTTTTTTAAAAACTGGTGCCCAATCAGGGACTTTGCTGGTCTCGAACCAGCAACTGCATGCTTAAGAAGCTTGGGGCAGGAAAATGTCTGCACATTATTATTATTATTGTAATAAATAATTAGATAATATTAATAAAACTAAAACAGCAACTTGATCTAGCAAATCAAACCAAAATTATATTTAACAAAGCTATTGAAAAGCAGCTAGCAGCTGTCTTCAGTTGATATTCAATTGTGATGTAAGATGCACAGCAGCTTTAGACACTGTTTACCCGTCTAAGATAAAATATTATTAACATAATTTGTTAATTGAATGCTATATTTCTGTTCTACTGTATATTTAAATAACCTATTGTGATATAGATTTACAGTAAATTCTATTGTAGTAAATTACTTATGCTCAACTTAACTCAACTAGAGCCACTTTATTTCTGCCTGTTTAAAAATAGAATAATATTTACAACTATGATACATGAATTGTGTTTGTTCTAAATTTCGAAAGCTTGTAATGGCATAAGGATGCTGAAGTACACAAGTCTGTCCAAGGCGTTATGTCCCACTGGTGAAGTACATCAGCACTCACCTTCCACCAAATGCCACAGACGCCCCATTCCCAGCATGCAGTTCATCACAGCAGCACACAGCATGTGTAGGATTCTGGCAGCGGTGCCTAATGCAATAATCAACAAATGTTTCAGCCAATCAGACATGATTGACCGTTCTGCAACCCAGATCCCACCTTATTAAAGCATTTTAGCCAGTTTTAGGGTGACAGTCACAATTACTACCCCAAAATGATCCACTCAGTTTGAATATAATGTATATAACATCTAGAGATGCCAGCCAAAGATCAGTGTTTACATCAAAAAAAGATAAAAAGGAACAGCTTGCCGCAAAGCACACTCCAGCTCTGCACAAACTACAATATTATGCTTGCTAAGACCACTGCTGTTGCATGCTTGACAAACAACTGATGGCAGATATGAGAGTCTTATTGATTCAGCCTTGCTTTATTCACTCTGATATGAGAGTCTTATTGATTAACCTCTAAATTGAAGCCACTCGAAAGGCAAGAGTTTTCCTGTGTGAATTGTACTTCGATATTTCACATAAATGTACATTCCTTTTCATTACAGATGACTGGAAATTCTTTTGATGGCCTGATTGCAACTTAAAGAATGGGTTAGATTTATGGGTCATAAAGCTGTTGGGTTCTTCGGGGCAGGATCTGAAGCGACACGTGAGGGGTCATACGCGTCACTCACAAAGCATTTTCAATGACAGCGATCACATTATTGCCTGACCGTGCAGTCAGTCAGAGGAGGAACAAGGGGTTAAAGGTCAAGAGGAGAAGACAAGGGTACGCAAAAGGTCTTAAACAATCACATGCTCGTGCAAGCATATACGCTCTGCCAGTATGTGAGGGACAGACGCCTAGAGAATTGGACTGCAGAAGAAAATTGATTTGAGGGTTTTCCGAGTATGGGCTTTGGCGGCACATTTGCTAATCAGCCTTGCAGGTAAACAGTGGGGTAGATTGACAGCCTTTAGCCAGAGAAATATAATCGACATGGCTTAAAGGCTCAGGCGTCTCGGACATAACAATTTGCAGAGTGCAGTGGTGTAAATCACAATTAAATCTGTGGGTGTGTAGGGCCTGTGACTCTCAACATTAGGGAGCTTGGGCTCTTGCTACGAATATATTGATGGGATTTTGTAGACAGAGGGCTTTGGTGGGAGGGGTGACAGCTGCCTGTTTCCCCTGGCAACTGTTTGACTTACACAAGTAAAGCTAGCTTTGTCACACTAAAAGTAATTAATATGGGGTTTATGGGCTACCATGCAGCTATTAAGCAATGTATGTTGTATTAAATGTTCTGTGTGTGCTGCCATTTAGTCTTGAGTGTAGGTCGTAGTTCATTCTTATGTGCATGCTGTAGTTTAATCTTCTATGTATGCTGGAGTTTAGCTATTTGTGCATGTTGTAGTTTAGCCTTATATGTATCATGTAATCTGTGCATGCGGTAGTTTAAAGCTGCAATCCATAACTTTTTTGGGTTTAAAAAAAGAACAAAAATCAGTTATTGAGTAAATACATGACATACCAGTGTTCACAACAGCCTCCTTTCCTTATCCCAATTCGTAACAGTAAGCTTATAATAATGATATATAATTGGAGTTGTTGGGTCTGATTTCCTGGGAAGTGTCAGTTTTGCTTCAACTGACATGAAACATACATAAAGTAACCTGCAGCTTTATGTTTCAAACAGAGATGGCAGCAGAGAGGCAAACGTTAGTTAAAGGATTGAAGTACTGTGCTGGCCAATTATTGTGACCCATAGCCAGAATTTGTCCTCTGGATTTTACCTATCCAGTTAGTACACACACATTGGACTTGTGAGTTGTGAACACACACACACACACACACACTGCAAACCATAAACACACACCCGCAGCAATGGGCAGAACTCTGGCACCCAGGGACAATTGAGGGTAAGGTACCTTCCTTAAGGGAACCTTAGTTGTCACCTGAACCAGCAACCTTCTGATTCCAAGTCTGACTTTGTAACCAGTAGGCAACAACTATGCATGCTGTAGTTTAATCTTCTGTGCATGCTGTAGTTTAATCTCCTGTCAGAGGTGGTGATAACCTGTGACTCCACAATGGCAACACAGGCTGAGGGTAGAAACAGAAATGGATTGGCAGCACAAACAGAGGTGTGATTAAGGTTTGCAGTATTGTGTATTCACATGTTTTAAGATGAATGCACCTGGCCTGCTGTTGGTCCAGATGTCCATGCAAACCTCTAAAATATTCATACCATTTTTTATATCCGACACCACCACAGATGAGTTGCTAAGAGACATTACCCAGTGTCCCCATAACAATCTTGGATGAACAATTACACAATAAAACCTGTGATACAAATAGGGAGCGAGATTATTCATTGATAAAATGAAAAAAAAAATCACAGGTTTAGTTTAATATCAAATGAACAACAGCAAGTCAGACAAACCAAAAAATTTTTCCCCCTCAATCGTCTCCCAGGCAGATTTAAAATTCCATTACCCTCGCGTTGTCTCTCTGGGTACAGGATGCAGGAGTTTTGATTGAAAGTTGACCATGGGTCGAGGTACACTAATGGGCTTTGAAGTGCTGCTGTGTTTAATTGTGTTCTCCACCAAATAAACAGCAGCTAAGTACACATAATTGAATCCGCCAACACTTTCAGCTCTCTGAATATTTTATTATGGGATCTGAATATAGTGCGGGGGGAAACACACTGCAGACAGCTTTTGACTGACACATTTCCTCTTCATCTATTATAGAGCCTCTTCTGCTTATACTCGTTCCTGAATACCAAGTTGGATCTTGCGTCAATTTTTATAATCTTCATTGATAATCAGGGCTTATAAGGCTGATATGAAGACCTACTGGGGACTCATTAAATAAAAACAAGTTCAAGCTCTGTTTCACATGTAAGAGGTCTGTCATTTCTGAAGCCTGACAGTTGCAGTTTTAGCTGCATATTGAACACTGGTGAGCAATCAGTTCAGGCGACTTTGTGTGAAGCACTGGGAAAGGGAATTAGAATGAGATGACTTGTTTGAACTTCACTTCATTAAAAACTTTATTTGAAGGGAGATGACATTTTAAGCATTCTGTATGAGATTAATACTGGGATGATGCTTTTATCTGTACGGTGCTGGAATTATATAATGTATAATTATATTAACCAGCATACTATGACTTCTTAACATGATTACATATTTTCATTAGTCATTGTTTTACCAGTGCCCAGTTCTTTTTTTTTTGAGGGGCTTTTGCAATGGACTGCTCAGGATAGTTATGTCATTTTCTTGTAGCTCCAGAGTGATTGGTCACATGACATTTATGGCTAATGTGGTTGGCTCTCTGTGGTTGGAGTTTTGTGGCCGAAATAAAACAATTTGTATCATGTACCAGTTGAGCAAATATACAGCTGGGCAGAAACTAAGGCATAAGTAAAGGCATACTGTTACACATAAAAAAGCAAGCACTCCGAAAATTTCAAAACCTCAGATTTCTCCCTTTGACACCTCTCCATTCAGCTAAGGGTCCCTCTGCTCTTTTTTATCTACCTCACAAAACTGTGTAAAGATGGTTGTTATTTCTGTATGTGAGCAGCACGGTGCTTTGATTTCTCCGTCCTAGTCTCATGGATATAGAACTGAGGTGTAGCACCTCCCCTCTTTCTGCTCTCCTCAGTAATGAGCCGGCACTCTTTGTTCACAAAGAGCACAAGAGAGAGTGGGAGAGGGGTCAGAAAAGTGAAGGAGAGATCAGACCTGAATACAGAGAGCAAAAAGAAGAAATTCTGATGCCATACTGATGCAATGTGTATTTATGAAGCTGAAGGGAAAGACGTTGATAAAGACAGTGGGTCGGAGCGTTTGAAGTTATCCCCAGCAGACTGAGCAGAGAAGGCTGATCAGCTATTGAATGAAATAATAAAAAAACAGATTCAGTTTTTTTTTTTGCCTTCAAGTCACGAGCTAACAGAACTGTCTGTCATTTTAGCATTACAAACAAAGCTATCTATGTGAGCAATCCTTCACAGTGTCAGAAAATGATAAAAGGGTTTGCAGCTATAGACAGACAGCTACTGTTTACCTGTTTGGTCTCTGCAGTGTGATCCATGTTTAGCATCTTAACATTTAGTTAGTGTTTATTGTTGTTTGCTGAAGTAAAAACGGCAGTAAATGAAACATAATTATACATAATGACATTTTACTAAGTCTTTGACTATCTTTCATGGCACAAGGAAAAAAGCCATTGTTAATTCAGCTGGGTTTCTGAAACACATTAAAAATGTACATTTTTCTTCTCAATTTCAAAGACAATCTGACAGTTTTCAAGAAGAGAAATAACACTGTGGACATGTTCTCTGTGATTTTCTGCCTGAGTGACTTCAATGACGATTAAGAGCTGATGTTTTGTGGAAGGGGGTGATCATGTTCTGTGGAAGCTGTTGACAGGTGATGTATTTTGGGGAAGATTAAGTCCTCTGGCACCTGGATAATCTTGTATTAGAGGTGATTAAACTCACAGGGGTCCTCTTTCTTCTCCTCGCAGGTGCCCCTGTCATGCCTGATGGGTTTCTGTATAAAATGCAGGAAGCCAGCAGGACTGGGCTGTCGGTCCATTTCGCCAGCACAAAACCGTGCTGGGGAAATCTTTTTCTAGGCATATGAGCGTAAATGACATTACCAAGATGTGATGACAACCCACAGTGTCACTTCTCTCACTGAAGACTAAAATGTTTTTGAGTCTCTTTCTGGTTATTTTGCCAGGATAAATATGTTGTCTTATTTACATTTTTCTCACTTCACACTCTGTTGCTTCAATTTATTTTCAGTGCCTTGATCAGTGATTCACAGATTCCAAATCAGCAGTTGCCCATTGTGAGATATTGTGACATACTGTGAGCCCTGTGAGGAGAGAGCAGCAAACATTTTATGTACGAGAGAAATAAGAGTGTGGTCCTGTTCTTAGGTGCTGCTAATTTTCTCAACTTTGAAAATCGTCAGGAGGAAAAGTTTAAAGAACACTAAGAATCTCGAGGACTTTCAGGTCACCATTCAGAGAAAATGTAAATTGGAAACATTTCAAGCCCTCTGCAGGAGCACGAACATAGGACCTCACAAAAATTTGAGTCCAACCTGTCAGAAAAATTCCCCCCAAACAACCTGCGGGTTCAGATGTTCCCGTGAACTTTTGCCCTTCATCTCAACAAGCGGCATGTGTGCCGGCCATGTGTTTGACTCAGTTTTTAAATGCATTCAGCATGCATGCTGTCCTCTGATTGCTTATGCTTCCTATTGTCTTACAGGTGTAGACTGAATCCCATGTTACCTGATTGCTTAACCACCCTACCCATAACGCACACACACAGACTCATCATGACATTCATAGGGTTTGTAAAACTTTCAGGGAGTGTCACCTTCTGGAGTTGTGAAAGGCACCTTTGCAGCATGTTAGAAAACAAATTTAAATCAGGACAGATGGAATTTATTTCTCTACTTTTTTCTTTCTTGTTTTCCTCCTTTCTTCTGCATAGCTTTCTTTTTTTGATCTGTTTGTTATGCATGTGGGATGTTGAGCCTGTTGGCACAAAGACAAAAGTACCAGAAGTTTCCATTTTAATATGGCACAAATAAAGGGCATAACAAGTGCCCACATGGGCACTCTCTGTGAATAGAACATGAAGTATGTAGTGTGTTATTGTGAGAGGATGCTTCAGTTTTTTTTTATGAACAGACCTGTACAGCTGACATACCAGTGAAGAATCACTCATAAAATGTGGCAGGTGTAATTTTTTTAAATAGATTTTCATGTAGTGAGTTTGTTACATTTAAGAGGTCAATAGCACAGCAGATAAACTTCCCTTATGGTCCGTTTCAAATAGTTTGCTTTTCATCTTAAAATACTATATAAAATACATATAAAATACATATAAAAAATATGCATTTTATATGCTAAAGTTTATAAATTTCATAACTAATTAAACAGCATTTATGAAAGATAGTGACTTACAAACAAAATGATGAAGCAGTGAGAGTATTTTGCTTCTAACTAAATGCTTTCTTATTTTATCTGAAGTTAATAGTTTAAGAAGCCAAAAAATTGCAGGTTTGAATTATATTGCACTGGACAGTCTCAGTGCTCCTATATAGTATGTCTGTTTATTCCTACAATACGAATCTTGCATATAAAGCTTGGGGCTGTAGGTGCAGTAAACGATTCTTTATCAGTTTATCAGGGCAAAAGACACTTTATGGCCTACAATATGTTTCTTTGCTTCAGCAAAATTAATAAAGAAACCACATTTGAAGAGCTTCCATACCTCATACGCAGAAGTAATATATCTCAAGAACAGATAATGACAAAGAAAAGGAATTGCTAAGGCTGTGCTCCAGGCTTGCTAATAGAAATGCTAATCTCAACTTTCTAGACCTTCTGTTATGGACACTGAATCATTAGTTTTGCAGCCATGAGTTTAAAATGAAGTCTGATCACAAAGCAACATCACCCAGGGACACAGTAGAGTTGAAGCTCTCCAGCAGTCACAGAAAATCTATTTCTGACATGTGCAGTCTTTAATTTACATATTTCTAACATATTTCTAACTTTAGCAATAGATCTTGACACATTTTAATACGTTTTACCCTTTGAGGCGCAGAAGGAAAATGGGCAATAAAAAGATGCGTCTTTGTCTCTTGGCTCTGTAGTGATATTTGCATGAGGTTGCTTCAATGAAAGAGATTCCACAATGTGATTTCCTAGAATGAAATGAACGACTTGTATGCAGATTATTTTATCTTCTCACCTTCAGGCAAGGGCTTGTCCCAGTTTGGTCGTGTCTTGATTCCAAGCAGATCATTTGGAAATTGAGGCTGTTTAATTATTAGCTTATTGAAACCTGAGGTCGACACCAGCGCAAATGGGAAAATTTCCCCTTCTTTCTGCCTGACAGACCTCTGTTTGAGCTAATAATATATTCTCACATAAATATGCATGATCACATTCTGATTGGACAATTAGCCTCTTTCAATCAGGGGAAATGCCAAGTAATGATTTTGATATGTAAAAGTGATTCCGAAACTCGGGCTAGATTGTCCATCAAGATTATTCTCTTCTGTCCTCAACAAGAGGAAATATATTCACAAGAAACCAAATAATGAACCAAAATATCAAAAAATTGACATACGCAATCACGTTCCCAGAGTCATTACGATGTTTTAGATCCCTGTGATTCCCACACCTCTGTTTAAACTCTGCTTCTTTCCCATTCCTTCCGTCTCCATAATCCTATCTCTCCGTTTTCTGCAAATGGGCCAAGCTAATAGACTTCTGGGGCCATAACTCTGTCTCACTCTTCAGTGCCACTGATGATAATCTTGTTCTACACGGAATTTATTGCACATCTGGTTGCGAAAACACCCAATTAGAGCCCTTCTCTTCTGCATGCAGTCAAACCAGAGAGTGCACTGAACCAAGACTCAACATATGGTATGTATGTGTGTGTGTGTGTCTGTTTATCAATGATACACACAGGCACCAGCTGTCTGTCAAGCATAAGCTTGATCGAGCAGAAGTGATTTCTTCTCAATGCTTAACAGAGCTGTATATACACTATATACAGTATAACAGAGCTATGTATATTCACACACATGCACACATTAACAAACACTATAGAGAACATTTTAGACAAAATGTAAATTATCGTGACCTTTAAAGTGACACCCTTTAATTCTGAAGTTTTATATTCATTATGACTATAGTTACTAGTAAAAGCAAATTATTTACTGCACAATTTTATTGAATAGTCATAGATTTTAATTATATGTCTGATCTGTACAGGGTGGTACACTTGGTTACTTAAGTGTTACCACTGGTGCTAGAGAACTTTTTTAGCAAAGGTAATTACAGTCTATCAGAACACAGAGCATGGCTAAATTTGCACCTTAAATAAACCTTAAATATTAGCAAATCTAATAAATAGTTCATCCGCAGAAGCGTTCTCTACTACTGCCTAGTAACTGGTTAACTGGTAAACAAAACCCTGTCTTGCTGGACTAATAAAATAATGTTCGCTGAAGCTTAGGAAGTTGCATAGACGTATCACATTAAAACTTTTTAACAGCATTTTGCTGTGCAATCAATAGATAATAGCTTATTTTAATTCATAGTGCAGAGGGAGGCAAATTGTCATTTTCAAATCGAAATGGTGATCAACCTGTCAATTAACATATTCCTTTCAGAGTGTGTGCATATGTTTTTAGGACAGACAAACAGGAAGGTTTTAAACAGATGGAGCGGAAACATATGGAAGGAGAGCTACCATTAGTCATTATATGAACGTAAGAATAAGTTGGATGTCTTTTTATGTGCAGTCTGAGCAGGTTATGCAGCTGTTTCAGTCATATGGCCATTTCAGATTTAATTCTGTATGCTCAGCTTGAGTGTTGCACACTTTACCTTGACTGATTTCACAGCTGAAAACACAACTAACATTTATATGAATTTTATTAAATGACAGCAGTGGGTTTGATAAAAACAAAACAGTGAAATCCCAGAGTAACTGCACAGAGTAGCACAGCAATAAGTACATATATGTGTGTGTGTGTGTGTGTGTGTGTGTGTGTGTGTACTGTATTTATTCCTGTGCTACTCTGTGCAGTTACTCTGGGATTTCACTGTTTTATTAAACCCACTGCTGTCATTTAATGCAATATTTGACAGAGTTTTGTATATTTAACAGGAGCATGGGTAGATCTGAGACTTTGTATTTTGAATGGCAGGTTGTTTCCCATGAGCATTTCACATGGAAGAAAGGGATCTAACAGAGACACCTCTCCATTCCCAGAGTCCCCCGGTCCCCTTCTCCCAGTCCTGTTTAGTGTTCAGACAGAGGCCTGCAGGGTATTATGTCAGGATTACGCATTTCTGCTGTTAATCAGAGGGCTGCAGAAGGGATCCTCAATACACACATGTGCATATAGACACACAGGGTTGTCATTAATAGTATGCACATTAAATGCAATAGGCACAACCATATGCCAGCCAGACACAGTGCTGTAGACAGGCACACAGCATGTATTTCATGAACACAGCACAGCCCCAAATAGCCTAAATATGTGTGAGTCAATATATGCATCTTGGATTTGATTGATTAGTAGCTGAACATGGAAGATGCCATATGGTTCTGGAATTATATAGTATTTTTATAGAGTGGTCATGATTTTAACTTGCAAGTAAAGTAAACACATATATCTGTCAATATAATTTTTTTAAAGTAACAGATGTCTCTATTGATTAAAAGTTAATTACACACATACGGTGCTGTTTTAACTGTAGTGTAATGGTCACTGGGCACAATTACATTTCATTATCTTACAGACTGTCTTCCACTGCTTTTAATTTCCATTTACAAGCATGACTTATTTCAGAAGTGCTCTATAATATTTCTTTCATTAATGTTCTCAGTATAAAGAATATTTTTAGAATACCTATTAGCTTTGCATGTGGACAAATTACTGTTATGTGGGTCTATTGTTACTAATAATTAAAAGACACCCAACATGCGTGGTTATAGTGATTAAATTAGAGATGTGATCAGCCACCTACACTGTCTTCTTAAAGTTAATGAGATTTGTGTTGTGCTAATGTTCACACATTAATGTCTTCATTTCCATCACACGCATTTGCTGCTTGTGATTCTCTCAGTAGAGATGTATATGAGCTATAGGTGTTAACCAGTAAGGATGTGGTCCTTGGAAACATTCCAGAATGCAATTCCAGAATTCCAGAATTTTAGTAACAGTGCTGTAATAAAATGCAGGTCTTTAATCACTTATTATTCAGAATGAGAAATCAGACTTATGTTTTATTCCACTGGGATCATTAAATGCAATAAATAATTCAATGAGTCTGCTGTAAAGTCTTTAAATTCTCTTTAATTGATTCAAATGGATCTAAAATGAGTTCAGAGACTTTCAAGAACATGTTTGGTGTTTCAGAGAGAAATAAGTGTTTATAGCTATACATGGCAAATACTGTCTGCCATGTATGAAGATTATTTACTGTCTAATTACTGTCTTTTTTAAACGATAGGGTCTATGTGAGCTCTTTTTATGCCCCGAGCACTTTTAACAAGTCAAGAACAGTTAGAAGAGTTAATGCTATATTAAAAAGCTATATTAAAAGAGTGGCATGTTTTCATACTCAGAGTGATAAAAACAGTGAAATATGCCAGTGCTGTTATATTAAAATCTTGATAGAATCTTTTATCTATTTGATGCTGAGATCAGTATAAGTTATGTTTTACATGGTAAATGACCTACAGTGACTGCAGATTTTAGGACAACATTTAAAACAAAGCTTTAAAAATCCATCATTTCAATTTCTGTCTGACAAATATCCTAATCTTATTTCACTCTACTTTCACTGCATAGAAACCGAATTTCACTAACATCAAATAACAGCTTTATTAGTCTCTTGATTAAAAATCTTGTCATTCTGCTCACTTCCTTCCATGGCTTAAAGGAATAAGAAGGGATTCATGTCAGGGTGAGATCTTTAAAAAATAGCTTTAATTGAGGAATGTAAAATGCAAGAGGAATCAGAGGAATAACAAAGACAGAGTGAATCTTCAGGGGACTGGAATCAAGGACACCTTGATGCTTTTGATCACCAACATCTTCTGGAGCAGTTGGCAACTAGGCAGGACACAGGTGGGAGAAACAGGAAGCTATTCCCCAGATTGCTGTGCACTGTCCTCGTAAACATGATAAAAATTGCACATGCTTCATCAAGTTTTGCATATTTGTGCACAGTGCAGTTGTGCATTAGTCCCTAAAGTTTTTTAACTTAATTTTGCTTTCATCTGACAATCATTTGCATTTAAACTACTTCATTAGGTATGCTCTGGTGTTCACTGACATACTAAAGCTTATCGTATTAAGATTAGATAAATAACTGCATAAAGCTTGACTTGAATACAAAATAATTTCAGAGTTCAGCTGGAGCTGACCTTGTGTAGGCCTTTAACAACATTCAGTTTTACTTTATAACTTCTAGGCTGGAGTGTGTAAGTTTTGTGCCAGTTTTACACTGGAATTTTAAAAGAGTTTTTCAGAACACACCCCTTTTGCTATTGGTCAGTCAAACTGATAGCCCCGCCTCAAACTAATGCCATTGGCTGAGCTTATGTTTGCTATGTGAGGCCAGTCGGAATTCTCAAACAAACACATCAAAATGTTTTGATAGCACCACAGTGTTTACTATTTTGGGCAATCAACTTACAAATGCCTTATTTATAGATTAATATTAAGCTGGGATTTGAGAAAGCTGATTTCTTATTTCTCTGGATACTAAAAGCATTCATCAGTTTAATGACTTCAGCCGCATACATATAGCTATTGCCTGCAGACATTCTCGTGATGAAAGCAGGAGCAGAATGATTGATTGGAAGTGATGTGCGGTCTGGTTTCGCGTTTGTAAGAGGTGAACAGCACTTAACAAACATCTTGTATTATCTCTTTGTACCTGAAAGTGTTCATGAATATGCATCCACATGAGCTAATTAAGATGCCTACCCAGGATGCATTGGGAAGGGTCAGAATGTGCAATGCCAGGTGTTGGCATGACTTCCTGTTTGGACCGCTGGGACTTCCTGTTGCTACATTCACTCTGGCTTCAAAGCTGATTGCAAAGCAAGTCCCTGAGGGGGAAAACTACAGATGAGATAAACGTGACTTTATTAACTAAAAAGTTCTGCTCCTGTTCAGTCGCATTAGAGAGCATATGGTGGAAGCCAAAGGCCAATCTTCTGAACTGAATGCAGTATAGAGTACAGATTAGTTCTGGTGTAGCCAGCGAGCTGATGAATTCTTGCAATTGAAATGTTAACCTCTTTGGAAATAATTTTTCTTTTATTTATTAAATATCATGGTGTTAGTAATGTCATGGGGTTGAAACTCATGAAAAGGTGATGCTTGTGAAACATATACACTTTGAATGCACATTGGATAATAACACATGCTAGATACTAAACCCTGTTTCTAAAGAGCCTAATGACATTTTCATGCATTTGATCCACTTAAATGTTTCATTTGCTAATTTAATCTTCTTTATATGATGTGATAATTAGAGGTTTGTGAAACAGAATAAAATTCACTGTAACAAATTGTAACAGGAGCAGGTGCTACAGAGATCCAATGAGGATATTACCATGGAAATACAATTTCTAATAATATGGTCCTTCGAGCCATAGCTATAATATTAGCATATATAGTCATTTGCATTGAAAAAAATCTCTATGTTTGATACTAAGACAACACAATTATAGTTTTGTATATTTACCTCTTTTCTATCATTGTCTGATGCTGTGTCCAGTGTTGACTGACCTGTGTTTAACACCTGATATTCATTATGTTAAATGTTTCTATAATCGTCATTAAACAATGTCTTTATCCTGCACGCAGCACAAGACAGAATTCATTAGAACAGCAGGAAACTGTGTTTCCTGATCACATTATAATCTGATCTAGTTTTATTTTCCCCAGCAGTTCAGCTGCTGTTTAGCTCTTATTGCAGTTTTCACTGTCCCAGCCAATTACACTCTTTCGTTAGATTCTGCTCATTAGAGTGCATGTTTTCAAAGTAAGATTTCCTTTTTTCATGCTTTAGGAAAAGGTGAACAGAACCTGGATTTCAAAAAGGATATATAATATAATGTCAGTCCACCGGGGCTGGTCATCCAATTATCAGATTCCTGGAATTGGGCAGATGAATTGCGAGTATCTGACAACAGCATGCATTCACAAGCTACACATATAACATACTCTGATGCTAAAATAAGGCATAGAGGCACATTCTTTAGATGCTAACCGAGAAGAATGAGCATACATGAGCAGAGATGTGGTTATCATTGCATGTTATTAACTGACCGCATGAAACTGCAGAGGTCAGTTTGTACTAATGAACATGTCACGAGGGCAGTATTCTGCTTGTCTGTAATCGCTGAATGTTTTCACGCCTGACCTCTCGCTTGCTCCTTTTACCCAACAAATAAAGAATCAAATCGACGCCTTTGTTTGCACTGATTGCATTAAAACCATTATCAGAATTAAGGAGCGCACACTAGCGCAGTTCAAAGGGAGATTTCCTCACTTGAATGCGAGGCACGACTGAAGTGTTCATTTGAGTGCAAGCTTGGTCCTCGCCTTCTGCAAACTCATTTCGCTTGATGGATGTCTGCAAAGTTGATTCTGCCCACTTATTCCTTTTGAGTTAGGGGGATGGCAAAAGGGAGGGCAAGGAAGTGTATAACACAGCGGCTTGTTTCGCTAATAGCCTTCTGTAATTTAAACCCTGCACCTGACAACAGTCTTTGTTATGGATTGGACCTCAATCACTCCTGTGTGCTCTCACACCGAAAAGCTTCAGGTCCATCCATCATATTGCTTTGAATGAGCTAGATCAGATTGTATATTCCATTAGGGTAATTCACCAGCTTGTGTTGTTGTGTGTGTTTGTGTGTGTCTAGGTGCCAACCTGAATTGATTCCTTTGTAAAGGGACCCTCTGTACCGCCCCTACCAATCAGAAGGCAAGTGCTCTCCATCACCGGTCGCACATGAAAGCTAAAAGGCAAGTTACATCTCTGAGTTTTGCTAAGATATGGCTTTGCATACAGTAGGCTGGCATACATGTAGTGCTGCATCGCCAAAGCATCTCAGAGTTATTTTAGAAATTAAAATTGGCCCTATTTACTTAATAGAAATATATGGTGTTATTGTGAGCCATTCTTCAGTGCTTCTTATTTTGAATTAAAAACAATTGTGTATCTTTCATTGTAATAATGTTCTTTTACCTTTTTGTTAGCTATTCATTTTAAGCAATAGCTATTTAAGCCTTACTTCTGGAAAGCCTTGTTTCATTTTGGTATGGAACGGCCACTATTTAAAAGCGTAAAGGTAAGTGAAAGTGACGTATTTGTCAATGTATGGTAAGTCATACTTGAAATGTGATCTCTGCATTTAACCTATCCAGTGAGTAATGAACATGTGAACATACACACATCTGGAACAGTGGGCAACTATCACTGCAGCACCCTGGGAGCAACTGGGGGAAACGTACCTTGCTCAAGGGCATCTAAATGCCGTTTCCTGCCAGCTGAGGGAATTGAACCTGCGACCTTTGGTTCACAAGTCCAACTTATGACCATTAGGGCAAGACTGTCCCCAAGCCAAGACAAGCCAATCAATTACAAATATAATCAGGTTGTTGCTGTTATAAAAGTTTTATAATGTTATAAGAGTAAACTGGGTTACAACAGTTTCACATTAGGTTGAATGTCTTTTCTAACTAACCTGATCATATAGAATGACTTCTGCCTATTCTTTTCTTAAACAAGAAGTGCACTCAACATTGATTTTAAACTAAAGTACATAAATAAACCATTTAAAAGTGGCAAGAAAAGGCAAATCAAAAGAGTATTTTCATGTAGTTGGTACTGAACCTTTCTGTTCACTTAGGAATACTACCATCAGGGGTATAAAAATAACCATATCATGCACACCCAATGGATCAAAGATGAAACGTCAGTATAAACTTTGCAGAAAAGCTGAAAAAGTTGCTATAAAAAATTACCACCGACTCAGTTTACCCGACTCTCTCTATTAAAGCAAAGAACTTAATATTATAATATTCTGAAAAGACAGTGTGAATTATTTCTTGAGTTATGACCATTATTAAGTACTATAGCCATAATTTGTAAAGAACATAAAGTTAGAGAGGTTACTAAAAGCTGGTAATGTGCCATTTGAATGTAATAAGAGGGAGTACAACTTCTGGCTGTTGGGTCTGTGCAGCGTGAACTTTAGAAGAAGCTGATCTGCCAGTCCAATGCACCAGAGGATAAATTAAAGTCTTCACTACCAGCCCATACTAATGCTGGGGCTTTGTGTCTGGAAAAGGGCCTAGTCTCATAATTAACACTGTGATTCAGAGACACACACACACAGAGACTTCATATACCAGCCCTGAATAAATGCATTTATCAAATCAATCCATTTAAAAACGACAGTTTGCCAATGTTTAGGTGATCGAAAGGCTAAACAGAGATCCTGGGTGTAATGGTTGTGAAACATAGGAAAAAGGATTTCAGAGATGACTGCACCTTTCAGGAGGTGCTGTGGATGATGTAATTATATGAGCTGTAGTACTAGTCGTCTAAAAAAGCAAAAATGAGATTGCTCAAAAAGCAAGTCTAATGGTCTAATTTTGCTCTGTTTAATCCCATTGCTGTCTAGATATATAAGAGATACAAAAGAGAGATATAAAAACTTCTTTCATTTTTTCCAACTCAGACTTGGAGCTCCTAAATGAGCACCACAACACAACATGTCTGGACTGCAAGCTGAACTGCTCCAACCTTTTTAAATTGAATTTACAGGCATTTGCAGAAGAAAGCAGAGATGGAGGAGAAAGTGGAGTGATAGAGAGGGAATAGGGTCATAACATGACACAGAACTGATTTGAGCATGTGTACTGCCTGTGGCACCACACGACTGACATAAACATGTTTTTAGTTAGCTCTCTGCTCCAACAGCAGCAGCTGTGTTGGTAACCATCTCACTGTGTTGGCAGTTCTCATCTCTCAACAGCTTCTGCGAGTCACACCAGCTTTTCGCCTTCAATTTCACAGCAGTTTTACCTTAGGATAAATATGCCCTGTTTTTAGGGTGGGAAAATCACATTATGATTCATCAGGCGGATGTTTTTTGATTAAAACTCCCCCCAAAAACATTCCATTCTCCACGTTTCCTCACCAAACCCCCTGCCTCTCTTATTCGTTCTGTAGCTGGTGAGTGCTAACTTTCTTCCCTTTCTTCCTCACTGCTTTTCTTGGCATAATTTGATTGTGTGAAATGACCATGAAAAAACTATTACAACAGGTTCTTAGCTGTGACGAGCACAAACAGGCAGCAGGGCTTGTTTACAGAAGGCCTGGCGGTAATGGCTTTTCCTGAGGTGTTGAAAAAGAGCACACGCAGCCAGCGGGCCAGCTGAAATTCAAAGCACCCAAGTAGACATTCAGAAAACTAAACTGTATACAAATACACAGAGGTGGCAGGAGCTGATAAAGTTGCAGATGTCTGTATAAACATTATCTTTCTATTTGATTGATGACTGCGGGCAACTGGACTTCTGAACATGAATGTTATATAGAGAGAAATTGCAATCAGTTAAGTCTATTCCAAAACTTTAAGTTCTTTCATTTATTTTTGTTTTTTTACAAAAATGCAGAATGTTTTTCCCCAATAGTTTTCAGCATAAATTACTGTAACATCTGTGAAGGCTACAGTACATTCATTAGGCTACATTAGATTACTATCAACAGTCAACAGCAAGCAATGGTGTCAGTAGACAGTAATTATATTGTATGTCATCGAGTGTGCAACTTACAACCTCTTCTGCCACTCAGTGAGGGTGACGGGCAAGTACAATGGTTATTTTAACCCCATTTAATTTCTAATTTCATAAACCGATTATGTTACAACTCACCCACTATTACAAATCAGGTCTCCACTACATTAATTAGTAATTCTGTAATTTCTTTATTAAATAATTGTATTTAAATTAACTAGGAAGTGGAAAGCCCTTTCTCCTGTCCTCTTTAACTTCCTCTCTTTCTCTCTCCATGTCTCATTCTCTTTGTAGCTCTAGGGTCAAGACTTTCCTCACCTGTGACATTTCTGTCTGCATCTCGTGGGTTTTGAACTACATCTGGCTCCACGCGAGACAACTTCATCAAAGCGCCGCAGGGCCTAACGTGTCATCCTGCTGATCAAAAACATACAGTTCCATTTTCACCCCTCGCAACTGAAGAGGAGAAAATAATCTTCAAAGGACAGTCAGCTTCTTTCTAGCACGCACGTAAGATGGTTTGTGATGCTGCCAATTTCTCTAATAATTTCGCTCTGGGGATGAAGTGCGGAAGAGAAGATGGGAGGGGCGAGTAAAACAGAGAGATGTGCAGAAGAATGCACATTTTGGGTCGAAAAAGAGGTAGTATTCATTAGGCCCATCATTAAGATAAACACACTTAATGACACCTGCTTTAATTGGCCTTGGTGCTTAATAATGAACCATTTAATTTGTTACATTGCTATCTGCTCATCTCCCCCGGGGTACACTAACCCCAGAGTGAGGAATGAAAGAGAGAAATAAAGGCAGAAAAAGAAACAGAGTTCTGTATTTCAGTGGGTAATTAAAAGACCTTTTAGTAAGGAGCATCAGTCAGTTCAATTTAAGAACATTAATTGCATGGTATCAAAGCCATTCTTTCTGAACTTCTGTTTTTTCACTCTCAGTGTCTGTTTTTCCCAAAGACTTACTACTAAATCTTTCTATCAGGAAATGTTAATCAGACCCATGAGTATAAAGAAAGGAGTTGATCATTATGTGCAGTCAGTATTTAAAACGTTTATTGTCACAGGTGCATCTGCACTGCAGTTGTCCTGACGTTTTTATCTACCCTCCAGAGTAAAGGATGAAAAAAAGAAATTCTCTAGCCTGGCACTACTGAAAAATGTTTGACAGATGTATCAAATTCCACAAAAAAGTAAGTCTAACAGATTAAACTTTAATTCTTGATGTAACACTCACTAAGTTTTAGACTCAATATTTAATATCAATTTTCCTATCAGTAATAATAACTTTCTAAATCAGTCCAAAGGTCACAACAGTCCAAAGGACCAATCAGTGTAAGTTATACGGTATATAATTACTGCTGTGACATTTTAGGTGTACACACTGCACTGTGCATGGCTGCACCTCAGAAGAAATGATTATGGCCACCCTGAGGTCAGAAACAAATAGTAAATGGCAGCAGGTGACAGACAAGCTGTGTTACCCAGATTCCTTTTTAAATAAAAGATGGATGTTACCTACAGAGCTCTTGTGATTAGAAATAAGGGCATGCAGAGCTGTCAGAGCACTAATGAGTCAGTACAGTCACTAGAGAAAAAGAAATAGTTTTGGTGGTTGTAAATAACTTTGATTTATTTCCAAATTAGATCTGACATTTGTCATCCCTGTGAGGGAAAAATAAATCAACTGCATGTTTTTCCTGTGTCCTCAAACACAGGAAGCACTCAGTCCTCTCCTGACGAGTGGTAGTTCTGGAAATCTGTCAGATGTTTGAGGCAATAGGGGAGATGCTTTCAAAAGCAAGCAACATTAAAAAGTGTGACTTTAGCCTCTTTCCTGCTTGTAAAATGAAACATATTCTACAAGCAGAGTCACAGTTTCTCTGTAAATCCCTGATATTACCGGCTGAATCCAGCTTGACTTTATTGACTTAAGTTTATTGTGAGCTGTAAAAGTATTTTAGCCATAGAGTAATCCATATTATTTTGATTAATGGAAATGACTTCTTAAACATACAGACATATTGTCTGGCTCATCCTGCCTGCATCAGCTATTATACTTTAAAAATGAAATGCTAATATTAAAAAAAACATTCACCCAAAAAGTAAAAGAATTAAAGGCCTTCTGTAAAAGAAGGTCCTTATGAAGGCGTTTGACCACAGAGCATAAAACAAAAACAAAAAAACAAAAGTCTTGTTTAGTGATGCTGTAATTGTGGCATTCTGAAGATCTTTGCTGCTAACTGGAAGGTTGTAGGTTGATCTACATAGTGCCCTTGAGTAAAGCGCTTAACCCTAAGCTGCTCCTGAGGGGCTGTCCCTGTGATAAATGCACTGTCACTACAACAGTACACAAGACCAGACGGAGAGGCTTGTAACATCACTTTTTAAAGTACTTCTACCATGACCACAAAGACTTCTGAAACTGGGACAGTGTACAGTATACGGTGTACAGGACAGTGAAACGAACACACAGAATTTTTAGTCTGTGGTTTATGTATATTTCTGTATTTGTTTACAATTTTATCTGCTGTTTCCTCCTAAAGTTTTCAAAATGGAGGAGAGAGGGGTAATGAGGGATGGGTAACAATTACCAGTTATGTCTGATGAACAAGCTCCTCCCCCACTTTCTTTAGAACTTTGTTTAGAATTTAAACCAAATCGCAAAATACATTTAGGTTTGCATCTTTGTGTAATTGTATTCTTTTGTTTTGAATCTCTCTTATCGTCATATGTTGGTTTGTGCTTTATTTTTCCATCAGTGGAAAACTCTGAGGAGACTCCAGGTAAAGCCCCGGCGCATGAAACAATCAGACAGATGATAATAGCTTTAATAAGGGGTTGAGAGAGCAGGAAATGCGTAGGTCGGCCTCTTTCAGCCGAGCTCTGTGGCGTGAGATTGTTCCTGTCCCTTTGGGATGGAGTCTAATTGTTTACGAACTACATTCTACACTCATAACATCTCATCGGGGACGTTTCTCATGACTGGTGAAATTAAAACATAATGGAGCCTTTAAGAGTATCCGTATATTTTATTTACACATAATGAATTGCTTTGATTTGGTGTTTTCAGTGGAGGCAGTCTCTGATTAAATTTTGCATTAATGAATAAAGTTTGCTGTTGACTGCGTCGGTCTCCGGGGCTTGAGGCTGGTGCTGCAGCCCAAATGTAATTGATTTCCTCCATGTTCTTGTTGTATTCTTTTGTTTGGTTTTCTTTTTCTTTCAAAAGGGAGAACAAGGGATCACTGATAGTCTTGAACATTACCCCACCCACTGTGCTGTGAGAGACAGAGAGAGAGAGAGAGAGAGAGAGAGAGAGGGAGAGAGAGAGAGCAAAACCCACAAATATTAACTGTGACAATAAATATAAGAAGGAGCATTTCCACTTTTGAAGTCTGTTTTCAGGTGAAGAGGAGAATGGCCTCAGGTGTAATGCTATATAAGTCTTATGCTTTCAAAAAACAGATTTTCACTGTCATACTGTCATGGTATTGCAAGATGGTATGACCTACTTGCACCCCACTAATACAGGGATCAAAACAGTCTTCAGGGTAGAGACCCATATTGCTAATCTCACAGCTGCTGCAATCCATTGTGGAAACCATTAATACATACATGTGTGTCTCTGTGAAAATGAATCATGGCATGGCTTTGGTAATGTTCTCATGAGGCTTCAGCACTTAATGTCATAGCCTCACTGTCTATGACACTAGGGTGAGGGTGTGAGCGTGTCATGGAGTGCTGGTAGCCGTATGGCTAACAATCTGGCCTGCTAGCCAAAATGTTGCACGTTCAGTTTCAAGTAGGAGTGATTTAGAAACTGGAGAGTTACTACGGATAAAATACCTTCCCATTACCTCTGTGCCCTTGGGCAAGATACTTAATCCCAGGTTGCTTCAGGCAAATTGTCCCTTCAGATTGAAGTATACTTGGCTTTGGATTGCCAAAGTGAGAACTGTAATGTCCATGCAGTGGCCACGTGCCCTCTCAGATGTTTGAGCCAAGTGGATTGTAGATGCAATTTATTTGAAAAGTATTTTTTGAAAACTACTGTAAACTGCACAGCTAAAATGTGTTTGTCTAAAATGCTGTGGAATAAATAGTTGAATAACATAAATTTTACATTTGGTCAGTCAAATCTAATCACACCATTGGTAATTAGCTTTAGATTTAAAATTCCTATAGCTGTTTGAAAACGCTTTTGCCCTTAAATTGAGCACCACACAGTCAATGATATTGCCACACAATATATGTAATTAATAAACAAAATTTAATTTTAGAATTGCAATGATTCACATGAACCAGATTACCCATTTTAAACTGATTTGAGTGTGATTCTGAAAACGTTTTCATATTTATCGAACAAACCTTATGGTCAATCCATCAGAGGTCTGCTCTAAAACCTTTAGTGTGAAAATAACTAGTCAGTGTCTTAAAGGGTTAGTATATGCCAAGGGCCTTATTATATGTTTAACTCTTGACAAAGTCTCTTTTGTCTCCTTATAAAGTTCTTACAGAAATGGACAAGATCATCTCAAGTGTTTGTCCTAGAACCTCACCAGCCCTCCTCCTTCCTGCAGAAGAAATCTATAGCCGATTAACAAGAATCTGTTTGCAAACATAGAACACTTTGAAGATGGAGTCACCACTAAGCACCACAACTGTGGCTCGGCTTAATTTGAATTCAGGAAAGGCTTCAAGGAGGTATATATCACACACACACAAAACGTAAAACCTCGGCAAGGTTCTAAACACTCTTTCATACACAATAAATTATTCATGACTCTACAAACTGGAGTCAAAGTCAATGATAAATGTGTTGGAGTCGATCATCCACACTTCATTAAGTTCCCACCTTCCCTTTAAGACTACCAAAATAAAGAAAAAGAGCAAGAGATGGTGAGAAAGAGAGAAAGGGGTGGAATTGTACATGTGAGCAGATTAAATATGGAGTCTACTGTTATAGACAACCGTTTCGGATAATTTCTCAAAGAACTAGTGATGTACAACGGAAGCAGATATAAAATATCAATTTTAGACATTATATGGCCTTGCTGTGCAAATGTTATGAAAATGAAGACAAATCTAGCAGCAGGTAAAGGCTGATGCCTAAAATATTACTGGCTGTTGCACTGATGAAAGTAAATCCTGAGAGACTTCAAAAGCTCTTAAAGTGACCTGTCATCCAAGTCCACTCTAAGCAAACATAAGCTGTTTTTATGTATTTGTTTGGTTTCGTTTGGTCATTCAGCCAGTGCTTTGAGGCTGGGGTGACTACCATGGCTTGACCACCTGTCTTGGTTCCTCCAAAGCAGATTAAAGGAGAAAAGTGAAGCACTTTGATGTTTAATCCTTACATTCACTTCAAGGTGCATTGAGCAACATATACATGTGTAGGTGGTAAATGCAGCAGTACAGGCATATCCAGCACATTGATGACTGTTTACTTAACCTGTTACAGCCTCTGAATGGTGAGGAGAGTTTTGCTTTCTAGTGTGACACAGGGGATGGCGGTGTGACAGGGTTGTTGGTCACAAACACTTGTGTGATACGAGAAATCAGGTCAGGTGTTTCAGACAACAGGGCATCAAGTCTTACATGCGTACATACAGTAGACCAGCAATTAAAACATAGCGCAGATGGATTTTAAGAGCATGCTTCCTGTAAACGACCTTGGACAGATTTTCACTTTTTTGTAAAACAGTTTACTATGAACTAATTTGTAGTGATAAACTTATTTCAGTATATTGTTTTGTAACGTCACGTCTAGTCACCACTTATCCGCTGCTATTTTATAACATCTAATGATCTTCATTTGGGGGCTTTTCTCAGTCAGTATTGCTAAATGTGATTAATTTTTTGTTAATTAGATCAGTGTATCATGTAATTAATTCAATAAATTTTTAATCGATTGAGAGCCCTAGTTTTTCCCCATCTGTGTACAACAGGTGGAAAGAGGCATGTGACTGCCTTCCAGAGCTTCACTGCACATTTGGAGACTTGGGGATAGAAAATTATAAATAAATAAATGAGCAAAATGCCATGCATGAGTGAATAAAAATGAACAAAAGAGGGTCATGGATAATTCATGTACTCACACACACACAGGGTTGATGAAACGGGTGGTGGGACTCATATCCGGACTTGTTGCGATTGTAAAGTTTATTTCCTTTTCACGCACAGGGATGTTTTAATAACAGGCTCGATGAGAGCCCCGTTGCCTGGCAACCACGTGCTGTCAACATGCAGGCTGTGTTACCGTGGGAACTGGACGACTGGTGGAAATATTGGGACGTGAAGCTGTGATCCACCAAATGGTGATCAGGTGACATCTGAGGTCAACACAATCCCGGGCTCTCGGAAATCAGACAGGTTAGAATCCTCTCCTACACAAAACAAAACCACGTAAAGATGCCATTCACAGCACACAATCATTTCATTCGCTCTGCTGTGTTAATGACTCGTGTATGTGTGTTTAGGATTATGCATGTGTGTATGAGCACGCAGGCCGGCTCTTTCCTTGCCTCTTTCATGTCTCTTTCCACTCGCTTCTATTGTCTGGGTTGTGGCAGGCCGCTGTTTCAGTGAAGTATTTTTAAGTGCTGTTGTGAACTGAATGCAAAAGGTAAAAAAGAGGTTAATCATTTGCTGCATATTAATGGCCAGCAGTGATGCTCTGTATGAAGAGCTGTCCTCATTCACACCACCTCCTAAAATGTGACATTTCCAAAGAGCACAGAATGAGAAATGCTATTTCCCTCCTCTCTCCTTCTTTTTTTGCCTAGCCAATCCCCTGCTTCAAACGCTTGTGAGCGCGTCATTTATGGCCAGCTCTCTCTCCGAATGCTCACTCTCCACATTTTTTACTTGCAAATTGGATAACTTGAGGTCTCGTGAACAAACTGTTCCTGTTTAAAGACTTTGGACTTTATTGCAGTTAGAAATAAATCAGTTTCTCATCACTGCAGGGCTAAAGCAATTTTCAATCACATTAGGGCACGTTGTTATTTTCTTCATTCACTAATGTGTATTACTACATTTTTGTTTTTTTGGTTCCTATTTATAATAGTCTTTACTCCTTTGGGAATGTGGTGTTTTAATCTCAACTCAATAACCTTCTATAAATGCATTTAATTGCCATAAAAATTGTTATTATAGCTACAGTAATAGCTTTGTTGTGACCTTAAGGACCAGGCATTGATAGTAATATTGTATTTTAGTGTTTTATATTTTTAGGAAATTGTTGTTTATTAAAATTATGCTTTTTAAGCATTTTGCTTTGGGCTGATTTTTTTATTATTTTTTTGTGGAAAATAGAAACATTTGGCCTTCAAGGTTGCAAAATTTCACTGTTCTAATTAAATATAAGAAGTGCACATGAAATGCTTTGGCTTTTTTGAAAAGCACTCCAAGCAACTAGGCGGCTAAAATTCTTCCTAAAATCTTCTCTTCCTGGTTTCATCATCCTGAAGTATTTCTTCACTCCACTGACCTGTAAGTTCTGTGAGGCACTTGAAAACGTGAATTTTCAAGAATTTAGAAGAACACAGAAGATGCTTTGAACTTTACAGAACTATACAGGACAGTTTGTTTCAAGCAAGCTAGAAAGTGCAGTCTGTTCGTCTCAGCTGCAGTCTGTTCATTTCAGTGTCATTAAGTTAGACTGAAATTTATTTGGAATAGATAATGTATGATTAAGTGAATGGACTTAAGCTATTAAAAAATATATTCACTACAATAAAATTATATATTTTATAAATAAAACATTACACTTTTTGCAATGTACTTACCCTGTACTATGTTTGCAACTTTTTATTGGCTACACACATTCACAGGTCAGTTACTAGCGTGAAATTAATTCTAGAAGTGTTAGTAAGGAGTGTCCCTGTTGTGTCTTCAGCTGTGACATTTAATATGTACATTTTCACAGCCAAAACTAGTTTGGAGTGCCAGCTACTGTTGTGTGTAGTTTTGACCTATATTTAATAAAAAATAGGTATGGCTTAATTGCTTAAAAACAGTTACAGTTTTGCTGGTGTGTCTGAGGATTAAGAAAGCCAGTTTATATGTCTTCAAACCCGCAGTTTGTGTATTTCAAAGAGGGTTTCTTCTGTCTGAGAAGTATATCAGTCATTAATACAACTCCTTGTTGCTGATCCCTGATGGTTCTTTATTGTTCAGTCTTTACTTCTGTTCAAGGTCTCTTTCTCTCTCTCTTTTCCCTGTTATATTTTTCAGCTGAAGTTCTTCACAACGTATATAAGTACCCAAAAGGATTGTGTGATTAAATTCAGTCATTTTCTTGTAGCACACATTTCCATTCAAATTGTTTTAATGCTAATGTTGGTAGGAGAGAGAGTATTGGAATGAATGCATGCAGCGATTAAGGCATGCGTGTGTCACAGTTTAAATGTACAAATATATCTAACACGCTATAATTATGCATGCAGAAAAAGAGAATCATGCATTCTCTTGGCTAATGAAAGAATTTATCAGGGTTTGTAAATGTCACTCTAATGGAATTTGTCACTCAAACAAATTTCTACAGTTCCTGGAAGTATGTGTGGTGATTCCCTGTACTATTGCAAATCCACTGCAGCATCCTGGATAAAAAGGTTTGTAAATTCTGTTTGTAAATTTAGATCTGTGAACCTTTTGTGGTCAGAAAAAATCATTCAGGTTTAAAACAACATAAGGTTAATGAGTAAAGAAAGACAGAATTTTCATCTTGTTATGAAAACTGTCACTTTTGGTAATGAGATTGTGGTGGTGAGGTGTGTTCATAGTTTCTCAGTTTCTTCTCTTTCTGTTCCTCTCCACCTCTCAGCCGGATGACCAGTTTATTGTGCTGCAAATCTTGTTACCTTTTGTTTATTCTCTCCTTATTTCTTCCTTCTCAGAATTTCCACTGACATCCTGTTGTACAAACAGAATTTTCCTTCTTTTGAGCTTTAAGGCACAAGAGCAGAGGACAACAGTGCTTGCAGGACACACACAATCACTTTGCATGGGTTCCTCTTTGTGTGTGCTGTGTGCGTGCATCATGAATAAAAGATAAATGATTATGACCGGTTGAGTGTTGTTTTTCTATCGACCTCTGTCTAACCATCTCTTGGACAGATAGAGATCAGCCCATGAAGAGCAGTCGACAGGAGGGCGATTATGCTCATGTATTTCATTTTATATAATGAAATATATGTGTATTGTGTGTGTGTATAAAGGGTGAAATATGAAATGTGAATTATGGGTGCGTGAGTCCTGAGCACAAGGCTGCAGCATCCAGTCAGAGATTATGTGTATGCTGATGGCTCCCCAAAGACATTTATTTATTCTACAAAATAACCTGTTTACCATGTAGCACAATTAAGTTTACATGCTAGTTTATTTGCCACTGTGGCAGAACACAGTGCTTTGGCAGCTCAAAACAGTAATTGTACCTAATGCCATGCTGTGTTTAGTCTAGGTAAGATCACCCCTCTCTTAGTAGACAGCTGCATCTGAAAGCAGTTTGCATTTGCACTATTTGAGAATCATTCTCAGAATCAGCTCTGATGTGAGCAAACAAGGTTTGCGGTTGGTGAGAAAGTTTGCGGTCTGTGTTTGTGGTTGGCTGTGTTGAAATGTTTGACATGCTATTGTCTGTAAAAACAGTACTTTAAATTAAATCTCTAAAGAGAGAACACAAACAATTACAAAGCAAACCAGAGTTCACAACAACACCAAATTAAGAAAACACCACAGAAATTGGTTTGCTTTGTAAATCTTATTGTAAATTTCATTGTGTTGGTCACTGTAAAATATAGTGTCTATCATTATATCACAATAGCCTGAAACTTCAGTAGTTAAAGTTTATGACAACAGTAAAGGTCTGTATTTATGTCTTGCAAAAACCATAAAAGGATCATTTAAGTTTGGTATGTAATATTTTCCATTGTACTTTCTCTCAGTTAGTGCTGAATAATAAACTCTTGATGATATTGTGACTACCACTGCTCAGTGTGTGTGTGCATTCATGTGAATGATTGTAAACTGCTCTGTGGGCACAGAAGACAAGAACTCAAAGGTATGTGGCAACATTTCTTACCCATAATGCTGGAAAAAACCATTATTCCTTTCAGAGGAGCTGGTATTATTTTGACAAATACCCACATCAGTGACGCAATGACAGTTTAGTCAGACTGTGACAAATAGAAGAACTGAGAGCGTTCTGAGTCCCGAACTCCATTTTTACTACATTGCTCATGATGAGCACTTGTTTATCACAATGTGAGCCTTTGTGATTCATATTTTGGAAGGCGAAGACAGAGAAAAACAAACAGGCGATCAAACAAACGCACACAACATCTGCAGACACGCCTCCTCACATCCCACCTGCACAGACACTCTTGTGCACGTGCGGTTTGTCGCTTGCGCTCGTGTGGCGACGTGTTCCGTTATTGATTCTTGATGGGTGGTACTGTGTGGCTGCTGTTTTTAAATCCCGATCAGATTTGCTTACACTGCCATTTTTATAGCCCGCAGCCACCAGCTGACACCGCAGGTACCTCCCCTACATGCTTGTGTGAGGTGCTGCAAACACTCTAAGTGCTCCCGTTTAAAAACAGACGGTGATAATTTAAGATGCATCGGTGGAGAACAGCGCACAAATCACAATGGTGACGGCTCCACAGAGGCAAAATGGAAGGAAGAGCAGTGGAGAGATAAATCACACCAGGAGGGAGAGAAAAGGGGGAGAGAGATGAAAACAAGGCCTCCCTGCCATGGAGTGTTGTGTGTGTGTGTGTGTGTGTGTGTGTGTGTGTGTGTGTGTGTGTGCGTACATGACTAGTGATGAACAGACTGTGATGTCTCTTGCGAACACTAGGCACAGCACATGTTCCCTCCCGTACAGTGTTTACAATGATTATTACTGCTTCACTGCCATTATAATGATGACCACAGAGACCAGTCTTGTTGTGCCTCTGAGACGTCTCATCTCTCTGTCAATGACCCACTCAGAGGGAGTTTACTGGGCCTGCCGGTGGTTTGGACACAGGGAGTGTCTACACTACCTGGAGAATGATATCTTTTATCATTACAGTTCCTCTCACTACAGTGGTTCAGCTGGTGCATTTGTTTTTGCCCATTTACCTGAGTAAACGTCATGAGGTCAGAAGTTTGCCAAAAGTTTTACATTGTTTCCTGAATTTTACAAACATTGATAGAAGATGGAAAATAAGAAGAAGGCTGAAAGCCATTTACACATGGCGTGCCAGTTTTTATTTTAATTATTTTTATGTGGTATGTAGGCCTCTTTCTCTCCCTTGTGTGCAAAATAGCTGTCAACTGATTGAGGGTGAGAAAACAGCACTTTTAAACACACTCATTTCTATACAAAGTAATGATGTAATTAGATAATTATGGGTAAATTGAAATAAACATGCCAGATGAACATAGACCATGACAAAAAACATTACAACTTTTAACAAATCCTTTTAGCACTGTCAATGATAATTTTACAATCACAGCCTCTGCATGTGACTAATCACTAATCATGATTATTTAACGAACACTTAAGGATACTTTTAAGAATCCTCAATTTTTTTTCTGTAATAAAATATAAAACATTTACTGTATTATGATGAATTTGCAATATTTCCTGTCCATGATTACTTCTGAATGATTGTTTTTAAACAAATCTTGTAGTTTCGACATCTACCAGCAGGGGTTAACCCAGCCATGCTAACCAACCAAACCTTTAAGGTTTCTGCATCCAGCACTTGTCCAATCATACATTCAGCTGAGCCCAGCTATCAGTTCCTGGAGGAAAACTAAGCTAATGTCGCTGTAGTCAGTAAATGTTAACACAGCACAGGGGAGCATTATTGGATGGGTCAGAGCTGAAGGACTGGTGAGTAACTGTGTGTGCATGCTTACCCACTCTGCTGGAGTGAGTACTAGTAAAACATATCAGTTGTTGGCTGTTTGATCAGATGCTGCTGAGGTAAATAGCCAAGGTGCTCTATTCCACTGACAGCCACCATTTGTTTGGTGGACGCTATCTTGTTTACAGGCCTCCATGGTGAGGGGAGAGATAAAGGCATGCTAGAATTCATTAGTGGGGACGTTACTCTTAGTGTCTACGACTTCAACATGTGTGAGAACTCACATGTGTGAGAACTTGCTTTATTTAAAATAAAAAACAACAGCAGCACCTTCGGGGAAAAGCAGCTGGATTCAATATGGGGTAACTTTAACCCAACTTCATTTTTTAGGAAAGGGACACAAGGAGCATGTGCTTTGAAGCCATTCCCACCCAGAAATGACTTTCCTGATGAAGTACAGGCAGATGCTGGGGACAGATGAAATTCATATTTGAAGTGTGGCAGGCAGGTGAAGATACCATGCAGATCAGTGAGGCAGAGGGACTTGATTGTAATGGATCTTCTCTCACTCACTCCTCACTCCGGTTCTCTGTTGCTCATAAATCATGCTGACCCACTCCTCTTCTCCCTACATTTTCTCTTTTAGTCGTAATTTATGGCTCAATGGTCAAATTGCTACAAAAAAGTCTTTAAATTTATAACTTTTAACCCCTGGACTGAAAACAAGAATTGACGGTGAGGCTATTAAAGAGCGAGCAGTTTAACAGTGCACAAATAAACACGCACGGATATTGGTTTTGTCAGGCGATGAAAATGGTTGTATGAATGGCATTATCAGATCGATAGGTTATAATTAGATAAAGGCTAATATTAGATAAAAGTCCCATGTTGCCTTTTTGCTTCATTAATGGGTAAATAACCAACATTTCTCATTAAAGGCTGATGAAAGATTAATATTAATAAGCATTACTTATGAGGTAGTCATTAGTAAATGTCACACAATGATTTGCAGTATCGACTGTAGTCTCGAGCACATGCCAGCTTTTTACAGTGTTTAGCTCCTAAACTAAAGTTAATATCCTGTACCTGTTTCATGAGCCAACGTGAGTGACAGCCAGCCAAAAAAAAGCCAGAACGATTACTGCAGAGAGGAAAAAACAGAAAACTGCTTTTTATTTGGCCCTCTGAATCCTCAGATCTGGCCGTGTGGGACTAACAGGACAGAATCCCACCTGTCAGACACCAGCAGTAAGAATGAATGAGTGGCTGATTGACTGACTGAAGGAGATTCCTTCACACAGAGAAAAAAAGACCAGGGTGAGCAGAGAGGTGAAAGCACCCAAGGTGAAGAAAAGCCAAGATCAGAGATAAAGTGAGGAGAAAATAGCAGTGCAAATAGATGAAGAGGAAGGAGAATCAGAGGGGTCAAGAGAAAAGAGAGAGCTGCTCTTGGCTGTGGTCAGAGTGTGTGGTGAGTCTGGAAGTCAGCCATGTTTTCCGTGGGTGGGATAGTGCCATATCCCATTCAAACAGAGATGAGACCAAGAGCTCAGAAACACACTGAGAGAAGCTTCTGCTCATTACAGTACTGTAAATTAACTTCTAACTGAAGTTAGGAGGTGGCAGACTGTTATATAACCGTTTTAGACACGATTTTAGGGGATTATCCTGTTGAAACGACCAGCACTACTGCAGCATATGCTGGATATGTTGTGTTTTGGATGCTGGTCCACAGTGTGGGATGCTGGTGTGCTGTGTCCCCAGCAGGCATCTTAGCAAGCTTAACCAGCAGGAGTTTCCTGGTCTTCCCAAGCTTCACAAAAAAAGTTCATGCTGGTTGATTAGAATTTATTAAGAAACAGCACTACTCACAGTAAAGAATAACAAATGAGATTTCGTTAATATCCTAATTGGTTCTCCTAGCCAGAAATGCAATTGAATTAAGAGCAAATATAGACTGGAGATAATGACTACCAAGATACCAAAGTCAGAAATTTCATTAACTTAATTTTAAACATTTCTTATCACATTCTTCCAAGACCAAATGATCTGAGTGATGCCATCATTGTAGAGCTCTATACACTTGTGTCCATTTGTAATTCTCTTTTAGGAATCTGAGCAGGAGAAACATCTGAGAGAATGTTGATGCTTGACCCATAAGTGAGATCTCCATTGTGTCCCTTGAGATTTTAAAGATCAAGAACTAAACACCCTTTTAAGGATCAGCTAGTGATCCTTTATGTGTATTCTAAAGTGTGATCTAAACAATTTTCAGCATATTGATCGGTCAGCAGACTTTAAGAGCTGACAACATGTACTGTTTATCATCCGGCCTTGATTGCTCAGCCAGATGGCCGCGGTGACACGCAGAACACACATTACACACAGGCTCATCACCCGCTCTGTCTTTTTCACACACACCCTCTCTTTCTCTCACATACACACTCCCACACACACACTCCCTGTACACTTTATGCATACTCTGGTGCACTTTCTCAATATGCCGGTTGTCACTGTAAGTTACTGTGACGGTGTTTTGCCAGATGCTCAGCCAGCCGTTAAATCTTCTTTCCCTACTTGTTTCTGGGTCAAAGGTCACGAGTGTCAGACGCTTCCCCATTAATCTTCATTTCATCAGGTGTACTGACAATATCTCTGTTCTTACACCTACTGCTTTGTTCTTGCATATTCACAGCAGGTTGGGTTCAAATTCATTCAGATTTTGTCCCTTTCTATTCATAAGTTGAAATTTGGATTACGTTTCCCCAGGATATTTGGAATTTGAACTGGAGTGACAGCTATGGGAATTTATTGAATAAGATGTGAATAAATCAGCAAGGGTCACACAGCAAGGGAAGTCCAACACCAAAAGCTTTTCAACCAAACATAAATAATTGCTTCTTTTTGTTTACTAATTATATTTTAGTAATGTGAAAAATACATTTTAAGCTGGCTATTTCAAACAAATAGCAAAAAATACAATTTCCAAAAATATCAAATGTTTCTTCAAAATATGTTTTGTGTATGATATGTTTATGGGTAAATTATCCTACATTTTTTTTTAAATCTTTTCCATTTTAATTCTTTCTGTAGGCATCCTGTTGGCTGCCTCAGTCCAAATTCAGTTTAAATTCAGGAACTGAATAGGTGTTCACAATACATTCTCAGTTAAATTCTGAACAGTCCACAAGCCTTTACAAACTTAGTGTATCTTTCTTGTCAAGTAAAGGGATAGTTTGAGAAACACTGAGTCATGTGCATGTCTGCTGCATGGGTTAGTTTTACATTCTGGTCTCCCAAGATTTAAAAATGCAAAAAAAAAAAAAATTCGCATCCATGTCATACCCCCACTTCAAACACTGCAAACTTGAAAGATCACCAATCAAACACTGAGTCCTGGATGAACGTTCAGATAGAATCAGATAACATGTTCCTCACCCCAAAAACCTGCCGTCTTAGAAGATTGACCTACTTTTATGGTCTAATTTTAAATGGGAGCTCATAAATCATCACCCCACATTCTTTGTGTCATAGCAAGGAGTCACGTTGCGAATGAAACATCTGAACAAAACTCTGTCCTGTTGATCTTGTAGACCTCTTCTAATCATTTAAAGGCTAGCCATCGGTGAAGCAGTAAGCCATGTTTGTGTAATGTGTGTAATGTCAGATGTTCAAAGTGGTGCAGTCTCGCATACTTCGGCTGCGGTTAAGCACATGAATTACTGCGACTCTGCACTCACAAATGCTTGTTTGAAACTGTTCTTGCTGTGAATTGACAAGGTTTGTGCTGTGGTGGGTTGCTGCTTTGAGCCCACCGTGAGACACCAGTTATAATGAGAATACATGCTATCAGACAGAACGCTGAGACAGAACGCTCTCCAGAAGTAGAATTGGTTTGAGCGTTTGGAAGGTCACATTGCAAAGCTGTCCCACTTTACTGACACAATTAAACATTGTTAGGAAGGCTGTTCTAAAAAACCAACACTGCCTCACACACTCTTTTTTCACACACTTTTTTCTGTTTTATTTCTCTTTTCTGATATTGGCTTTAATCTTTTAGTTAGTAGGAAGTTAATGTTTCTGATTAGGTCAAGAACATCTCTAACATGTATTTTACTTTTTTATTGTTTTTATTGTTTTTAGGTATTTTTTATAATGTTTTATTTTTGGTAATACTTTACAACTAGGTTGTATTTGTCAACATTAACTACCTAACTATGTCATTTATTTATGTTCGTTAATGTTGATTTGAACATTTACTAAAAACTAAAACATTGTTTGTAACAAAAATGTTCCAAAATATTTTTTAAAGTTGTGTCTGTTAAAATGAATTCATGCACAATGAACTCATATGAATGATCAGTGAACAATTGTATTCCCACTCATGTCAGCTGCATTTACTAATGATAACCTTGATGTAAAATGTTGCCTTCTTATAATTATTGTTTTAAATAAATACTTATTGTATATATCTGAGTATTTTGTGAAGTAATTTGCATGTGTTCAAAAGTAGACAAAACTTCGGATACATTAACATACAGTAGCAATACTTGCTTTCCAACAGAGGACAGAGAACGATTGTGATTGAGGGAGAGAGAAAGAGCAAGGGAGTGTTTGCAAGTGATAAAGAGATCGGTTTGTCCTCTATTTGTGGGTAATTAATGTCTTCACTTTGTCAAACCGTTTTGTCAAATATCTACATGGGAGCCTTACACAAAGTTGTTGAAGGGGGGGGATGCCTTCTCCAGATAAGCATGATATTGAATTATCTGTGAATGAGATTACCATCAAGGGCTTCAGAGTTAATCAGCGTATCGATTATGAGGGCGTTTAGTATGCTAATGAAGGTGAGGTGTGGCACTCGCTCTCTGTTCAGACACACAGAGGCCAGACAGAGATGAACAGATAAAATACATTATCTATTGCAGTACACTGTAAAATACTTCCATGACCTTTACAAGGTTGTGAAACAATGGTCTGACTTAACAAATATAGATGACGTCATTAAAGGTTATAAAGAGAACATTTCCACACGTTTTGAACGAGTTTGATCGTGTGTGTGTGTCTATAACTATGGTCAGTTTCATGTCCCAGGGGTTGATTTTTTATTAAAATGTTAATAGATTTCAGCTTTTTCTTCAGTGAAGGTCACATTAAAACGTTTTACTATGTTTTTATAATTTATTTTTGCTACTTTTAAGGCCCTTTTCATAGATTGTATTATTTATCCTTGTGTAAGACCCAGATTTTTCTTAAAATGTGAAAATCATAAAGCATTTTAGTATTTGTTGTATAGCAGCGTGTTTCAGAGCCTTCAGCCCATAACTGAAGAAGCATATTGAGAAAAACAGAAATCTTTAAAAAAAAATCACTTGCGCTTATGATACTGAAGGTAAGGTTCATGAACACACAAATACACACACACACTAGAGTCTAATTTGTCAGTGAGTCTGCTCAATAAAGATAACAACAGAGCTTCTATTCCCTGAAAATGAATTTGTCTTTCCTTCACGCTTGTATCGCCGCCTATGTCCACTAATTTGCTCACAAATTCCTTCAATAAACACAATCTCCACCAAAGTCTCAGACCACTCGAAATCTTTATTATGTATATATATATATATATATATATATATATATATATATATATATATATATACGCTCATGGGTAGAAACTGCTCTTATTCACAGAAACAAACATGAAGACCGCTAGACCTACTGTAGCTTCAGAGTCAACCTTAAAATACAGCATTTGGAAACATCAAATTTACAGCCGCTATGCACACAAGATGCCTTTTGTCATATTTGCTGATGTACGATGAGCAGACATGTGCTGATGTTCAAGGATTTCATCTTAGGAGTCCTGCTTACGTCTTAATCTTTGTAACGATGGATACACACTTGTACACACAAATGTTCAAAGCACCATGAGAGGTTTTGTGCGACAAAAGATTCACTCTCTTTGAGTTAGAGAGGAATATAAAGCATCACAAATGAAAGCAAATTACTTTAAGGCTGTGAAGAGAGGAGGGACGTCCTTAATCACAAATGTGTCCCCTCCCGATGTCGTGGCGGGTCTTTCTGCTCCTCAGCCACTTCCTTTCTTCCTCATGTCTCTCTTAATTCAGCTCCCCCTGTGTTCCAGAGAGGGTATGAGGATCTCCCAGGGGGTTCTTACATCTGCTTTGATCAGGGTGTCAGTATGTGTGTTTCTTGTCTGTTATAAATAAATCTTTTACACCATGAGTACCCCACTAGCTTTCAGGCCTGTTTGAAGACTTACATCATGCAGTGCCACAAGGCCATTTTCTGAATCCTGCATCTATGGGATTGACAATTGGTTGGATGGCCCCCTGTGGCTCTCCAACTTGCTCTCTGTCATTAAACGCTTCCTCTCTGGAGTAACAACCTTGGAATGAACAAATCTGATGTCATATCTATAAATATTTGGTAATTTGAGTTGTCTTTAATACCAAGTGTGCATGTGTGTAAGGCTGTTATTGTTTTATGGCCCTCTGGGAGCAGGAAATGATAAGGAAATGAGAATGATAATAATGCCAGCATCATGGTTCAACACATTGTACTCTTGTACAAACAGATTTTAGCTTCAGAGAGTAAACTGGTGTAAATGTCTTCAGGACAATTGTAATGGAGTGTGCCTGGTGCTTGTTGAATATCACAATCTTTTAGCATTGCTTCGGATAAAAGCATCTGCTAAATGTCTAAATGCAAATCTTGAATTTAGGCAGATGAATAGAGCTTTTCTCATAGTTGTAAAGCTTCCAGGTATTCTCTGCCTACAAAAAGTAGTGATTGGAGTGATTATTTCCTTCCCTGTTGAAGTTAAATACCCAGTTTCTAATTATGTTCATTTACCAAATGTGACACCTACTTTGTTTTGCTATACTTTACATCTGAATGCATCAAAGATATCATGGTTAATTAAGTAAATTAGTCTACTGGAGACAAATCTTGTCGCTCTTTATAATTTTAACAGTTTTCTTTGGCAGCCAACAGTATATAATTAAAGCAACAACCTGCGTTAATGAAGAATGTGAGGTAGGTATGACTTCTTTTGAATTTATTTCTTTCCTTTTTGTTTTTCTTCCACTAAAGCAGCTCAATGACAATAAGTGCCCTTGTGTCTTCCACCTGGCCAATTGCCAATGCTCTCAGGAAAATGCAAAACACATAATTAGTGGCCACAACAGCATGTTCTTCACTGTGAGATGTGTGTGTGGTCGGTGTGGGGCCACTGCACCTGTCCATCTCACAGTTAAATCTTTTCCTCTGGTTCATTGAATATGTATGTTTGTGTGCTGTGACACCAATACTCCTCTGAATTATTTCTAAGTAGATGCTAATGATTTCATAATGATTTTTCTGTAAGGGTGATTCTGGAAAGTTTTAAGTATTTTTATATGTTTGGTCAAATATTAACACTTTTACAACTGAAAAACATATAAGCATTCTTTTGTGTCTATTGTGTCTTGTGTAAAGCAATTTGTAATGGCCAGTGTGTTTCATAGTCTGAATTTAGAAATGCATAACTCTTTTTGATTGTGAGAACCTGTTGAACATAATATGAAATTATGTGCATAAATTATATTTATAAATTGAACCAGCAACCTTCTGGTTACAAGTCCGACTCTTTAACCAGTAAGTCACAACTGTGCCAGATTTTAGGTTTTTAGGTTTACTTGCTGTTTTAACAAACTTGTTAGGACCACCTAAGAGTATGTTCTTAACAGTTGGTTTTTGACATATTTCACTGTGTTTGTGAGCACATTGGACCTTACATACCTAAACACACACTTGGAAGCCAAAACGTGTTCTTTTCGACATTTCATTTAAACTCCACACAAAAAACAATTAACAACAATTGCATATATGTCTGTTTGCTCATACAAACCCCTAACAAGTGTCTGTCAAGTGCCTGTTACCGACTCACATGTGATTTTATCAGCCGCTGTGTTTGTCTGTGTGGGGTTATGACTCCTTGGACTTTATTGTTCTTACCTCTTCTGTAGCAGACTGTAGACTGTTGTTACCTCTAGGGACTGTTACATCAAATCAGACTGTTATGACTTATTATTTGTACCACACAGTAGCAGCAAAACCATAAATCTGGTTAACATTATCAGTACTGTAAAAACAGGCCTATTATTCATCTGAAGTTGCAGAACAAATTTGGTTTAGCTACTTATAATATGTCAGAAGAAAGTTGACCAAAACCCTCAGGACATGTGAAGAGGAGAGTCCTCTAATAAAAAATCTCTGTCTCACTCTCTCTTTCTCTCTCTCTGTCTGTTGAAGTCTGTTGAACTATAAAAGAGAGTTTATAAAATGTTGTAGAACTCAAAGACATGAAAAGAAAGACCAATGTTAAGGAATATAAAGTATAAGGACTCAAAGACCAAAATGTGTGTGTGTGCGTGCATATGTTTCTCAACTATACTTCAGGGAAAAGTTTGCTGAGAATGTCCCCAGATGTTAAGTCTAAATCTGACACAACCTCCATTTAAGGACTTCCTCAAAAGCACTGCAACATAAATAGGTTAAAAAATCTTTGTGAATATTTAGACTTTCATGTTGTTTAATCACATCTGATTTAACTGGCTTTATTTAAAGAGTTAGTTTACCCAAGGATGAACATTGACATTATTTACAGACCTTCATCCTGTCATATCAGTTTCTTTCGTCTTTGGAACAGAATGCTGACATTGTTCTTTTCCATACAGTGAAAGCATACAGGCACCAGAAGCTGTCAATCAGAAGTGAAAAGTACCATTAGAGTACCATCAAAGTGTGCTTGTAATACGTATAATACGCTTATAATAAGTTGTTTTTTCTGCCACAGCCCCCAAAAACTCCTCTGTGTTCGTGTACAGTATAAAGCAAAGTATAGTTCTTCTGTGGCTGTGACAGTCTGTGTATCCTGTGTGACCTGTACACTTTCATGTTCATGGAAAAAGCATTGTGAACATTTGCCAAAATATCTCCTCTTGTGGTGAGTAAATAATGACAGAATTTGTATTTTAAGGAGAACTGTTGTTTTGGAAACAATATAATTTGTCTGTTTTGATATCTAGATAATCATAAATTACAAAACAAAGTGGTTGTCATAATGAAGCCCAAAAACACAAGTCGAACCACTAATGGATTCTGAATTTTTGACTGATTGGTTGTTATAGCGTTATTAAGGATTCCAAGCACGTACAAACACACACGAACATATTTGATAATTCCTAACATGGGTCCTAATGTTCCTTTAGCTTCTCAGGAGGTGAAAAGAAAGCAAATCAAAACAGACTCTTCATATTTGTTCATTGAAAGAGTGAGTGAATGAGTTTGATTAAAATCATTAAAGCATGGCACACTGTTAGGGCTGGAAATGAAAGTGTGATTACCTCCGCCATGCGTGGCTGACTGTGAAAGAAGAGGCATTCGAACTGCCTCTGCTCCCTATTTACTAAAGAATAATGATGAACTGCCAATTTGTTGTTTCCTTTAGAAAACATATTGAAAGCTATCCTGTCCTGCTTACCTGTGGACACTGCAGGCAAAAATAAATAAATCGCTAAATAAAATGATGGCCATTAAAATATATTGTATATTTAAACGAAGTCATGTCAGGGTTAACAGTGGAAATATAAATTGACCATTGACCATTTGCTCATTATCTGTGGAAAACGTTATCTGTGGAAAGCAGTTTACTGACCATATTATGTGGCTTTAAATTGGTGCTTCTGTATAGACCGATATTCTACAGTGCAGTAGCTAAAACAGGTCAATTGAAAGAGGCATTATATAAAGAATACGAATAAACATGATAAACAGAGAGACTTTAGCAAGGTCAGGATGAAAAAATAAATAGAATAATTTTTTACATGTAGTGGTTGCTGATTTCTGTAGATGCTCTTAAACACAAGTGTCCTCACTTGATAAGCACTTACGGGTTTCTCATAGACACATTTGGAAATATAAACTGTCAGTAATGCATTCAGCTGCCATTCTCTGGAGGGGAAAAATAGAGTTTTGAGTTTTAGACATTTTCTTTATTTTTTTTATTAACAAAAGTGTTACAACAACAGAATATTGTAGTACAGAGTACAATCTTGTAACCCTAACCCTATGCTTACAGGTGACATCATGGTGGTGTGAGAATAAAAAAGAGCCTGTTAGAAATAGTTATTAATCATGAACACAAACTGTGTGCCCGTAACCTTAAATTGCAGAATCAAAAAAAGCAAGATACACTTCTGGTTAAAAACAACAAAAACAACAAATAAGGTTGAAAATATCACCATTAGTCTGTGTCTAAAAATATCTGCTGGAAATGTTCTCATTTTTCTTGTTAACAGTGATTTATCGATGAATAAAAAAGCCATCTACACCCCCTCCCGAATCTGCCACCTATAGAGTGTCAACCTGTCTCTTAAGTGTAATCTAGTACAACACCTTCACTCAACTCTAGTACAACTCCTCTTCCACCATGTAAACAATTCATCCTGCTCTGTAGCGTCGGTTTTGAGGTCAAGAGGGCCAATGTCAGGAAAAGGCAGTACAATTTTACTTCCATCCTTTAAATTCAATCTTTGTTTTGAAAAGATCCATCTTCCTTTGCTTTCTTGTATGGACTGCAGAGTGAAAGAAATACAGAGCAAGAGATCACAGATGTTTTTCCTTCAAATCTTAATGCCTATTGGTTTATGCTCTCAAGCTATCTAAAGAACTGTCCGTTATGGTCACTGCAGTAACACTTTAAATCTCTCTCTCTGTCTCTCTGAGAACCGCATGAGCTGTACTTCCTTGTTATTTTGATTGTGTGACAGAATGAAGCACTACATACTACAATCAGAGAGATAATGTACAGGAAACGTGTGTGTGTGCCCTACTATTCAGTTGCTATTAATCCCCCCCGACTCAAAAAATCCACTCTGTACAGTTGAAATATGCACAACAGTCAGGAAATGTAGGTGAATGATGTTACTGTACTATTCAGTCACACAGTTGCATCACAATAGTTATTTATGCAACCCACGTTGGCCGGTACTCAATTTCAAGTCAACCTAATCATAATATTTTTTCTGTGTTTTAATTGAATATCACAACCCAGGATGTGTCTGGCAAGACTGCTGTATTAGATCTTACCTCATCTAACAAGCACAATTGCCTTTCATGTTTGGCAGCGCCCATAACCGCAAGGTTGAATTCCAGGACAACACAGTGTAGCGTTTGCTCTGGTATAGCTCATTACCTTGTTTCATTAACACAGACTCCCACGTCCGTGTGCTTGTTGGCCGAGAGATTTGTGAGCGAGGTGTTAGAGGTGACTGCTCAAATTATGCTGTCTGTCAGGTAAGTTACACACAAGCTAGGAAGATTATTGCTTTTTTAGATCAATTTGTCTGTTTAACGTGTTTTTTAGTTTGTCCTGACAACCTTTTTTTGCTTAACCAACACATTCTAGAATTTTCATTTTAAGGAGGCTTAGCCCCCAATGAGGGTATAATAATAAAAATAATAACGTGTGTCTTTAATCATTTCTGTGCATGACTGCATTATATTTAATACCACATGTATTGTAATGTTTTATATTAAAATGTAAAATTTCAAATGAAAATATCAAGATGATTGTTTTCAAAAGTTTGCGTTCATATGTGTTCAGGGCAACATTTTCGCTGAAGGTGACAGCTGTGATGTGATGAATGCAGCAAACATTTTACAGTAGGCCTAGTAGAGATGGAAAACCAGTTGCTCCCCCATGACATTTTTGTAATGTCATTCTGCGTCCACTTGCTCTGCACGCCACGCTCTGCGGATTGAAGAAAGCGCTGAAATGAATCAGACCAACGGCTCTGAATCAGACTAAAAGGCGGGGGAGGAGCCGATAGCGCCTGCTGTTTTTATATCAAATTTAAAGGGGACTGAGGCCATCACAAATCATGTACGGTTTATGGAGCTAATCGCAACATTTTTACGGGACCAAAGCCCCCCAAAAATGGCCTAGCAATGCCCCAATACACCAATTCCATTAGATGGCAGTGTAGCTTGTGTTTAGCAGGAAACAGGTAAATGGTTTGAAATATTTTAACTTGTGAGCCCAAAATTTACCATGAACACGCACACACAATGCAGATATACATCATGTTGTGTGAAATATCATCACTTTCAAAACATCCCATAAGTGTTGGAGTTCTCTATCACCATGGCAACAAACCTTTTGAAGAGCAAGTCAAAAGAGGCAGTGCCAGTGATGGGTAGCACTGTTTGAGCGTCAGTAGAAAAGATGTCAATGTGTCTAAGCTGTGATATTTGTCATTGTTACATAGAGAGGGTTGTGCAGAATTATGATGGGGAAAAGCCATTAGTGGGTCATAGGCAATTTTTTTTTTGCAACTAATATTTGAGACGTTATTGAATTGAACATTCTCAGCCTGAACACTACAGGCATTATTGTGAGTTTGAACAGTTTATTTATGCATGCATTTCAATGCGGTGGCCAATGTGGGTCCAACTAAAAGCCTTATAAGAGGTTGTAGCTAAACTCCGGAATGATAGGTGGGCGGCCTGTCATGGCTAAAATAACTCGTATTTTTGATTAACCTGAAGGTGTTCTCTGCACATTTTAATATATGAAGAAAATGGTTACAACAGGATCAGTGTGTTCTGCTTTGATGTTTTCTGGTGGAGAGAAATTTTTTCTCTTAGAAGTCATAATGCATTGTGCTTTCGAGTCCTTTCTGTCAGAAAGCACAGTACTAATAATACATGTCAGAGGATTGTGGTGGTAATTAGATACAGATTGTTTGTCAATTTGCCACAAAGACAGGATAAGTCACCTCCTCTACCCTCCAGGCTTAACAGAGAACAGAAAAACATGGCAGAAACACAGAGAGAGAGAGTCTGTGAGAGTAAGACGGCAGCATGTGCTCAAGACAGTGAAAGCTTCCTTTCGTCTACCGCTCCCTTCCTCCCTCACCCACCACCTCTTTTTCGTCTCTCTGGCTGATCAATCCTTCCCTCAGAACACCAGACAGATGCTCTAAATCTATTATTTAGAAAGAGGGGGAATTTCTACATCTAAGGAGACCTCAAATGAGCACACTTACACTCTCTCTCACACACACTCACACATACACAAATAGCCTGTTGGTGCAAAAGTGCCACTTTAGGGATCTCCATCGAGTCTGTCAAGGCACATCTAGTTAAATTAGAAATAAAAGTGCCCTGTCCTCCTTTTCCGGCACCTGCTTTCATCTTGAACTACAATTAGCTTCTGCGTTACGCATTCAGTTGAGTCACATTTCCTTCAGATTTGTGATGCGCACTTGTCTTCTTAAATCACATATTCCGTGCAGATTCTTCTTAAATCTTACATTCCGGGCTCATTTTATTTTTCCTTCTTGGGAAGCACTTCACATTAAAGGAGAGGAACCTAATGGGCCTTGTCTACAGTAGACATTTGAACCTGATCGCTTCAATCGCTTCACGATTGAAGCTTCACAAATAGAAGATGATTTTTCTCTGTAAAGGCACATTTACAGGTTTAAATCTCAGAACCTCACAGGGTGTCATTTCTCATGCTACTGAGCCAAAATGGTGACTGTGCTCAAAGCCCTGCTATCATGCAGTGTAGGAGTGACGAGAGAACTGTTGATCTGTTGATTATAGAGCCATCACTACATAACTACACATCTTCTTAACTAGTGCCATCAACCAGAGACACACAGCACATTGAATATTATGTGAATATCATAGTAAACAGGTTGGGGGTTTTTCATGCAATAACAAGCTTATGTCAGTTTACTGGCTGCTAAGTTATTAATGTGATTTCAGATATATTGATCACAGTGCTGTGTATTTATTTCATAGAGACCAATTTGTAGTTTTGAAATGATGTGTGAAATGATGTTTGTAATGATTATGTATCTCAGTTGGCGACACACAGTATTAGGGTGTGCTGGCATAGCTAAATATTTATTTTGAAAGAAGTAAGAACACACGAGTTAAAATAGTGAATGTGATTAAGTTATATAAGATATAAAACATGAAAGAGAAAAATGGAATGTATTTACTCTATGGGTTTTAAATGTCATGATTGTGTACAATGCTAAAACAATGTACAAAAACAACAGCCCTGCAAATACACCGTATATACAAAAACAGTCACTTAATGAGAGCACTGCCTTACAACTGACCTCTTAACCATTCATTTAGTTTCATTTTCACAGCAAAAATAACAGGTAAAAGATTTCTTGTTTAGGTTGTAACTCTGAAAGGCAGCTGTGAAAAACACCCAAAGGCAGTTTGAATAAGGTAAGAAGAAAACAAATGAGAAATTAGGAAATAATTTGTTAAAACAATATCCAAGTCCTGGTAAGCACTGTCAGGAAGCAGACACTACATTAAACCATGCAAACAGTTGTTTGCTTCAGACCAATTCCAGCAAAGACAGCCAACAGAACATCTTTCATTTTTAATTTACAGTTGAGCAGGGTCAGTGGATTTCTCTATAGGTTGGGATACCCACAGCAATGTGATTGTCTGATTCTCAGTTCAGTTAGCAGTAGCAGTACGTGTCAAACGGTTGGAGGCTGACCAGCCTCAAATTGCTCCTGACACGCCTCCTTTTACTGCACCAATCAGACTGCAGTAATCACTGTCTGCAGCTGTGTGCGTCTGCAGGCCGTTTATAAAATCTGTGCTGTGAGTCGAGCAGGCAGAGTAGATGTTGGTGTTGTGAAGAATGTTAGGGCTACCCCAGTTTCTTTGCTGATAAAAAGTTGTTTGATACTGTCATTTCACCTCTTTATCTCTTTGTTGTGGGTGGGTTTGGTGGGGCAGGAGATTTTTGGATCAATGTTTTAAGTTGAAGTATGGCTAGCAGGTTTTTTTATTTAAAAAACCACAATAGTGCACAAAAGTACAATAGTGCCAAAAAGTACCAAAAGTACAACAGCTACCACCTGGTTATGATGTGGGAGTTTTTGTGGTCAAACAAGGTCACAACTGAACCAATGTTCCCACTCCAAACTAAAATAAAAATGAGAAACTGGGTAAAGAGCATTGCTTCTTCTCTGCACTCCCTCTGATGTTGATGTGCTGTGAGAAAAGTCAGTACATTGAGTTTCAATTATGGTGATACACTCTTTCTTCTTAATTCTCCCAAGTTCTGAAATCCTCACTCAGTGGGCATGGCAGGTGTTAAAAATGGTAGAGGTCTAATAATCTAATATAGCAGGTTTGAATGAAGCCTTTTGTAAACTTGAATTTTAATGGGTTTTTTTATCAACATGTGGGTGTCTGACTACATTAATAAAGAGCCTTTCTAGTTTTCTCTTTCATAGCTGGTGTTAGGGATTTTGAACTTGAAACATTGCCTGCTCACCCACCCCCAAACCTGACTCATTCACTCCAATGGACCGCCTAATTAGTCCCCTACCAATAAGAGTAAATAAATAAATAAATGGCCCACAATAAACTCATTCAGTGAGTAATGGAGCAGTATGCTGTCAGGTATTGTGTTTGTAAAATGCTGTTTGCTTACACTGGCTTATTGTGTTAACATTTCCGCTCTCGCCAGCGCTGTTTGTGTGGGTGACAATATTGAGTGTTTTTGTTTTTCTCTCTTTGTTTACCCTCGATTTGTCTTCCATGGAGAATGCGGGGTGCTGCTTTCGTGGGAATACGTCGCGTGGAAATTCAATCCCAGCTAAAGCTACTTTGGGCCTCTCTCTTGCTGTGTGCCCTTTGTAAAGCAGGATTTGGTGTAAAAGCTCAATTCCTGATCCTGATCCTTGCTCAACGTTAGCCTGCAACAGGGCAGTCACTGACGACTGCCTGAAGATTAGCTACCACACCATCTTAAACCCACAGACTTGCTCAAATGAATGTAATTTTAAAACAGTCCCATGGATTTTCTTTAAGACTGACAGACTATTTGGGAGAATCCCATTAAAAGGATATGTTGTAGAATGTTCCATGCAATACACCTGTCAATCACTCTGGCCATTTGCAAATCCAGTAGTGTCTGCAAAAGCTGTGGCACCATTGCCCATACTGCATGTAATATTGAAAGGAAGTGTCTGAAGAGCATAGGCTGTAAGAAAACACACACACGTGTGGAGTGGTCAAAGTTACTCTGAAGGGGAAAGTGAAGAAAGCTGTGCCATTTTTATTTATATTATTCTCTAGTCAAACAGAAGTGAAATAAAAACTCATATGGCTAATTATATTTCAGACTGTCTGTTATCAAATCAAAAGTGTTTAACATATTGTAAGGCAACAGAAATATATCTCAAAAACAATTGACCCCATATTAGGTTTACAAATCTAAATAAAAATATTAGCATAAATGAGAAACAATTTGCCAATGAACAATCCCATTTCCAAGTCTTGTTTTGCTGCACATTACTCACATTTTGATACACCAGCCAGGAAAAGTAATATTCAGGGTAATATTTACTTAGCTCTAACTTATTCAAGTTTTTGCCCAAGACATTACATGGTTTTACACATTGGCAATATTTTCTTAATACATATTTTTGCTTTGACGAATTTGTAATGTAGAAAATGTATTTTTGACATGCACAACAAATACAGACAACTATACTGTATATCATAGACCATGTCTAAATTTAAATAAATATGTGAAAAGTGTGCACAGTTTACACAGTTCACCCACTGACACGTTACCCTCATCATCGACTTCATACACTTCATATACTCCCATGATGCTTTGAGGCAGTTGCTGTTTTATGACAGTGTAAAGAAAACATGTGCTTACATTTTTGGTGTCCTCGGTTAAATCCTGAAGGTCGTCATGACTACATCTCTCTTCTTGCAGAAGCTTATTGACTATTGATGTCTGCTTGTGTTGATCCTCTTCCAGGCATCCGATGCGAGAGAGGAGGCTCAGTATGAATATCATATCATTAGATTGATAACAGTGAGAATGGAAGGGAATGAGGCTATTGGCCGGGGTCTTTCCCTGACAAATGTCCTGTAAAGAGGATTAGCTGTGGCTACATTTGCATCAACGGCTGAAATCGAAAGTCACACAGAGAGGCTTGCAGAGGAATTGACACAAAGTATTAAAAGCTGGGTCAATGGCAAAACACTAACTGGATTATTCAAATTTTACCTCATGGTATTTCTTTAAGGACATTTATCTATATAATCAAAGCATGCAAATGTCTTTTATCGGTGTCTCACGTGCTGTTGTCTTTAATAACCACTCAGATGATTGTTGAAAGGATGGAGTGTCCTTCTGAATAATGGGTGATATTGCGACCATAAAGCCAGAATGCACCAATATTGGACAAGATTTGAAATGTCATATGCAGCTAAAGTCATGATGAAATATCAAAATCTGTTGAGGTATTTACGGAGAATGCCAAAGCGGCTGCTGCCCTCCGCAGTGTCTTCCCAGAAAACAAGGGAACAAACAGCTTCTAGGTTGGCACAATAAACGATGGAAAGAAAAGGAAAAAAAAAATTCATAATACCTCACCTTTATGAAAAAATGAAATATCAGCAGGGATCCACTACAAGGCCGACCGCTGCTTTTGCCATGAATCACTTGAGCGTGTGTGAAATGTCAGATGAGTGGCCTTTTGCGGGAGGCTGGAACTGGCCTTGAGAAGCTCCTCTTTTGGCCTTTCAGAGAGCCCCATGAATTGACTGGGAACTGAAGGGGTGCACCAGGGGGAACCGGGCCATGCCAGCACCATGGTGGGCTTTTCAACTACTTTGGTATCATCTCTCGGTGCACTACTTTCAAACTCTTGTTGTCTAACAGGAATGTACTATAACTTGTTTGCACCAACATGAAAGTGTGCGTGTGTTTGCGAATAGGAATTATTGTTATCCCCGTCACACGCTCTAGCACAACTGAGTGATCTGAATACCGAAACATGCTGTCCAAATGTTATCAAACGCAAATATTTATACAAATTTCAAATGCCGACAGAGAGTGCTCGTGTTTACATGTGCATAACAAACAGCAGCACAATTGGACAATGCCAGAAAAGTCACGACAAGCCCTCCGGGCCAATGGGCTCACAAATACAAATCAATTCCATTGTGTTTTTATATTTTGATTCATGCTAACAGAGCTGCTCTGACCCACCAAGTCCCAGGCTGGTATTTGGCTAAAAAAGACCAGCAAAAGGTTCACATTAGCATAAAAATTTGAGCAAGAGAATGCTAAACTGCCAGCCGAAACACAGAGCGACAAGACAGATACCTTCCTGACATCTGCCTTGTATGTTCCATGTTCCTCTAAGTACATGCTTCAATGTTAAAGGTGTTCCTGACACAATTTGCAGATGGCTCAACCAGTGGTAAGATTTGAGGCTGGTCTGAGGCTCAATTTGGCTCAGGAGCTAGGAGCTGCTAAACTGTGACATTTGAAGCTCACCTCTTCAGCTGTCCACACATCGCCCAAGAGGATAAAGGTGCAGAGCACATAACAGCGGTGATGATTTCAGCAATCCGGTGTATGACACTGTGAATTATGTCCAGCAGCCACCTGTCCTATTCCAACCCCCCGCCCAAACTCTGTATTACAGTACTGCGGGGGCTAGGGTCATACCAAAAGCTTCCCTTGGTTTATACTTACATCAGCAATTCCCTTTATAGACCATTCACACAATATGCTGCACAGCACTTTCTCTCTTTCTGTCTCTCTCTCCTTTTTTACACGAGCCCAGACAAGCACCCATGTGCCCAGCTGGGGGGGTTTAATTAGAGGTTGCGATTTTTGTAACGGATGTCTTTTTCATCCGTGTGAGGACCCCATGCGTGCTATTCACTCATGTAAGCTGATGTTGCCGCTGACATAACTTATGGCCATAACTTTGTGCCTACAATCAAAAACGCGCTCCAGAAGCATAAACGGTGCTTTAAACGGCTACTGTTGGTATTTTCCATACAAAGCAGGCTGCAGTGAATGCCTCTTTGTCAGTTCAGATTCTTTACCCATCAATTTTACTAAGCGCCAAGGGAGCTGTGACATCCACAGGGAAAACTTCATTAATCAAACACTTTCCCGTGCAAACAATATTTGTCTGTGTAAAACAATGACATCTGATCCAAACAGGAATGAGAAATCCATTCATGTTCAGCAAGATATTTAGGGATAGGTGGTTTTGTTTCTTATATTTCTGCATGACCAATTTTCTCCCTATTTCTGCGCAATTTAGCTCCATGCATTCTTTTTTGTTGGCTTGTAAAGTTAATTTTGTAAAGATATTAATAAGCAGTTGAGATTTAATTTAATCTTTAATCTGCAAATCATTCATTAAAATGTATTGATCTGGCAGTTTTTTTTATTTGGCAAAGTTCAAATACTTTCTCCAATTTCAGTTTAATATGCAGAAGCAGCTATAAATACGCGATTTGAAGGTTGGCTTTTCCTGAAACTGTAATTAGTGTGGCTTCGTGACTCTTTTAACATTGCTATATCTGTTTAAGCATCCCTACGTAGTCCGACATGGCAACACTGGCTTAACCAATGGCATGATTTCGGGGAGGGACTATCTGTCTACCCGACCAATAGCAGACAGGTGGAATGTTATTCTTGCAATTCCGTTCAGTGACACTAGTGGCAGAGAAAACACACACTTCAACTTTAACAGTTCACACTTTTGGGTGTACTACAATAAATCCAGCAAGAACAGGAATGGCACATATTTCTGCTGAGTACAGCTCTTTCAGGGGTGCATGATGGCTTCCTATGTATTCATGCAGCATCTCATAAAAGAGAAGGCCTCTTAAGAGTGGTCACTTACTATTCCGACAGCTCGTCTGCCAGGCATGACGCCAACCTCTGAGAGGAGCTTGTCTCTAATAAAAATCATGAGTCAGCGTATCCCGATTGCGTGCCAGCATTCATCTAAAATGTCAAACAAGCCAATTATGCCTGCGGTTTAGTGATAATGACAATGGAAGGTGAATGAAACCATTAAGTAGGCCAAAAAACAGGATTGTGACCTAATATCTATAGAGTGGTGAGAACACATCCAGTTTCCCTGCTGCTAGGTCTATTAATGATAAGAACAAGGAACAACTTGTGATGGAATGACAGGCGGTGTTTTGTAAAAGTGGATGCCTCATTTGGATGCCTATAACTCAAGGACAAACACTCAGCTGTGAACTAGAGCTCAGACTTTACTTTGGTTATAGATGCTTACTCCACAATGCAGCTTGTATAGTGGTGTAACAATAAAAAGAGCTGATTAAGATGTACAGCACAGACTTTAACACATACTATATTCTATGTATATTACAGTATACAAACAAAGCCAAAAAAGGCTGTGCAGCCCACACCTCCCACCCCAAAAAAAGAAACAACAAGTGTGTTTTGTCTAAAGGGTGCCAAGCTGAGTAATTGTCATGTTGGAATTCTGTTCTGGAAGACAATATCTATTATTTAAATCTGGTCCTAATGGACGACAGCGGTTAATTTACTACTTGCTTGGTCAATTCTTTTCATATTGTAGAGACCTCCAGCAACTCAGTTCATTAACTTTAGGCCTCAAAGCCAGGCTCTCAAACATTTTAATTAAGAGACTGAAAATCTATAACAACATATTAAGAGCCCTAAGGCTCAAAGAACAGAGTAGAAAACCCAGCTGAGGTCCTGGCCCAGCCTCTCAACATGGGGTGCCAGGTCTGCGTGCTTCAGTCTAAATTGATTTGAAAATTGAAGTAAAGTATTAGAAGGCTAATGCCAAGCTGACAAAGTTAGATTCATTTAAGACTGTTATTAAACTCAGACATTGGTCTCTTAATTGGAGCTCTAATAATTTTTTAATTAATATTTAAAAGCATGTTAATTATTTTTTTTAAAAGACAAAACCGAATAGAGGATTATGTTTTGCTCTCTATTATAATTTAAATTTATTTAGTTGATGGATAAACTTGGCCATTTACTTCAAAACAAATTAATCTCTCTTTCTCCCTGTGAACCTATTCACACCTGGTGTTAAATGTCTTGGGTAATCTTTGTGATCTGAACACATTTGTAGTATAAACACAAATACATATTATTAAATATCCTGATGCATTAAAGATCCTGGATGCATCAGTTGTGGAGGACCGTCTACTTGCCTGTCAATCATCCATGAGGTTAATACAAGGGTTTGGCTGTTATGGATGTTCATTTACAATATTAGAGGCACTACACTGCAATAATAATGTTTTAGGCACATATACGTACTCTTCTAAGGTTTCTAAAATGATTTTGATAGAATTTTAATGTAATTGGATTTGACTAGAACAGCAATTAACTAAAATAAGTAGCGATTCATTATAACAGTAATATTCAGAGTAACAGCTAATTATAATCTATTTAAAAAATACCTCTGAACACAGTTTTCTGATTTATTTTTGGTTTTTTAGATCAGACAGATGGGAAAGTGTTACATGGTTAGAACTAGACAAACCACCTCTGTGAACCCCCCCCCCCCCCCACGTTAATGAGATTTTTACTTGTGTATTATAAGATTTTGACGTACTGTAATATCAGGTGTAAACAGGGTTTTTTTCAGGCACACAGAGGTACTTTTCAAAAGTTTCTAAAACAATTTTCATAAACTTCTAGTTTAATTGGATTTGACTAGAGGCTGAAAGCTTAACCTGGTGCTCAAAAAGCAGGCTTGGTGGTTTGTGATTAGCACCTGTAAAAGAAGAACAGAACTGACATCCTGACATCATCTTTCATTCTCTGTATCACACAGACATACACACAAAGAATTAGAAAGGAATTATGAGTTTAAAGATGTTCTTACCCCAGCGGTGTCAAAAAACACCCTCGGGTCATAAACAACACGTCAATACATCTTAAAACATTGGATCTACCCCTCGCTCACTGTTCAGCTACAACACCATCTGAGACTTTCAGTCACAGAGCAGCTTGCAGAAGTTTGATATGATGGGATCAGGCAGGGGTCTGCGGGAGCTCGAGTACACTGATGGATGAAGGTTTGAAAGCCGGCTGGATGATAGATCTGGACTGGAACATGTCCGTCGAGTTACTGCCAGAACTGACAGTTCAACACAATGGCCATGTCTATAAAGATCTGTATGTCAGAATGCCTGTATGACAGGGAGAGTGAGCAAAAACATGGTGGAGAACAGAGAGAAAAAGAGGGAGGAACTGGTAAGAAGGTCTCTCTGGCGATTTATATGGAGCCATATTATAAACTCTGTTAAAACAATGGAAAATTCAGTCTCTCTCCTCATGTGAAACATACAGGGAATAGCAAAGTTTAATTTCAGCTATAATTCATTTTTTCCCATTTTGGATTCATTTTAAAACAGAGGAAATAAGATCCCTTGCGATGATGACTGTTACATGTTAAAGCTTTAAAATGGTGAGCAGTTTAATCGGTAGTAATGTGTTAAATATTCATATACCCCAGATGCACATCATGAACACGAAACATGTGGATTGTATCTGAATTGTCTTGATAAATGAGAATGGAAGACAATTCCCTGATCCCATAAACTGACCTGTCAACCAGAATGTTTTCCATATTTTTTGCAAAAGGAGAAAAATGTCTTTTTTCCTGATCTTTAGAGAAAAGGTCAAATTATGCCAGCACATTGAAGGAACAGATTTAATTTTTCCCTTTATATAGTTTGTGTGGGCTCCTGTGATCAGGATGGCTTTTCAAAGCAGACCTCAAAAACAAGGAGCATGATGGGAAGCGACTGAGCATTAAGAGGGAGTGCCAGGGGCGACACGTTAGCAAAGAGGACCACAAAACTCTGCATTTTAGTTGCCAAGGCAACCAGCCGAACAGTCCACGTGTGTACAAAAAAGCAAGCGGGTCTGACTACAAGGCAGGCTCACAACTCAACTGCGCAGTTATACAGAACTGTGTATATAGATGATTATTTAGGGACTTAAAAAAGAGCCTAAAATTACTCTGCAGCTCCAACTGTAAATTTCTGGGAACATAAATTTCAGAGTCATTGTGGAAAGGCTAATTGTGACAAAGCTAGGAACAGAACTGAGGGGCTTTACTTAAAACAGCTCCATTAACAGCAATGAACTCAAATAAATTAAATGGATTCATTAAAAGTAATATTTGTACCTGATTTGTAATATTTAACTGATTTGCCTCATACTTAACACAGAAAATGACTTGTTTCAGAAAACAATTTATTGATTTATCTTTTAGATAAATTAGGTTTCAGATGAGAGAGAATTAGACAAACTTCCAGTATGACACACCCCTAAAACGCACACATACTTTTAATAAGAAAATATACAGGTCATAACTCCCTGTAGTATCCCTCAAGATATCCAAAATGTGGTTTTAATGTTTGTGGGGTAATTAGGGTAAACTAGGGGAGAATAGCAATGTTTGCCCTAGGTGGATGGTTAATATGTACAGAATTATATTTCAGACTACATTATAAGGCTTCAAATCTAATCTGGAGCTGGGACTAATTTGCATAATATTCTCTTTTTGAATATGTATATTAATAAGCAGATGAGGATATGGGAAGTGGAGTACATTAGTATGCTTTTAAAGAAACTCATGTGATCTGTGCTGTGCTGGCCACAGTCTTTGCAATGCATTCAAATTGGGGTTCTGAGCTCCTAATGAGCTTGGGCCAAGGGGAAGCTGTCATGATTAGGAATTGAATTCCAAATGGTAATATTTTCTCTGCAGTTTGACTTCATTTTCTTTATTTAAAAAACATTGTTTATATATATATATATATATATATATGTAATTTAACTTGCTTCTAATAGTCTTACTGTAGATGTCTTAAGCCTTATTTGAGTATTGTTCTAAACGACTGACATTCGTGATTTCATGTATGAATTTTCATGAAATCTGATCTCTGTCTGTTTTTTAGACAGGTGGGAGTGTCTCTGTGTTTTCTACATCTTGACATTGCAGGAGGTCACATGCTGTAGATGCATGCGTTATGCATTGTCATATAAAGAATGCACAGCTATTTACCACAACTGAATATATAACTTTGGTTCTCTAGGAAGGGCACTTAATATTAGTCTATTTCTAATTAAAAGTTGAAATTAAGCTGTTACCTGAGGCAAACAATAATTCACAAAGTCAACTATTTTAAATCTGTGGTACAGAACAGAAAAAGGCTTACCAAGAAATCAATGAACCATTTCCCAAAATGGCTAGCTGGATTTTACTTTCAGAATATTATGGACAAGCTTTATTTATTATTTTAAATTATACTCTAAGATAACTTGGATGAAATTATTATTTGTCATTTGCTGCGCCCCCTGTATTTAGATATAATTGTACAAGGAAATCATTTTTATGACTGGAGCTAGTTGTTACGCTAGTTGAAGATATTCTCAACCTATTGAACATGTCTATGGCAAAGTTTTCACAATGAAACATGATATTTAAATGTTTACTTGTTTACCTGACAGCTATTTAAAATAATGATTTTTGTGTAGCTCTTGTGATAATTTCCCTGTGTGACATCCTCAGCCTCGTGTGACACTGTTAACAGTGTCTCATCCATTTAACGAGCATTAGTTGAAGCTACATTTTTAGCCTTTCACAGAGAGATAATTGATTTTTGGATGGACCACAGCAAATTATTTTCATCTCATGGAGTCCAAGAGGAATGGCAGATCCAGAGTGACTCTATCCTGTCACCACCAAAAGAGTCACGCCAGGAAATTAAAGCTGCCAACAAGAACTAGCATTGCACACATTCTACTGATGATCTGCATGGGCCAAAGTAAAAAAAATGTTAGATGAAGACAGAAATCATCTGTTTTTCTCTTATTTGCTCCTTACATTCAGTTAGTGACTTTTTTGGTAGAGAGATCCACCTTTTCACTGCAGGACACCTTTTGTTCTGTCAAAGCCTTAGGAAATAGAATGTCTTTGGTTTGTTACCCTGAGATCTGTGATTTCTCTTTCTTTGTCTTTTAGTGCAGTCTAGAATGCTCTTGGACATAGTTGCTCACACATATGTACACACAGGAGTTCTGTCCAGACCTCCAGAAGGCATTCTACTGGTCAGCTGTAGCCTGCCATATAACAATTCCCACAGGCTGCTGCTCATAAAGGGACAAACAGCATAGTTGCCTAAAAAGTCTGGCTCTGTACCCAACATGGCTGATTCTCAGGAGAATATCCACAGGGCTACCCTGGAGCCAAAATGGCCGCATCCCATGGGCACTATACCCACATGGTTGCCCTTAAAGCCACAATGGCCAAAATTCCAGGGTGTGCAACATCTTTGTTGCCCAAGACTCATGACGGCCAAATATTAGTGGCTATCTCCCAAAGGGTTGCCCAGAGCCAAAACCGCTGACAACCACAAAGCTGCTACCAGGCCAACACAGTTGCACCTTTTTCAAAACGCATAAATAGCCAACTGGCCAGATGTTAATGAATCAAAAACTATTTAGTCATGACAGTGTGCCTGAATGATTTTTACCTATTGAGCCATATTTAAGGCGTTTCCAAATCACCTCCTCCTCTGCCAACTATGATCTGTTTCTTGGACTGAAATTTAGAGACTATTAACTCCAAGGACAGTCAAGCAACGCGAAGTCCATAAAATTATTACTCGCTAATCTCTCATGTCCGTAGCTCAGGAGAAGATTATGCATCAATTTAAAAGCATAATTAAAATATAAGATTGCACAATTGAAAACTGCAATTTCCAAAGGCATGGCAGATAATCTTTTTAAATGAGAAGTTCATGTATTCTGACATAAAATTTGATGGTGAAGTTCACATCCAGGCTACAGTATGATCAAAATGATACTTTTTCACAGAATTTGTGCCTCTCAGTCGGCAAGATAATATAGCTCAGTGGCAAGGCAGAATGAGTGTGCTGATGTCTTTGGTAATTGTGGAGGATTAGAAATGCATTGAGTTGAAATGACATTAGTTGGGCTAATTAAATTCTGGGCAATTTTGCTGTGCTTCCACTAGGATCTAGGAGTGCTGAGAGAGAAACTGAGGAGAGGAGAGAGGAGAGAGAGAGAGGGCATGTGTGTGTGTGTATGAGTTTAGGTCTTATCTCCTTCAACAATGCTACATCCATTCAGCCCTGTAGAAGAAATTACTGCCTGCAGCAGGTAGGCAGAGAATGTCACCTGCAGAATCAAACAGACTGAAAAAGAGGTATAAAAGAATGAAAGAAAGAAAAATGCTTAAGAAGAAAGCAAAGACTGTGGAATGTGGAACTTTTTCATTTATAGTCAGGCAGCCAACTTGCCTGATTATCTTAATTATAATTTGTTGAGGTTGAGAGGTCACATATTATTCATTAAAATTAAAACTTAAGCAGCAAAATTATAAAACCGATGGTTAAAGAAATGGGAAATATTGGAATTTTTATTTCAAAACCATCCAATTAACTAAAATAGTGTTTTTGTTCATATTAGACTGAATTGTGGCATGCTGTATATTTGCTATACACTCACTGAAAAATCAAACCACGCAGAGTTCATAATTCTGGAAATTCAGTGACTATTCTTTTAAAGCCAGGATGTTCGTATCTCATATGATTGTTGCCCTGTTGTACTTCAACACATTTAAATATAACTGTAGTATTTAAAAACAATGATAAACATCTTACTACTGGAAGGTACATTTCATAACTTTAAAATCTCCTGTCCTTGACTGTGTCCTGGACAAATAATCCTCTAATTACTTATCTGCCAAACACTGCTAAAAGGTGTTTGAGTTGCTGATGTTATGTAATGCAGTTTTAAAAAATAATCTTCTCTGAAGTCACTTCAGTAATTGCAAGCCTGCGTGTCACAAATGCTAACGTGTAACATTATCTATCCATGCATCTTCACACTTATACACACTGAGCTCACAAATTAGCAGCTTTATAGAGATTTGTTTGTTTATTTGCTTTCATAAATAGGTCTTGGTGGTACTGAATAACTATAATACTCAGTTATCACCCTGCATCAAGAGATTATTGGTGATCTCCAGAGAGATTTCACAAACTTCATTTCCTCAGTTTCAACGCTTAATGAGATGTATTTAAAATGTATGGGGGATATAATAAACATATTTGTGTTTAATGTAGGCATTTAAGTGTGCAGTGTGTGAAGCAGAGTGTGTATTTATGACTGGTATAAACAGATGTGTATTTTTAGCTGCCTCAGCAACGGTTAGTCCAGATGGGAACAGACTCTCTACAAGGGTCCAATTCATCAGACAAGCATTTAATGCCCTTTAATTTACCAGAGAGAGAGAACTAGAGACAAAGAACACAGAGACATAAAACAAGAGACGTTTCTTGTGAGTCTGTAATTAATTCAGAAATGTTAATGTAAAGTTGTAATGTAATGTAAAGTTACACATAATAAAAAAACACTTGTAATGCAGCTCTGGTAGTATATTTATGTGATGTACGGGATGCAATCATGGGGTTACCAGGGGTGGACTGAGTAAAATAAAACATGACCACAGGGAGAGGAACAACAACAACAAGAAAAACATTAACATATTCTTTAGGTTGTTCTTTACCTAAATGTAACACTGTTAGGAAACATGTTAGGAAAGGGGACTTGGGTTCAAATCTGACAGTATATATTATAATAATAATAATTATTATTATAAAAATGAACAACCATTTTCAGTGAATGGAAAGGAACAGATTTGACATTTTGATATTAGGGGATTTGAAACTGAAATTTTGAGTGACTAATGACTGAGCTAAAGTTTAGACATATAAATACCTGATTTCTGCTGCTGTATTTTCAACATTTTTTTTTCTTTTTAAATGTTGCATTTAAAATCCATTTGGCTTAAAAATCTGTTAAATGGGCATGATGCTTCAGGTGCATTCTGAAACACCCAATTTTCTTTGCCAGATAAAATGTACTGCTATGAGAAACGACAAGTGGCACAATGACTTCAGACTGAAGTGTCTCTGTGCATCCTGTGTGTGGGTGTGTTGGGGGGGTAATAAAAAGGGGGTTGCAACACTGCTTGATGCGATCAGATATTTGAGGATGAAAAACAAGGAAATTTATGTAATGATCTGAGTTTTAATAATTGCCTTAAGTGCTCTCCGATAACCAATTTAAATACGGCTTCCATCCTCTTCCTCCTCCTGCTCTCATAATGAAATGATGCATAATACTGTGATTTAATTTTACAAGTGCTGTGTTTATATCTGCATATCTGTAAATATCCAAAAAGGGGTGAAAGTGTTCCGCTTTGGTGGCAAGTAAGTGGGCTGAATTTGGGTCAGAGGGTTGGTTTGTATTAAATCTTTTCAATATGGATTCCCTTATCTGAGCTCCAGAGATTCACTGAGAGAAGTCACAGTAATTGTGCATTGGTCCTGGAGCTGAAAATTGGTTATATATTGATGTGATATTGCGCTGGGGATTGGAAGAAGGCCACAGGAAGTCCAAACAAATAACTGGGTTGGAGAGGAAAACGGAAATCTGGATTATCTTTATTTGAGAATCAAGCCAGAAGGGGTGGAAGCTCACCCTATTATCGATATAACAACGGAATAGTAGCAACAGCAAACAGGACCACAGACTCAAATAAATAACCATTTTCTTTGTTTTTATATAAGCTGTGCTAATTGCCTCAGATTCATTATTTTTTCTCTGTTTAGCTATTTAAAATGAGATAAAATGCATACTTTAGCATTATGACAGAATCATATTGTACGTTTTGCTAATTAGCAGAGAGTTTTGCGTTATGCGATGACTGAAAATATGCAGGGTTCATGTGCAGAACTTTAAACTAAATGAAATAGTAATACATATCTATGTAGCTGTAGAGATTCGGTTGTTTTTTTAATTCAGTCTACTACAGGTCCTCATTAAACTGTAATCTCCACCCACTATCAAATACTTGGATGTAGTCTATGCCTTGCATTGCAGAATCATGAACATCTAATGTCTTTTCCTTGTATGTCCATGACCTTCTGGACATCTGCCCACTGTTCATCAATATTTCCTTGATTACGTGCCAAGATGAAGAGTGTGAGGCAGTAAGTAGAGCAATTTCTGTAGAAATGTGACCATCATAAGGGCTGTTCTTTAAGGGCAGTGGTTTTTAACATGTGCATCTTCTACACAAAAAAATAAGCCAAGGCTAAATGTTTTGATTTTTCATGTCAAATATCTTTTCTCTGGCACAGCTGTTTTTAATACACCTACTAGGTTACATCAAAACAAATACAGCGACATTTTTATGTTACAATTTTCATGTTTAATTCACAGCCAGCAAAAACAGTGTTAATAATCACTAAAACTGAGCGTTCGCAGAACATTGCTAAAGTTCTCAAGTTGTTCTCAAAAAATGTGTTTACAGTAACATTAGTAGAATGTTTTTCTAGCATATTAAAATGTTATTCATAAGTAGTTAGTGGAATGTTGTAAAGATGTTACAGAATTAAAAGAATGTTTGAATTCATATAACCAAGCAATAATGTTAACACAACGTCTAAACATCTGTTTTGAACATTCTTAAAACTTTTAAAATAACGTTTTCAACATTTTGTTACTTAACGTTATGGAAACATTCTTACAACCTAAAATTGTAATCTGGGACCTTACTGATCTGTTTTATCTCTAACTATTAAAAACTCAAATTGTCATGCCGCATTGTCGTATAGTTTTTAACCAATAAAGGTTCGGCTCAACCAAATGTAGCATTATTGTCTCATTAATGTGCACAAATTCCTCTGGTAAATCTTGGCAGGGGTTTAATGGAAGTCCTTGGCTAGTGAGCCCAAGGTTAGCATTGTGACTCTAGAGGATAATTAGCATTGGCTCATTACAGATGGACGCAAAATCAAGTCATTCTGAGAAAATGCGTTCTTGCTGTAACGGCAACGGCCTCCCAGTCAAACTCTTTGCATCAGATCATATGTGACACGTACGCGCTCCACAATCACACTGTTGCTGGGGAGCAGGAAGACTGTAGGGGTAAATCTGACTGTAATCAAGAAGCATTCTTGACTGAAACCTAGTGTGAAGACAAAGGCCCCGTGGAGCTGATGATTTCACTGCAGTTTTAGACAATGTAGGGGTAGCCTTCAGACAAAAGAGGTAGAAGGTGAGAGGAAAAGTTTGAAGCTCTTTCTTTCTTTGAAGTTTTTGAGTTTGGAGTGGTTGAGAACACTACTGGCTTTGGAAGTAGAATGGGTTGGCAGATTTTACTGGGGGGGGGAATAAAAAACAAATATCCAACCCTTAAGCACATGTAAATACACACACATAAACACAGACCCTCAGGTCTCAGGGTCTTGCTTAATTATTGGACTTCATTAGTGGAGTTGGCAGCATGGTGTGTGTGTGTATGACTGGGAAGCAAGCCAACATTGCAGAAATGAGACCAGGTCTCACTGTTTGATTCCTCAAGATAGTGAACTGAAGACTCCTCTCCAAAGCCGTGTGTGTGTGTGTGTGTGTGTGTGTGTGTGTGTGTGTGTGTGTGTGTGTGTGTGTGTGTGTGTGTGTGTGTGTAAAAACAGTTAGGTGTAATGATTTTCAGAGTGTAACAGTGTGTGTTTGTTTCTCTTCACAACGTGCTGGTGCAAAACAGCAGGTGTTTGATTTAGAGCAGAGACCTCACCACCGTCCAGCAGAGAAGAGAAGATTGGAAAACCATACTCAACTATACACAAAAACACTCACACACACACACCTGTTAGCTGCAGGCATTAATGACCAGTGGATAATATTCTTTGTTTTTTTATTAATTTACCTCCTGCATTTTCATGTTAATTCATTTTAGTTTTGTAAATTACTATTACTTTCTAAACAAAAAGTTTGTTTAAATCCATTGCCAAGGAGATCTGTTTTATCTGGAGCTAGCCATACATTAGGATTGATGTGACAAAATATGTCAATCAGAACAGCTGGGCACAGACTTATGATGCCGCTATGGGTGCGACTACCCTGTACAATACAGAAAGCAAAAATCAAACAAACATTAATCAATGATTGTCTCAGTTATGGCTGTTTAATAAATAGTGCCATAATAAATTAAATAAGTTTCTATGGTTTTCATTCATTTAAAAACTTGATCATGACTCAGTTTGCAACCTTAGCATGTGAGTTCAAACATGTGCTCATATAAATGCATGCTTTGAATTTCTGCAGGGAAATTCAGCTTGTTGTGTTAGGGCACAGTCAGACTCTCTATAAATCCACCTCCCTCACTCACCCTAGCAGTAGGATTAGATAAGGGTCCTCAGACTGGCAGAGCATGCACAAGCCCATATGAATGAACTGTCTGTAATGATCTTAAAACGATGCTTGTTGAAGCCACATGCAAAGATGAATGCATAAGAGAGATAAAGTAGCCAGACTTCTCGTAACAGCAGACAAAGTTGACTCCTTTCTGCTGAAGTCCCAGATAAGCCCTCCCTGCCTAAGGCAAGTGCATTTGTGCTGTTATTTGTGTTACTGCTTTTGTGCACATTGAACCGACAGTCTGGAGTCAGGAAGGCAGTCTGGAGTCAGGGAGACAGTCTGGAGTCAGGGAGGCAGTCTGGAGACAGGGAGGCAGTCTGGAGACAGGGAGACAGTCTGGAGACAGGGAGACAGTCTGGAGTCATGGAGACAGTCTGGAGACAGGGAGGCAGTCTGGAGTCAGGGAGGCAGTCTGGAGACAGGGAGGCAGTCTGGAGTCAGGGAGGCAGTCTGGAGACAGGGAGACAGTCTGGAGTCATGGAGACAGTCTGGAGACAGGGAGACAGTCTGGAGTCATGGAGACAGTCTGGAGACAGGGAGACAGTCTGGAGTCATGGAGACAGTCTGGAGACAGGGAGGCAGTCTGGAGTCATGGAGACAGTCTGGAGACAGGAGGCAGTTTGGAGACAGTCTGGAGTCAGGAGGCAGTCTGAGTCAGGAGGCAGTCTGGAGACAGGGAGACAGTCTGGAGTCATGGAGACAGTCTGGAGACAAGGAGGCAGTCTGAGTCAGGAGACAGTCTGGAGACAGGAGGCAGTCTGGAGTCATGGAGACAGTCTGGAGACAGGGAGACAGTCTGAGTCATGGAGACAGTCTGGAGACAGGGAGGCAGTCTGGAGACAGTCTGGAGTCAGGAGGCAGTCTGGAAACAGGGAGACAGTCTGGAGACAGGAGACAGTCTGGAGACATGGAGACAGTCTGGAAACAGGGAGACAGTCTGGAGTCAGGGAGACAGTCTGGAGTCATGGAGACAGTCTGGAGACAGGGAGACAGTCTGAGACAGGGAGACAGTCTGGAGACAGGAGGCAGTCTGGAGTCAGGAGGCAGTCTGGAGACAGGGAGACAGTCTGGAGTCATGGAGACAGTCTGGAGACAGGGAGACAGTCTGGAGTCATGGAGACAGTCTGGAGACAGGGAGACAGTCTGGAGTCATGGAGACAGTCTGGAGACAGGGAGGCAGTCTGGAGTCATGGAGACAGTCTGGAGACAGGGAGGCAGTTTGGAGACAGTCTGGAGTCAGGGAGGCAGTCTGGAGTCAGGGAGGCAGTCTGGAGACAGGGAGACAGTCTGGAGACAGGGAGGCAGTTTGGAGACAGTCTGGAGTCATGGAGGCAGTCTGGAGACAGGGAGGCAGTCTGGAGTCATGGAGACAGTCTGGAGACAGGGAGGCAGTTTGGAGACAGTCTGGAGTCAGGGAGGCAGTCTGGAAACAGGGAGACAGTCTGGAGACAGGGAGACAGTCTGGAGACATGGAGACAGTCTGGAAACAGGGAGACAGTCTGGAAACAGGGAGACAGTCTGGAGTCAGGGAGACAGTCTGGAGTCAGGGAGACAGTCTGGAGTCATGGAGACAGTCTGGAGACAGGGAGACAGTCTGGACAGGGAGACAGTCTGGAGACAGTCTGGAGTCATGAAGACAGTCTGGAGACAGGGAGACAGTCGTGCTGAGCCGGTAGGGAAAATGTCTTCTGACGCATCGCGTTGCGTCGCGCTGAGCGGACTGTGTGATCGCAGTTTGTCTCATCCGATAAGAGCTCGCGCTGCTCACGAGTGACTGACGCGTGCATGCAACGCCTATGTGAAAATGTCACGTATGATCACGTTGATGGAGCTGTAGGACGGATAACATCTGCTTCTCATCTTTTGTTTGAAACACAAACACATCATCTTCACTGTAGTTCATCTTCACTGTAGTTCATCTTCACTGTAGTTCATCTTCATTGTAGTTCATCTTCATTGTAGTTCATCTTCATTGTAGTTCATCTTCATTGTAGTTCATCTTCATTGTAGTTCATCTTCACTGTAGTTCATCTTCACTGTAGTTTATCTTCATTGTAGTTCATCTTCACTGTAGTTCATCTTCACTGTAGTTTATCTTCACTGTAGTTCATCTTCATTGTAGTTCATCTTCACTGTAGTTCATCTTCACTGTAGTTCATCTTCACTGTAGTTCATCTTCACTGTAGTTCTCACATTCTGAAAGCATAAAGGCGAAATCACTGAACAGTTGCAACACTCTTGCGCTATCCAGTTTGTGTGCGTCTTCATGCGATCATGGTAGCAGTAATTCATCTAATAATTTACTCATGAAATGAAATTGTGGTTGCTGGACATTTATCCAATGTTGTCAGAAACACGTTTGTCATTTTAAAGAGCCAGGCTTGGTGTCTGGACTGCAATTCCAATAAAGTTTGAAGAAATATTATAACAAGCCACATTCTCCACAGTGCTGGAGTCAGACGCAGCCTGCAAGATTTGCTTCATAGTGAATGTGCTGAAACAGCATAATGATCATAACCATCAACATAATGATATAATCAATTCATTTTTAATGAACTCTGCCCTGTCTTATTTTTACACGATGAATGTATAAAAAATAGAATAAATAAATTACTGAATTAATCAAGTAGGAAAGTGTTGTAATTGATCATAATATTTAATTATGTAACCTCATCATAATGTCAATGTACTGAAATATTAGGATAACAATTGATACACATGCACTAACTTAAACAGCTCATACCTGCTTATGATAGCTGAAGTATGCATGTTTATTTCTTATTGATAGGGTAAGTGATTCCATGTCTGGTGAATGAAAAGTGAATAATTGCTGATTTTGGCAGCATTAATGCAATCAATAAATACATTAACTTGCACAATACAGTTTATCAATTTCAGGTTTAGTGCTGTGGGCATTGTGCATGGTGTGAGGTCAGCTTATCCAAAGAGTCAAAACATTACTTTCTGTGTTTTTATATTTATTCAATTCTTTAAAAATACTATAAGTACTGTAATGCTTGATAAGAACTAAGCATTTCATTGTGTGTGGACTTCTGTGTGTCAGGTGAGAACATGCTTATATTAGGGTGGTGACTGTGCTTCAGGAAATCTAGATTCTTCAAATCCACTTCAATTTTGTGTAAGTGTTTAAAGGTGGGTGATGTTAGTGGATAAAGAATTTCTCATGTTGCTCTGGTCCACTTTTGTCCCCCTTCTAAAACCTCTCAGAAAGTCTTTGAGCATCATCCATTCTTTTACTTGATATCTCAGTTGTCACACTGAGTTTGTGTGATGTGTGTTTAACCTTCAAAAGCAAGTTTGGAAGTGAGGACAAGAGTTATGACACTATTCACAAGCTGGATTAAAAAAAGAACAAATGCATTTGCTGGAGTCAAACTCTTGTCAAATTCAATATTACACCTAGAAAAGGTGGAGCATATATTTCTCAGTGTTTCACCCAGAGGACATTTTTACTTCTTAAAGGTTGCTTTTCATAGCACAGGAGAGTTGATGGACTTCTCAGTGTTTAATCTAAGAATCAAATTTGTCCCAAATGTTTCTTCTAAAATTGCTTAGAAGAAAGAGACATAGAAATAAGAAAAAAGAAATAAGAAAATTGTTGAACTGCATGAAGAGTATGAAACTATAAAATCAATGTAGACTGTAGCTAACATAGCGTGATTTTGCATAAATTTTACATTTATATTGAAATATTCATTAATCTTGACCTTTGTTTGCAGACATGGCAAATCTGAGTTCAGTTTGTAATGTGTTGATATCTTGTCTGAAATTTTGGCTGGAAATATATGAGCAATTTCTGGGTCTTCTTTGGAGAAATATATGAGACATAGGAGACTCAAGCAAAAGTGTCAATTTGCACTCCAATTAATCACCGCTGTCTAGGAGAAATAACAGAGATTTTAAAGAGATCTCATCTGTGATTGACTAGCTGAGCCCTGAATGGTTGTTTGTTTTTTGACCTAGCTTAATTGGAGCTGTAGATTCCTTTGAGCCAGAAGGCTGATGCGACCCTCAAAAGCGCTGATGAGTATGCCGTAATAACTCCCTTTTCTGATTATTTTATAATCTCTTGTTGATTTAGATCTGAAAGAGTTTTTTGTTATTTATTTATTTATTTATTTATTTGTATGATGAGTTGGATGCAGCAGAAATGAAGAACAAGGTCAAAAACCCTCTTGTGGGAAATAAATAAATAACATGGCTAATTCCACAGTGGACAGAGGAGTCATTACCCAAATCACATAAATATCTCTCAGTCTTAATGCAAAAACATTCTGGTGGTTATTTCTCATCAGTAATCCAATCTTCTTCAACCTCTGAGTTATGTTTTATAATGCCAGCTTTCAGTACAATTTTACCCTGGATTTAAAAGCATGTTTTTTCTGTTAAATTGTTAAAATATGATTGTATGTTCCTTTTACACCTACTGAGGTCTGTTTTTTATTGGGAGAAGCAGACGTTCCTTGGGGTTCAACAATTCACTCCAAATTTTGTTCACAGTCATGAGAAACAATCCTAAGCATTTGATAGGTAGGAGTTAATTCACTTGACAACAATTGCCAAAAAACACTGATGCAATTTATGGTTGATTTAGTGTGAGAGCTTTAAACACACACACATACTCACATATATATTGTATATACTCACCCACTCTTTGTTTTCATTTTTTCCTCTCTCATGCAGTTTTCTGACACACATATGTCTAAGAAAACCTATATATTACACATCTGCAAATAAAGTCATATTTCTTCTTTCCTGAGTGAATGAAGTGAAGGAAAAAGAACAATCAGGAGTCTCTTTGAATTAATTTGCTTAAGTGAGGTTACAAATGGGCATAATAGCCATGGCAGCCACAATTATAGTCAATTTACACTTTCCAATTATCCATAAAAGGTACTTAACCTAATACTTGATGTGTGTCAAACGAAGGCAGGCCCAATTAAGCATGGGGTGGTCTAAATTTCTGTGCCCCTTCTCTTCTGCACACGCTGCCTCTCCTGATCCAAGCACCACTCTAGTGAATTTAACACAAGCCATCCAAACCTCCACTCTGGGTAAAAATCACAGCCTCTCCAGTTCAGCCTCTACTTCAACAAATTTACAGGGATTTCAATCTGATGAGTAGGGCTGCACCGTTCCACCTATTGTTTCCTATTGGTCATTATTGCCCTCCTATCTCTTTCCCTATATGCCCTGCGGCCTGGGTGGAAGAACTTGCCGTTTAACAGTCAAGCTAATTTATGTGATGGTACATGTAGATTAAAGCACAATCTTAGACTGAATTCAGAACATAAAGCTGCCAGTTGCTGATATTAAGTTTCAGTTACTGATAGCTTAGAAACCCTATTTTGCTTAGCTGTGGTTGCTTGTTTGTTTTGTTAGTGAATGTATTGTATGAATGTAGAATTCATACAATAGAATGTAGAACACTCTCTCCCCAACACAACTCTGCCATTAAAGCTAACCAATGGTGTTCCTGTAGCTCAAATTGTAGGGCATGTGCTAACAACACCACGGGTTGTAGGTCTGATTCCCTAGGAATAGGCTGTTTAAAAAATATTAATTTTTATTGCAAGAAGCTTTGGATAAAAATGTCTGCCAAAAGCATAATGTAAATGTAAGCTCACTCAAATCTTTTTACATTTGTATATTTTTATCAGTTGCTATGTCACTAATTGCTTTGCCACTTGCCTCATAGGGACTATTGGCTGATCCCCACAATGTTGGGGATTTCAGGTTTAACTATCATTGAGAGGTCTCAACCAGACACACACACACACACACACACACGTGACCCTTGTATGCACATACAGTACAGACACAAAACAAAAAATTTAGTTTAGACTTACAGTAAATGTTAATTCCTTTTTACCTGGTCTCTTGATGTGTATTTGGACGCATAAAATCCTGTTAATGCACACAAGGACATAAATCGCTATGGCGATTGAATAAGTGGGACGCGGGAAACAGAGCAGCCCAGCTGGGGAGGGAGAGAACGGGGGAGGAGACAGTGCAGAGAAAAGGAGGGCATCTTAAAAGCTACTTGAGAAAAGAAATTAAATATATCAGGATTGGATGCAAATGAAGGCCAAAGTAACACGTTCCTCCAATTTGTAGACATTCTCTCCTCCTCACAACATGAAGCTTATTTTTGTATAGTATAGTTCTACAGTTCCAGTCAGTAGTGGTGTTGGACTTGTTGAATGTTACAGTGTTTGTAAAGCAGATCACAGTCATTATAAAAATGTGTATTTACAGCAGGTTGCATCAGTGCTTATCTTATACTTAAGAGGATCCAGAAGATCAAAAATATACATCTAGCCTAAGCATTGACTGCCTGACATGATGAGCCGTTGCACTCATTTTCTGTCTTCTCTGTTTTGTCTTATCAGTCACTATAAAGCCAAAATGAACATTTTAACAAGGAAAGCTAGCTGCTGCAATTTAATATGTTGTCTAGGTGCAAAATAAAACCCTCATTTACTACTTTTTGCATGTCTGATAACTGACAAGCAAACTGCAGTATGGATTTCTACAAAACTGCATTGAAATCCACAAATAACGGAAGACATAAGAAATATTAAGTGTGCAAGAACTAAGTAAATCTGTTGAAAGTTTAAAAAGATCTAACTAGTTTATGAAGATCATATACTAATGACAAAAATTCCACAATGAACTGAAATCTAATATTATTACATTTTTACACCTTTTTTGTCAAGAATGCTTGCTGCATAAATGGTACGCTCTCTGTCAGCCTGCTTTGTTCACAGTTCTCATTAATAGCATTTAAATATAACCTTCAAGGCAACAGTTTCATGAGGCACATGTGTATGTGGTCTCACGGCATAATTACTCTCATTTCAGGTTTAATGCCTGCTGCTTGTTGACATGCACGCTCACCAGTGCCCGCACACACAGATGGCATCATCAGAAAATAAAGATCAAAGACCACTCAAATCCCATTCGTTCCACTCCGAATGGGATCTGCATGCTTTGAGAGAGAGTGAGATGGAGAGAGAGAGTGAGAGACAGATTTGGTTACATGCCGAAACAGAAAAACGGAATTCTGGATCAGGAAGTCCCAGATGGTGGTGGCAGATATGGGCACCACCACTTCGGAAAAGAGGGCAGAATATGCAGAGAACAGGGAACCCATCCTGAGTGTTATTGCTCAGCGGCTGCTCTTTCATAGCTAACGAGACATAATTGAGTTATCAGATACAGCATGTTTAAATTATTAACTTTGTCTTAAGCTATGTTACATTTTGCATACTTCTGCGCAATTCCATGCAATTCTGTAGTTTAAGCAGTGTGATAAGTGTGTTTGCACTGAAATATTCAATGAGAAAAACAACGTGTGGAAAACACTTTATGTACTCAGCAGTCACAGCTTTGCAACAAAAAGGTGGAGCTAAATGTGCTAAAGCTAGTGGGGTGTGAAACATAATTTCAGCTGGAAAATGGTGAATGCCTTTTGGAAAGCGCAAAAGCCTTTTTGTTCTTCATTTCATCTTATTGCTGTCTAGGAGAAACAACTAAGATATTAAAGAGATCTCATTTGTGATTATGGATCTCTTACTGCTTTTTTAATTTACCCTTCTTTAATCCTTTCTCTGGCTCTCATTTTAACATTGTCATACTTTCATCATTTTAATTGAACCTTCCATCTTTCTCTGTCTTTTTTATTGTCTCAGACTTGCATTTAATCCAACTTTATTGCTTGTTCAAATTGATCCTTCCATTACTGACCAGATATATTTGCCTTATTTTGATGACTGATTCAGCCTGCATGACATCAAATGAACAATTTTAATGAAGAACACAAAAAATCCAAATCTGTAGAATTTCTGCTCCCCAAATGTGTGTGCCCAGCTACAAATTTTAGGTTGTAAGAACGTTTCCCTAGTGTTTCCATTAAGTAACAATGTTATTTTGAATGTTTTTTAGACATTGTATTGACAACTGTTTGGTTATATGAACATTATTCAAGCATTTTTTTTTATTCTGTAACATATTTAAAATATTGATATATGATATGATGTTAGTTCTACTAAGGCTACTACAAGAACATTTGTGATAACTTTGAGAGAACTTTTAGATAACGTTAGCCAACATTCTAAGAACTTTTCCTATTGGGTGTTTTTGTGTGCATCACCAGCATAGTGTTCAATATTAACAGTTTCAGATTGCTTTGAACCCCAATCCACTGTGTTACAGGAGAGATTAGGATAAAATAATTGTCTCATATGGAATGAACAGGCTTCTGGTGAGCAGAGACACACATCACCAGCATTGTCATATATGCACGTCATCTGCGGCACTGATTTGAATCCACGGCATAGCTTGTTTACAAGCCATGTAGGGCACCACTAGCGAAAGCCAGGGCACAAACAAGTGCACCTCATGTCAGCCTGAGTGTCACTCTTGCTGCATCTACACTAATCACAGGCATCCAGAACTTCTCTTTGCACACACACCAAAAACAACCCAGATCACTGTTTTAGATGGCTTGTCCGGTCTTTGTTAACAACTAGGGTATGCATGTTAATCTAGAACAGGCATGGGAGTCAGGAGACATTTTAACAATTTTGGTAATTACCATTTATTCATTTGTTTTTATGCATTTTGGTAACATAGAGATCGTTAGTTAATGTTCTGAGAACATTCTAAAAGTTCTATCAAATAGAACTTTTTATATATATATATATATATATATATATATATATGACATTATTTTGATTATATATTATATATATTATATATATAAATGGCTTCTAATGTGTACCGTTAATTACACATAGTCATACGAGTCTGTAACTATACTTAATTATACTTATTTAGGTCTCATAAATCATTCGGCTCATCATTCATTGGTATTTTGTTGCCTTTTTTAAATGTAACCGGTTCTCGATTCACAAGCCTAATCAAAAATGATATGCAGAATGTGTAAAACAAAACATCAGACTTAAACCAAGTAATTAATTTTCTGAAGTATGTTGACAAAAGGTCTGGGAGAAGAAGAATCAAGAGGAAAATGAAAAAAGGCTGTGTTATAATTGGTGGTTTTGTTTGTGCATTAATAAAGGACTGGGGAAATGAATGTTATACATTATTTCCTTTTGAGCCAAAAGACATATCTGAGGAGGAAATGAGATGGATGGAGTGTGAAATCCTCAATGTGGTGCGACTTGCCTGATGCAAATGAAATGTCAACACACAGAGAGGGTAGTTAATGAGATTTCCAATGCATAATTTCCACATTGCAGCCAAAGTGTGAAAACACAGAATAAACCTTGTCATTAAAACAAAATACCACAAATATAGACAGTAGCTTTCATTCCTTTTCTCCTTCATTCTTTTATTCTCAATATTTCCTTTTCATCTTTAACCTTAAAACAAGCCTACAATCCATCTCAAGGTGGAACAAAAGAAATACATTCTACCTTTGCCTTTCTGGGAGATAAAACGTGTTAAATATCACACCATCATTCAAAGCATGGCAGGGTATAAAAGCCCAGCATTTATAAGTGCCTGCTGTTGATGTTGTTTCAGAATGAAGGATTGTGGGATACCCTCCCTTCAGAGGATATAAACTCTGCCATCCTGCTAGGAAAAAGCCACTCAAGCGGTTACCACTGACCCGTATTTTAATTATTCATGCTGATTGGCAGCCATTTTCACTGAGAAAGGCAATTTAATGTAATGTCTTTATCTGCTTGCATCCATGTTGCCTCATTTTAAGCCTGGCCAGTATAAATCACTGTAATGAGCTGTGCCAATTGACAAGTGTTTTTGTTTAATAGCCATATATAAAATAATATGTACATATGTATACATATATAATAATACATACATGGTATGTTTGCAGGTGCACCAACATGAGGTCTAAAAATAAAATCCTCAGGTACATAGAACAGCCTCCATCTTTAACATACTTAAAAACAAATGAAGAGATGTAACGTACTGTGACAGATGTAGAATTAAATAAAGTTATAAGTTTAATTTTTTTATTTCTACTGTTAATTATATATATATATATATATATATATATATATATATATAAAATAGCACATATATACATGTGCTATTTTGCAGTTACATGTGATCACTTTTAAGGTAACTTTTCACTTATTATAGGGCACAAAGTTGGATTAAAGTAAACGAATTCTTAAAGAACACAAATGAACAGACACAAATAAATAAAAAAAACTTAGCAATAAGTTTTTTTAAAATACACAAGCAATAAAGCTTAGTGATATTTGACAAACAGCAATCCATTTTCCTCTTAAATAGAAAGTAATACAACTGAACTTGGAGAGCGGGAGAGAGAGAGAGAGGGAGAGAACAGGAACATGTACCTCGCGGGAGTGTTTTGTGTGACTGTTTCGTTCATGTCCTGGGGTTGTGCAATCTGTTTGTCTGTTTAATATATCAATTAAAAATCAGTGTTTTTCTGGCCAGCAGCAATTCACCAAATCTGCATACATAATACGAACCCTGTGGCGACTGCAAGCACACCAGCACATGTATTAGACCTTCTATAACAATCTGACTGGATTCAACACTGTGTGCCATCAATTATTCAGTCTTACAAAGTAAGGCCGTTTACCTTTGTATCATGGCCACTGCCATGCCAATATTTGGAAAGCTTGGAAATAAGTGTATGTGTGTGTGAGCGAGAGAGGACAGGAATGCATTATTAATTTAAAATGTGTCACAGTAACTTCACTCTCTCTAACATGCAGGAAGAAGTTGAGGATGTGGATTTCTTTGAATGACAGGTCCTCTCCAGCCTCCATGCTTGCTCCTATCCAGATCTTGGGCAGCTGTGTGGCACTGAGGGTCTGACTTCGAAGGTCACTGAGGACCACTGACCATCGACACTCCGAGTGCAAGAGCGAGAGATAAAGAAAACAAGAGTGTTTGGGCTACAAGCTACAGATTCCCTGTGGGTTCAGATAAAGTACATTAGTGGTGCAACACAGACTCTCAGGAATAAATGTGTGTGTGAAGGTCACGGTAACAAGCCATTTCTCGGTCAGAGCAATATAACTCACCCGTTTTCCGATCTATCATTCCATCACATAATATGAGGTATTGTTGAGTCCGAACAATATTTTAAGTGAGACCTGCACCCAACTGGCTCTCAAGTAGCTTATTTCTTCATCTCTCTTATACTTCAAATTTCACACTGAGAAAACTTTGCAAGCAGGCCTGCTGGGTGCTATTGTCACCACATATTACCTTTCTGCTCGCTTGAGGACATTCAGACATTGTGTGTGTGTGTGTGTGTGTGTGGGCGGTGAAATGTTTCCTACCTGCAGCTGACAGTGTTTTACTGTCTCATATGAACATCGCAAGCCTATGCAACAAAAGTTGAACCCGAGCAAGGTTTCCGTGTTGGGGGGTGGGTGTCCTAGTTTCTTATAAGACATGTGGTTTTTCATCCCAAAGAATCGGAGAACTATTCTCCTTTGGGAAAACAGCATCCCCAAGGTGAGGAAACAATGTGGTCCCCGTGAGATCTACATGCGCACACAAACTCCTAGACCCCTGATTCTGGTGTGCTGTAACTAGAGGTAAGAGACGTGTGAATGTTCATAAAGATAGATGAAGAGCTAGCTTGTCAATCACAGAGAACTTTAAATGTTGGAATCCCTCCCACGAGACCATGGACAAGATCTACACAGAAAGATGATCAACACAACAGATTGTTCCATTGCATAAATCTTGTGCATGTACCTCATTTAAACATATCCGGGTGTGCGTGCATGCACATGTATATGTAGTCCAGTATCAGGAAGATACTTTGAAACTGCAGCTTGACTGCTTACTCATAATCAAAAGTAGTTCAACTACAATCAAGATACCCTATTTAAAAATGATATATTTTACAATAATACCACTATAAAAAACGCTTAATTTGTATGTGTATTTATTTTTATATTTTGATGAAGAAATACAGAAGAGTATCATTTTACTAAACATATTGACATATTGTAAAATTAGGGTGATTATCATGATATCATTGTGTATATCGCTATATAGCTAATAAAAATTATTAATAAAAGTTGTGCTACTATCATGCTACTGAAAAGTTAGTATTGTAGCTACTTTTAGTCTCCAATCCTCTGTAGACAGGTCTGCTTGGGCAGGTGTGTGCACTCGTATGCATACATGTATGTATGCATACGAGTATACATGTATGCTAACTACCAAGTCATGCTTCCCTGCTATGAAATAGTTCTACATCTGGAATGAAAAACATTCAAGATGTAGTCAACAATTTCCTGTAAACAGCTTACAAGCATTGCAACTAGCAATCTGACACTTTATACATTTTCACACTGTTGTAACACATTTGCTGTTTCTAAATTGTTTAGTGTTTTGGGATGTAATGAGTCACTATTTTTTTTTTCAAATGAGATCTTTTTTATTATTTCTCCTAGACATAAATGAGATTAAATGGAAGGCAAATTAAAAAAATCATGTCTCAAACTCTGCTCAAGTTTGATACCAAAGTATGCATGCAAGCAGAGATCTCAATATAAACTCAAACATTTCTCACCAATGTCTTCCAAACTATATGAACTATTTTTCTACATTAATATGTAGAAATACTACACCCTTACAGTGTAACAACAAGTGTCTAAATTTTGTTTCTAATAATTTTCCTAAAGCAATTTTAGGAGAAACAAAGTTAATATTTAAACAAAAACATAACTGAGAACTCAATAAAATATTATTTCGAAAATTTCATCATTTATGTTTAGGAGCTGCAGTGAGCAAAAGTGTTGGCAATCTTGCAAATGAATCTGACAAGATTACAATGAACAATAAATGTTTTCTGGATGAACAGAAGTTAATCTTTATTCTGCTTCTTTGAAAAGGATCTTGTTCTTCATGTTGTTTATGAAACACTGTCTCGTGATGTGTCATGTCTCGCGATGGCGGAAGTAAAAGTGAAACAGGCCATAAACAGGTGTTTTCTCATTCCAGCTCTGTTTTTATATCATCATGAAGATTTCAAATAAATCTTTAATATTTAATCTACATTTGGATGGTCCTGAGATAGACCATCTGTCTCCCCTCCATTGCTCCTCCCGTTTGGGAACACACACGCACAATCACACACTCCACAGTTTCCCATTGTAGCAGCAACTGATACAAACAAGAAACATAAACTCCTTCCAGGAGAACACACACCAACTGTGCTGCTAACTTCTCAACCAGACATTCTCTCTCTCACACAAGTAAATACACACGGGCAACAGAGAGCAGACACAAATGTAAGGTTGTTTTATGGGGCTGCACCTGTGGAGGTATTCTTTAATATTTAATTTGAACCCAAATTGTGGTCTCTTCATGTGCTTGGTAGCTTACCCTCATGAAGGTCGACGTGTTGAGGATGACACACTTAGGCACTCTGTGATGTATGAGAGTCCCCCCTGGTGTTACAATACCTGAGTTTGCTACATAAATTCTTATTAGCAACGTATGAAATAACCATTCGCCATATGTTTATCTTCACATTTATGTGGCCTAGAAATTATGGAGCTGAAATTATTAAAATAATATAAGCTTTCTGGCAATATGTTTGATGTAGGAACACAAGCACAGCTTGGACAGAACAGGTAATCATTGTGTGTCTCCTCTAAAGTTACAGAAGACAACCGTATCACGCACAGTGCTCAGAGTTGTCACAAAGTCTGCAATTAAAACAGTGTTTCTTTGAAAAGAATCTTGTTCTTTATGTTGTTATAGAAGACAAAGTGGATATTCCATGTAAATATAACAAAGAGCTCCTTTTTACTTGAGCAATAAAAGAACAACCTCTAAGCAATTTTCCAGCTGGGCATTATAGGACTTTGTAAATTTTCATCTCACATTATGCAACAGTTCTGTCCTGAGTCCTGAACATCTGAAGGAATTGTGATGGGCAGTTGGCTTTTAAATCTGCATATAGTTTTAAATAACAAAGTACCCAGCTTGACAAAATACTGAGTATTACATCAAAATGAAAGGGATAAATTCCCATTCCTTTTCTCCATAATTAAATCCTCTCTTAGGAGTTCCATGTGAAACTGTGCTATTTACAAACACATGCAAATTCTCTCTGGTTTCTGTGTTAGCACAAATCTGTACCATTCCTCTTAAAACGCCATTTACTGTCTCCCTAAGTGATTTGTCTATGCTTTCAAACCGAGCTTGGTCAACAACAAGAACTTTCTGCAAAGCCACATACCCATAACTCGATCTAAAATGCCATCTGCTCTCTCTTTCTCTTTTGTTGTTTCCTTGCCTCCACTCTCTGTCTCTCTCTCTTTCAGATGTGTCATATGTTCTCAGTAGCACGTTGACATGCATATGGCCGCTGCTGTTTAAAGAGACTTCAGTGTGCATGTCTTCATATCCTGTCAGTCCGTCACCTGGCGAAGGAAAAGCTGCATCCCAATGGACCAGAACGCTGCATTATTGAACAAGGGATGCTGGTGGAAGTGGAATTTTGAATGAAACACATACTGGAAAAGAAATGGAACAAACAATGAGAAAGTAGAGATCTGTGTAATTAAAGATGATGTGCCATGACTCGGTGAGATGCATTGTGGGGAAGGGAGGTAAACATTTGAGTTGTCTCACACTGCCACTCACAATGCCCCAAGATTATAGAGTATCATTGCATGAATCATCTCTCATGAATGCAAAATGGTATCTGTTAATTTCATCCAATGTAAGTCAACTGATATCTGAACACTTCTTACTTCTGACAGGCAGAGATCAAGTCCTCCAATTAACAGGACAAGATTTTTCACTTCCATGAATTTTACCTCATAAACCCTTGTTCTTCTTAACACAAAACACGTACATGGTCTGATCACATCCTTTGAATATTCCATCTTAGAAACTAACAAATAGTTTGCCGCTTGTAGCTTGATGTGTCTGTTGATAATCTCATGAGGCTCTAGATCTTGTTCTCTCTATAAACAAGTATACAGGCAAATAAACAGTGATAATGTCGTTTCACAGCAGTGTCACTCTCTATGGTTACCAAATAGGAGAGTCTAGGAAAAAAATCAAGGCTGAGTGCCCTGCAGTTTGTGTATTTGCTGCCTCTTAATTTGGCCAAATTGTTTCTCCTTAGAAAGGTCACGGAAAGGTCGCTGAGCAGAAATGCACAACTGTGCCAAAAAGCTTATGATGGCTGATTCACTTAGTGATTTGGGGCAGTTATTTGATTAGTTTATTTCTTTTAATTCCAGCACTATATTTTATCAGTGAACACACAGATGTTGAGCTGCTGAAATACTGCTGAAAGAAGTCTTGTTGTGGTGGGAAAGAATCGGAGTACAGGTGTAAGTAGCTCTGTCAACACGGTGCAGCTATTTGCACCCCAATAGTCTGCTGGAGACAGACAAAGCTATGACAAAATGCAAGTCTGACATCTGTGATGTGACCTGCAGGATAGTGCTTGTGTTTTTCAACGTGTTTCAACATTTTGCGCGATGACGCTTATGTGCAGACGACCAGAGTTTGAATCCGGCTTGTGACATTTTCTGATTCCACCCCTCACTTTTTTCACTGCTGCTTCCTGTCTCTTTTGTCAAAGCCTCCATAAATAAAATGGGCTGTATTTATGTGTATATACAGATATGTACAGGGGTATACTGACAAAAATATGGATTGGGTAAAAAGAAAAGTAATCTACTCATCATTTTCACAGTTTAATCAAGTGTTTACTACTATTGACTATTTAATCTTGTTTAATGTCAATTAAAATCAATGACAAAATCAAAGTCTGTCATCCTTTTCAGCCCTTTTCCATGATCAAAGATCAAAGGTCAGACATGATGAATTACAATTTCCTACTTGAGCTCAAGAGCAGGATACACATGGTGACTCTCATAAACAGGCTCATCGCTCTGTCTAATTTTGCTCTCTCTCTCTCTGTCTGTTTAGTCTGTACCAAACACTTTGATTAGTTTAAAACAGAAACCACACTTGAGCGAAATGTGACGAGTGTTTTGAATAATACCCAAATCAGGGGAATCACTTTACCTGTCAAGCCCTGCTGTTCAGCCAGATTCTTGACTCTGATCTGCTAATACAAGCAGGAAACACCTACGATATTAACACACTCAAAAACAGAAAAGCAATGTCATATAAAGCACCAGTTTAAAGGATTTTAACTGAAAGCATTTTCTCACTGACATGCAATTGAAATGTACTGGTTGATTTATTTCATATTCAAATGTTTTGTTTTGTGTTCCACAGAAAAAGGTGATATGGGTTTGGATTGACATGAGAGTGAATAGGTAATAACAAGAGTTTAATTTTTGAGTGAACTGTACCATCAAATAATTTCACTTAGGATGCACATGCAAATGTCATACTAGAGAAACATCTTAAAGCTTTGGGACCAGACATATGGCTGTGGTCTTACTAATAAAGATGTCATTTGTGTTTGGTGTGTATGAAAGCTAATAATAGCTTCTTTCGCAATTGGTTGGTGTCAGGCTATCCCAGCAGGTTGACACACACAGATGACATCACAAATGTTTTACCATTTGATTAATGTGACCTAGACCCCAAAATGGGACAATTATCCCCAAATAAGGCCACATTTGTCTCAAGATCACCTTCACACTACAGAAGTTCACCCTATTATACAGTGTCTTTCTCCCCTGTCTTGTGCTCTAACTCTCTTTATCCATTTCTTGATTGTGATCAGTAAGGGTTAACAGTTTCTGAACGCCACTTCGCATCCATTAGCATAGTCATCACGGTTAACCTTCTGTCACTGACCTCTCTAAGTTTCTGAGACATAAACAGCACACACGGTGTGTTCCCAGCATACACATTCACTGAAAATCTAGCGGGCCTTTATGAAAGACCCTTGGTTTTAAACAGAGCACGATACGGGCTACACGTTCTTCAGAGGGCAGAGAGAAAGACGACTGATGAAATATTCAACTCTGAGTCTCACTGATTTCAGTTTCATCAAGAAAAAGATATCAAGCAGTAGTGTGTGTGTGTGTGTGTGTGTGTGTGTGTGTGTGTGTGTACGTTTCAGAGGGCTTGTCTCAGGATTGACTGAGAAAATGGAAATGCACGCACAATAATATCACATTGCTGGACCTAAATGACTAAATGGCAAAGGTTTGGTCCCCATGGAGCTTATTTTGGCCTGAAACGCCTACTATACAGGAACTGACTGACACATACAGTAACCAATCATCTGCCATGAAACTAAATAAAAATAAACAATCTCCGCAAATATAGACAACTGTGCTGTAAAATGTGTTTAGACTGTGGCTGCCCATTAAAAAGTATTTTGCTAACATACTGAAAAGAACAAAGTGGAATGCACAGTTCTGCTCGTGGAGATCTTGTTTACTTGCTACAAAGAGCTTCAAACTAAACCCTGAATTTCTTGTTAAAGATTTAATGCCAATAACCTGGCAAACTGGCAAACCTGTCATCATCAAATCCACAAAAGCACTTGCTATATCAAGCTGGCACCTTGTAAACATGACTTTGTTTCCAGGTGGACTGATGAAAACCCTGCCTGCTCTTCTGGAACAGCTTGGTGCTCAGGGTTTGCTAAAACATATCCATTCATGTTGTGCATGTGGAGTCTACGATAGCACAAACTTTTATTTTGTTGAGGGTTTTCAAAGCATGTAATTAAGTTGAAATCCTGTTTCCAATCAGTTCTTATAAGATTTAATGTTTAGTTATTTTTTCTGGGATTTCTGGGAACATGATCATTAATTCAGTCCTTATGTTGATGTTACATTGACATTATTTGTTGTCATTTTGTTTGGTTTAGCACAGTTACATGGCTAGAAAACCTGAATCAATATTTTCCACAGCGCTTTATGTTAGTCTATATTCTTAACATGATGCAACTGGCATACTCTCACTGCAGCTCACTAATCATGGCATGTGGAATGGCACACGCAGTCAATACTGGTGATGCATGAATGTATGAATTCATCATGTGCTGGTAATATGCCCTCAGGAGACACATTTTTTCCTTTTTCAAAATTTAATTTGTGTTGATCTGTATGTTTCTATGAAGAAACAATTCATTTGATTCTTACTCTTTACAGTTAATATAAACCTCATTTGTAACTATTATAGTTAAATTCATTACATCCAGCCCTTGCTTTCTTTTTTTTGTTCCAGGTGACCAAAACTCAGTAACACTAAAGTCTATATAAAAATTGTTCTTGACAAGCTAAAAACTTTTACGATCAATATATGAAACTTACAAAACGTATAATAGCAACTTTTTCATGATTTTTGCAGGTGACAATCATGAGCGTGTTCAACAGCAATATTCTTTAGGTGTGCAATAAGAGCCATTCAGAGTGACCCAGCCTTTGTTGAAGAAAACTGCTTGTTTGTTCCATAAAGGCTTATTGTATTTGTAACAGAAAACGTATCTATGTTTCACACAGGGGCCCCACCTCACATGACACACATAAGGTGCCATGACACCAATATCTGCAGAGACGTCACAGGTTCACAGCTACAAGCTTTGCTCTGTGAAAACAATTTCAGGTTGTGAAATTGCAATAAAAATCAGTGAACAATTATACACTGAACTGCATATACATCTCTCTTACCAGTTGCACTGTGAGCAAGATGCATTTGTTATCATTTTATCTATTAAGTTAATATGCCACAGTTATTTTCTAAAAACCAGCTAATATACCCAGAGACTATGAACAGAGTTAAACCTTGGATTTGTGTAGTTTTTATTGGCTATTAATGTGCTTTCACAATTTGTTTCTCTCTAATGTTCTGCTCTTGTAGCACATAATTGATAACTTAGTTGTGGTGAGTTTTCATCAGCTTGTTATCACATATGCAAAGAGAAAGTAAACTATTTCCACCAATAAAAATGGAGCAGCTAATTTTGGGCTCAACACACTTTTCCACTGCTGGCTCTCCTCTTGTTTCATTTATTGTTTCACAATCTGTCTTGTTTATCTCTTACCTCACTTCCCTCTGAGTGGCCTCTCCCCCCCAGCTCTCTGTTTATCACTGTGAAACGCTAGTCAAGAGACTCTAAGAGAATCTAAACAATTAGTTTGTGGGAAATGTCATTTGGCCCGCATCAGCACTAATGCAGCTATCAGAGGAAACGCAAATTAGCCTTTCGCTCAAGACTTATGTCATCCAGCGCACATCAGTCTCTCTCGTTCTCTTTCTCTCTCATTTTCCCCCTCACCCTCAATTCCTCCCTCTTTCAGTCCTCCCTATGTTGGCTCTAGCAGTGTTTCCTTTTTTTGTACCCTCGGCTTGGGAATGAAATTCTCTTTGCCTGGCAGAGAGCTGCAGTTAGTCTGACAGTAACACAATGCCTCTTCATTCACACCATCAAGCACTGACTCCCATCCTCACAACAGAGTCAGATGGAGAGCAGGGGAGAGAGAGATGATTGGGTGGGTAATGGGAGATTGGAGCATTTTTCTGTAGACTGTAATGACCTGTTGTTTGTGGTTGTGGAGATGAGTTCACCTCATGGTGACAGAGTGTCTTATTGCAACACACGTCGCTTTTGTGTGTTCCACAGCGGCACTCTGTATGTTTTCTGGTACATTTAAACCTTTACAACCTTGTCATTTGTTGCTGTATTTTTTCTTTAATAAACTGTTAAAGGAACAGTTCACCCAAAAATAAAAATTCTGTCATTTACTCAGTCTTTTGTGGAACACCAAGGAGACGTTCTGTAGACTATTTTAATTTCTCTCTTTCAATTAAAGTGGATGGGGACCAGGGACAGTCAAGCTCCAAAATGGGCAAAATAGAGAAAAACATATCTTGTGCTGTATTACAAGTCTTCTGCAGCCATGTGATCGCTTTGTGTAAGGCAAAGACTTACATTTACATTTATTTGCTTGAAAATCTTGTTTGCAGCCATGGTCACCATTTACTTGATCAAAGAACAGCTTGAGCATTCTGCTACAAATCATTTCTTTACAGGTGGAATAAAGACATTTTTATTTTTGAGTGAAGTTATTCTGTTAATATATTTACATTTTCCATTTATTCTTGGGTTTTAATTTATGAGGTCTAACATGCTACATTTACGTCTACTAGCAATGACAGTCTTAGAAATCAGTTCTGTATCAGAGACGGTGAGCTTTTCTCCTCAGTTTAAACAATGTTTTTCACTTGAGGTTGGATTTACCATATCTGCAGTTTCAGTGTTTTTCAAGTGTGTTCAAGGTATAAGGACAAATGAACCCAACAACCCCTAAATATTATGAGCATCTTTTGAAACACTTACATGTGTGGAGCATATTTTCCACTGCACTGTCTCTACCTCCTCATTCTTTTAAATGCCCTCATGCAAGAAATGAATCTCCACAGGCCCCCACTGATTTAAGTGGCGTTGTGTGCATCCCATTCAAGGGTTAATTCATCTTCCATTCTACCTCTCCCTTTATCTTTCCTTTCTTCTTCCTACCCATCTTTTCCCTGATGGAAAATGATAGACTTAACATGCTGGAAGCAGGGGAGGGGGAATTGGAATCTAAACCAATGAGATTTGTATTCTTCCTCCATCAGAAGAGTTTGCAGTAGAGAGTGGGACCTGCATCTTGATGGTGGCTATCAGCAGATCTCAACAGCCGGTGAACCCCTGGACACAACTCGCAACAAGCCATGCCCCGAAATCAACAGCACAGCCCTCCACTCAGCTGCTGGCTTCTGAAAGGTCAATCTGAAGACGGATTTTTCCTTATCTTAAACAAATGAGGAAAATTAATTAGCTTGACATCAGAGGGTTTGTGTAAATATGACACAGTGACATCACAGTTCAGGATGACTGTTTAATTCTGGTTTCTGTTCTGTAAAACTGTACCTGTTGTGGTACAACCCAAACAACTTTGCAATACTGTGCAACAGTGAAATTGATATAGCTTTCTATTATTGTATATGCAACCCATGCAGAATGTTACTATAGAGAATATTACAGGTGTCATATGCAGTTATTTAATTAATTTTGTTATATTTAATGAAAATATCCACCTTGTTTAGTATACACCTAACATTTATGCTGTATTAATAGCTAGGGGCCATTTTATTCTGTCATGTTAGGAGTTGTGTGCAGTTTTAGTGCACTAATACATAGTAGAACTTGTCAACATAAAAACATTATAGAAATCTACCAAATTGCAGTTCATTTTTTATACAAACATTTTAATAAAACTAGTCTAATATTGATTTCTTTCCATCATCAGTGTTTTCACAGTATTTGAACATTTGTTATTTATTATATACACCCTTTAAGAGCAGCACTCTTCTGTAGGTTACATTTTGAAAAGCTTGATGACTCAATTCAAGGACTTGTTTAATTGTGTGGTGTGGTGCTTGCTTGCAGTGCAGATCCATATCTGTCCTTCCATGACATGTCCATGAAATGCATTACAGAAATTACACAGACTGTAGTTGAACAGAATCATATGAGCAATCAGAAATGTTCACACTTCTTAATTTACTGTGTATATGATGAACAATTTAGCCTTTAACAGTTTTCTGCATTGAGCTGCTCAGATGCTGTTGCCATTTTAATTTTCTGTAAAGCTGGCATGTGTAATTTTAGCACCAGTATCATCACCACACACTATACATAAATATACATTGTGTATATATGTATGCCTATCCTTTTAATTATATTATTTATTATTAGTGTGGAGGAGTCATTAATGCCATGTCACTCATGTCTGTAGTTCATTAGCTCTGTGGTACTTCAATGGTTCCTCCATAAAGATGTATTTACGTTGCTAAAACACTATGTGCATGTCTGCATGCCAACTACATGTCTGTGTTTCTGGTTCTGCATCTGTGTGACACTTTTCTATTTGACATGCTGGAGTTGACAGTGTGATTTGTGCTGCACCTTGGGGCTTCTCTTAGAACACAAAGGTCTAAGAGAAGTCTCTCATTGCTTTTCCAGCAGGCACTGGCAAGGTCAGCTGTCCTCCTTAATGCATGTTCAACAAAAGAGCCAATTTAGGAGCTATCAGGCCCTGACTGGCCCCCGGGCTTGCGCTGCTTAACTGTTATGAATCCCGTCAACTCTGTAATGGGAATGAGCCTCCGATTAAAACATTGCTTTTCCTCATCTGGGCAGCAGTCAGAGACCCATTTCCTGACGCACACACACACACAGAGGGAAAAAAAGAAGAAGAGAGAGACACTCAGGCAGGCATGCACAACAACAGTCCCAAACAAGTACTTAAGGCACTAAAAATTAGTCACTGGCTGATCCCAAGATAAAGAAACACATTTCTAAATGAAAATTTGATTCTGCAAACAAAATTTGCACACCCCGCCACACACACACTTTCATGCACAAATTGTGAGCATGGCAACCCCACTGACTGAGCAGTGATGGAAACTGCAGCCTACACTCTTAAGCTTAACAGACATACCCATTCAAAGCCATGAGAGCTTATTGACTGCCTCACCATAGAAACTGTCACCTGACATTTCACTAAGCTGCTGTCCGGCACTTAAAAGTATTGTGTCACCTGTCATAAACAGTAATGTGATAGAGTGGCGCCTCTTTCGCTAAGTAAATATTGCAGTGTCACACGCAATAAAGTATCTCCACTTTAATTCTGCTTGTCCAATCAGATATCAGATATGTGACATGTAGGCTTTAATGTTTCGACATTATCATGTCCGGAAGGTGTGTGAGAAACTACGGGTTAACTGAAGCTGAAGCTGTCAGTGTAGTTACTCAGATGTCCAGTGCAGACACAGGAAGTTGGATTAAGCCGTCAAACTTAAAGTGACAGCGTATGATGAAGTTATAAATCCAACTGTATCATTCATGCTGCTCACTTATGTCTTATGACATGTCACAAGAATATCAATTTCTTTCCTAATAAATATAAATATTGATTTATAATGCACCATTCATCTGTTGGTTCAGTAACTGTAAGCCATTAGCTGTATATTTTGGTGTTATTCTTGGGCCTGCAGTGTGTGTTCGTGTATCCTGTCCATATTTGAGACTAACAGGGGGTATGAATATACACTCCCACTCCAGTCCTGCCAACAGTTGCTCTACGGTTGCCTCCTCTAAACACAGACCAAGGTCAAACACAAATGTTATTGAAATAAGAGGTAGGCTGCAGTCGGCCAAAGGTGTCCAATGACTTTGCATGTTTATTTGACTTTCAAACCCGTGGGTGAACCGCATCCGAATGGTGTGTGTGGTCATGGGTTTCAGGGCATAAATAGGTTTCCGAAGCCTAGAACCAGTGCTGTGGACTGTGGACTAAATGATGGCCAGCAAAGGGAAACAAGGGGCAAAGGGAGAAAAACATTACCAGCCTGTCCAACACAGTAACATAAGGCCAGTTTCTGTTCTGTTTTTTGTTTGTTTCTGTTGTTTTCCTTTCAATGTTGAGTTTATAATAAACAGGGGAAAGTAAACCTTGAAAATCCCCTTTGACATGCACTCCATCCATATACAGCATCCCCGCTGTGTTAGTGCACACGCCCGCCCTGTTCTGCATGCAGACAGAGGTGAGGCAGCGAGCGAACGAGGCGACCCTGCAGATGCCTGTGGAGCACAACTCCCACTCCTCCTCAACACCTGTCAGTCATTCTAATGGCTGTCACATGCCTCCCCACTGTCCGGCTCTCGCCTGTCATCAAACTGTCATGAGCACATCCATGGAATGATGGTGGGAATGGGAATTTGACCACTGCAAATGGGGAATATTTTACATTTCACATTATTTACTTTTTTACCCTTAAACCTTTAAAGAATAATGAAGGTTTAATGAAGGTTTCAGCATGCAAAATATGTTGTTAAAATTAACATAAAATCCATTTGACCTCATTTACTTCTTTTAATGCACATTATTGTACATGATAAATCATTTATTCTAAGAAGAAACGTTTATCTCTATAATCTATAATTGTCTCTTTTATTAAATATAAATATAATATATATAATATAAAGATATATAGATGTATATAACTTGCTCCCCCTTTGAAACGACCCTTTTTTTTGGCTGACATCACAAATCCCTTTCAACTCCTCTCTGAACACCTGCCTCCATTCTGGCACATAACACCCTCTTTCACAATACAATTCATTTCTGATGGATAAAGTATAAGTTTCCTGGTGGAGCATCACGTTTAATTTCGAGACATGTAAGATGACCGTGAGCTCAACGTGAGTTGTGAATTACTTTATATATAGACTCAACAAATACTTAAGATATCAAAGGAATAAAGAGAGAGAGAGTGTGTGTGTGTGTGTGTGTGTGAGCAGTAGCCTTTGTGGCCCTGGTGAATTCTGTAGAGCTTACCACTACTGTATTCACTTTATAAAAGGTAAACACACATCCACCCACACGCAGACAAACATGTTCCTAACCCACCATAACCCCAGCCCGGAACATGTATATGTATTAAAATACATATCACTCAATGGCCCATGATTAATGATGATTAATCAAGCATTCTGTTTGCACCAGGGAAACACAAAGAGAAACAAATAAAGTGTCAGAGATGCACTATCACCTGTCACTGCTAACAGGAGCTTTTTTGAATATGTGGTCTGGTGCAGAGTGAGAGATAAACACTGGCTTCCTGTTTAAGTCTTTCCTCACTGCTTTGTAACTTTTGAAGTGCTACTAAAACTCAAACCAGAATATCCTCTCTGTATAATTCTTGAGTGAAAGACTTAATTTAAACTGGACCTCTACATTCATGAAACAATGTTCTTCACTCAAAGTAAAGTAGCTTGGAGTCTCACAGGGCTGCTATCCCAGATGTGTTGACAGATGTGTGTGTGAGCAAGTGTGTGTGTAATTGGAGCAGAACCACAAAGCAGTTTAACTTCGGCCCCACCTGGACCCGACCTTCATTTAAAAACCATCCCACTGGAGATAGAGAGCAATCTGCAGAGAAATACCTTTAAAAATACTTTCACAATTAAAAAATAAAATATATGACGAGAGCAGCTTTGCAGGACGAAATCCCTGATATGGAGGTAATAATTTCTGACCTTATTAAATTAATTAAACGCATGTTTCTTATTATGGTGTGAGGCTAAAAATGGAAAAAAGAAGAAGATTACAACAGCAACCCCTGAGACAAGTGCAGTGATGAGATGAGTGTAACGAACGGTTGTGCGCACACGCACGCTAAACTCAGTGGCTTATTAAATTTGTTTCTCTTTTCTTGGACGGCACAGTAATTGTCATACATGTCATTAAATTCAGCCTGGTTTTTGCTACGCTTCACGGATACTTGCAAGCATGTGTGCGTGCTAACACACACATACACAAACTGTACACCGAAGGACAGCCTGTGTATTTATCCAGTTGTTAAGTCAATGGAAAATCTTTTTATTAATGTCTATTTGTGTCAGACCTGTTTAATTCCTATTACACAATGCACAACGTCATCATCTTCAACCTTAAAAAAGAAAGAGAGGTCAAAGAAGAAACTGTTTATGTTGTTTCTGATGGATAGATTGGATTTGACATTTGTACTCATAATTTTACATTCAGGAACTGTGGGTTACCCGACACTCCGCTAGCTCATTATAAGCCAACCTACATATCTGGTCTTGCATTCAGTTATATTAAATGAGTTCAAACTGAGTTTACGTTTTGTCAGTTATATTCTTTATTAAGTATTGACATTGAATATTAAAACTAAGGTTCAGACCTACAAGTCCCTACAACTGTCATCACAGTAAAATTGTAGTAGTATATGTAGATACACTGACATTATGTACACTTCTTAAAGGTACAGTTCACCCAAATTCTGAGATTCTGTCAGTCTTGACTAACTCTTATATTATATTATATTATTCCAAACCAGAATGACTGTCATAAAATGAACAAAACAAAATAGAATGATATTTATCAGAATCCAGGTGTTTTTTCTATAGCTGCCCTTACAAACATTAACCATGGTTATTATAGTAAAACAAGTAAAACAATAGTAACCATGTTTTTTTCAACTTTGTTTACCATTTGTATAACCACTTTTTTACTACAAATACCATGGTTAAACTATTGCTGTAGCAAAACCATGGTTATTTTCTGGTTATCATGGTTTAACTATAATAATCATGTTTTGTTTTGGTTTACACTGTAGTAAAAAATGGTCAATTTTTGTTAGCAGTCACCATTTACATTGATTTTATAGAAAAACAGCAGGATATAAATGCGTACAGGTTTGGACTGATAATTAAAATGAAAAAAAAAAAATTTTTTTCTTTAAATCCAACGTTATCTGTACCATGAAATGTATTCAATGTACATTTGTACATGTTAATGTATTCAGTAAAGCACACACATACACAGAAAGGACACACACAAATGCAGAGTTCCTTTGTGACATTGGGGGTTTAATGATGGTTTGTGGTAAACAAAAGTCCACAGCTCTCTCCCCTCCTCATCAACACAGAGGAATTAAAATTTCAGGTTAATTAAAAGAGTTAATTATCACGAATACCATAATAATTAATTCTAAAATATTTGAATTAATTATCGATTAAAATAATTAAGATGGGGCATAATTAAGCTGTGGGTGATAATATATGCTGTGTGAAAAGAGAGAGTCAACATAGAGGAATTGGTGTGGGCAGAGATGCAGACTGACGATATGACGCAGAACATCCTTGTCTATGATGACAAATGACATTGTGAGCAGAATAAACGATGGGTGGGTGTGAGAGAGAGAGAAAGAGAGAGAGAAAGAGAGAGAGCGAGAGAGAGAGAGTTAACTCAATTAGCCAAAACAATCTGCACCTTGCTTCTGACCTCAAAACACACCAAACACAAACTCATCTAATGGCTGCTTTGGATGACAAATGACACAGCGGAAGCATTTGAGGTTTACATGGCAAAGAGCAACTGACAGATCAGAGGATTCATCCAGTAACATTCTGTACCCTGTAACAGCTGCTAAACAATCTTCTCTCATCCCAGGTTTTTTGTCTTCATTCATCCCTGTCACAGTTTGGCTCTGAATACAACACTGTAATTTTGGTCTTATTCACATGCTGTCCTTAATGCCTTGAGATTGTAAAAGCGCTTCCATGCAGAAGCGGGTGCATTTCTAAATGGAAAGTACACGCAGAGCGAAATCACAAACGACACAGTGCCAACCAGTATCAAGACTGTCTGAGGGCCTTTTTTATAGCTGCTGGAGACAATTGCTTTCACTAGTCCACCTGCCAAAAAGATCAAATCAGAAATGAAGGCGGGGCCTCTAGTTTCTTAGTGACTTAGAAGTGGCTTTATAAAGGCTCTGAAATAAAAACCACAAAATAATGCTTTCTATTTGTAAAGAGGGCTTTGAAATGTGTGCTGTAGATGCCTCAAGGTCAAAAACATTGTAGAAAGAAGAGGAACGATTGACAAGTACAGTATGGCTTTATGTTAAAAAACTCTTTACAGTACAGTAGATACAAGTGTAAACCTGCATTTGCACTATACAGTATAATAGATGAAAACGATAAAGCAGTGTTGAAGAGTGCACAGGTGGAAATTAAAATAGAGTTCAATCCAAACTACAACAGATTAGTGAATAAATACAGATGCCACTCCCATTCTTTACACACAGAGTTTGATTATTACAGGCATGACATCTGAATTCTACAAACTGAATTTACTTCTGAGAAAAAAATATGGAATAACAGTTACATTTACATTTAGATCTGTGGTGTGTATACAAACTAAACAGCTAGTTGCTGATGCCGTTTTAAAAAACACGTTAGAGATTGTGATGCATGCAAATGACAGAGAAGGAGGAACATTACTGACTCATTCACAGATTTTGTCTCTTTCAGCTATAGTTGCCACAACCAGCCCTCCTGTCTATAAGTAACGTGTGCATCACAGTTCATGAAGACCACACACATTTAAATGATCCACTTAGCCCATATACACAAACAGTTGCCTTTGTTAAGGGAAGTTTACTTTATTTGCTGAAGGAATCTCTGTTCTTTACTTTGGTGAAAAAAAAAATAACTGACACCACTTGACATTAACTGCTGGCAGTTTTTGTTATTTGCATCCATGAGAACAAACGTTTCTATAGTTATCAGCATGTCAATCATCATAATTTTAGGAGTGACTCCTGTATTCCAGAACACAGGGAAGGATTATTTAGAGAAATCACTTCTTAATTAAATATGGTTGTCACTCCTAAACTTGCCATTGTGTCATAGAGTGAATATAAAACTCCAAAGAACCATCTCAAGTAATTATTATATAGTATAAGGTATATACAACAAAGAAGTAGTTGAATAACCATTTTATTGAAAAAACTTAGTGTGTCTCCAGTACTTCCAGTACTTCTTCCAAACTTCTTGTCTTATACTCAAAAGAACAGAAGAACTGAAATATATTATATATATATTATATTATATATATATATATAATATATATAATATATTATAATATAAAAATATTTTACTTATAAGATGAGACCATTGTAAGCCACAGGGGTATAATGATAGTTGAATTATGCTGGAGCACTCCATAAGAATTAAGACATTAAAACGTATAATTCTAGAATGGGCCTGTGGGTTATAGAGAGGGGATGGATAGCAGTTGTATTGCGGTTTGAGGAGTTTTGCTCATCAGTTATGTAATTGACCACACATTAAGGTGATTCATTGCAGCTTGTTTTGCTGAATTGGGTGCTTATTTCCAGAGGCTGGAGAAATAGATCCTACCTGCTGCTCACATACAGTGGAAACGTTAGCCCCTCTCTGCTATATAAGACTCGAGTGCTTTAGATCCACTTTGCTCTGACTGCGCTAAAGGGAGGGTTATATGGCTAATTGAGTTTGAAATGTACTCAGTTTGTGGTTTGATTGGACATCCCACTGGATCCATATATTTTTCGGTCTCTCCGTCTCATGTGTAAACAAGGGCACAGACAGGAAGAATGCAGGGAACTGTATGCAAATCCTCTATAGGCGAGTAGGTGGCAGAGTTTGTTATGCTGCAATTAAGCCAGACTTACTTTCCCATATAATGGAGGTAAAGACAGCCACTTCTCACTAATTAATTTACAGCCTTTAAAAGACAGTTCACCTAAAAAAACTGTCATTATTTACTTACTCTTGTTTCTTTCCAAACCCATGACTAACTTCTGTACACAAAAGGCACCTTTTTAAAACAATCCTTCATGTTAACCTTATCATGAGGGTAAGAGGTCTGGGGCTTACAAGTTTCAAAATGACAAAGCACCATGGAATTGTCATTTCAAGTCTTATAGCCATATTATAATTTCTGTGTGGAATAATTTATAATTTCTGTTTAGTTCATAAATGTTGTGAAACATGAAGGTGAGCAATTTTTTTGTGAACTGTTCCTTTAACATTCAATGTTTCTCTTACTATGTCTCAGTCTGTTCCCAGGAATATCTTGATATATTTTGTTTACCTATAAAAACTCCATGGATGATCAGTCAGTTACACCAAAATGGCATCTAATATGTGTAACAAACTGTGATTATCTTACAATACTTTGGTACCTCTAATGCAGGTAATCACTCTTATACCCAGGCTTGTTTCACCATATTAGTAGAAACTTGTTTTCAAACCAAACTAATGATAAACTCTAAACCAAATAAACCACACAAATCTGTGGACATTATTAGATTTATTTGTTACACTATTAGTAAATAGCATTACTTGCTTGATTTATAGCTCTTATTAATGGATTTGAGGACATTTTAGCTGCTCCTCACTGTTTCTGAAGCGTTACTAGTTGATGTGTGTGTGTGTGTGTGTGTGTGTAAATAATTTCTCAAAGAGAAATGTATCAATCTTTCTCAAGATTTCTGTGAGTATTTTATGTTCAGAAGAACGTGCTTGAACTTACTTCCTATAAATGTTCCTATACAACATATTTTTGAGAATACACTAAAAATAAAGATACAAAAACAGTTGTGCTTTAGTTAAACTTACATTCAAAGTAAGAAAACAGCCAGTACTTTTATGAGCACATAAGGAATATGATTTTGCAAAATAGGACTGATCACAGTAACACATTGTACTAAACAGCCATTTGATTGATGAATTAACAAAAGAGTTTTTTCAACCTATATATACAGCATATACATTGACATGCAGCTTTCAAGGTTGGAAGTTTCAAACAAAATCCACCTTGTAAAGACGCAACTCCACAAGACCCTCTAACACAACTCAAATACCAAACACCACATTACATTTTCTCCATGACTGACCATGAGCAGAGACTCAAACACACGCTGGTCTTCACCCAGTCTCTGAGGGACAGATACATATTTAATAAGGCTTTTGGAGTGAAAACAATCCTCCTGTCAACCAGCACTTTCTGTCCCATCTCATCCTGTCACCGCAGTGTCAGTCTCACACACACACACCCATTCATGTGTCCATGTACAGGCTACAGATGAAAAGGTCTTCTGGGCAACAGACACACACTAGAAAGCAGCTCTGAGATCAGCCAGATGTCCAGACACACACATAGCCACACGCAGGGTTGATCAACAGTCTGACGCCATATGACCAATAGATATTAAGATGTGAGAACAGACATCTTTTGTTATCTCCCCAAACCCAATTTTCTTTTGTTTTTTCTGCCTGTTTTTGTGCAAAGACATGGGATTGAACAACTGGGTCTGTTTTTGTCAGATGTTCCAGATTCAAGATTTTGACATGGTGAAACTTAACCCCTAAATAAGATCATTTTGCACCTAATGAGAAACTCTGATACTCATAATATACCATAAAATAAAAATAATATTTATATTAAAAAAATATATATAAAATAAATATATATATATAAATAAATAAAAAAAATCCAGGAATACACTTGTAGTAGACTTACAAATATTTACATTACCAATCTAATTTAAAATGATCTACAGTTCATACAACAATGTGATATAGCCCAGGATGCATAGTGCATGTTAAACAACAAATGTATACATCACATTGTTTTAAACAGGTAATGATTGTGAGTAAACATCGACCATTAACAACAACAATAACCAAATTACGCTCTGCTAAACAGACCCCCACATCTTTACTTTCCCCCATTTTTCCTTGCACATTTTCACAGTTAATGGAATAATGACTTCTTTTGAGAGTCAAAGCATCACCTTTCGCCTGCAGCAGCTTTGCAGGAGTGACATGGAGACAGAGAGCGACAGACAGGTGCAGATCACGACAGACAGGCGCTGATGACGACAGACAGGTGCAGATCACGACAGACAGGCGCTGATGACGACAGACAGGTGCAGATCACGACAGACAGGCGCTGATGACGACAGACAGGTGCAGATCACGACAGACAGGTGCAGATCACGACAGACAGGTGCTGATGAAGACAGACAGGTGCAGATCACGACAGACAGGTGCAGATCACGACAGACTGCCTCGTGCGTCTGAGGTGCGCTCACGTGATTATGGAGGAGCGCAGATAATCTCATTCTCATATTCAAATCACAGTCTGTCCATAAATCTTAAAATAGTCAGAAAATCATGATGTATGCAATCCCTCCAGCACCCTAAAAGCGTAAAGTCGAGTGAGTGCGCCAGTGGCTCTCCAGAACTTGATTTATAAAATCTCTTTCTGGCGGTTCGTGCTGGTTCTCCAGCGGTTCCTCCAGCGGTTCCTCCAGCGGTTCCTCCAGCGGTTCCTCCAGCGGTTCCTCCAGGCTCCGCGCCGCTGCAGACGCGCCTCATGAGCGGCGGAGTGATGCCGCAGTCGGGCGCTCGGGGGCGCTCGGACTGTTCCTGTGACTGCTCTCGGTTCAGCTCGGCGGTTTGATGAAAATTCAGGACATTTGGTTGCCGGTGCAGAAGAGCAGGTTCACACCAGCAGTTTGATAGCGTGCCATTTTCAGCAGTCGGGGGCCAAACGCATTTAGGTTTAAGGCAAGAAAGCAGACAGAAATGATTCGGTTTGAGACGTTTGATTTCAGGCATTGGGTGACTTTTAATAAAATCCGACACTTCCGTTCTGAGGACGTGAAATGTCGGATAAAGCGAAATTTGATGAGCGCAGTGTTGCATGTGTGTTGCACGAGCACCCTCCACTTTTCCAGCTAAACTGTTTGCAGCTGACGTCAGGACTGAATTTCATTGCATCAAGAAAGGACCAACACATTTTCTGAAGTAAGTTCAGCCCGCAGACAGAAGCGGATGATGCGTCTGGTTTAGTTACAGGACATGTTGTGTGTGGCTGCTCACAGTGTGACTGACCGCTGCGCTGCAGGTCCGGTCGGCGGCGAGGAGGCGCTCGAGAAGAACGCGATTAAAGATGATCATGTTTCGACAATCAGTGCATTAAATGTCTGCATATATGAACAATACAGCTGCAGTTAATTCAACAGCAATGTAAACGAATAGTTATATGTGCCATATGAGAGAAATCTAAACTCTTAACGTTGTGTGTGAAAGTTCTCTGCTTTTTTCCAGACAGCAGGCTGTAATAAATCACTTGCGGGGCATATAAGCTTTCTCCATTCTCTTTATCGTTTGTTTCTTTATTCTGATCAGGTTGTCCTCACAGTTTAGTCACTCTTCGTCCTTCTCTCCGACTCTCTCAAACCGGATCAACCATTATGAGCAGAAACCCCGCAGCTCTCGCGGGGGCGTGTCTGTTCGCCGCCGGGACGTTTGACTGACGTGGCGCATGTCAAATGAGACTTCAGCTCTGCTGGTGTCGGCTGATCTGATTGGTTGGCGAGGGGAGGGCGCTGCGGGAAAAGCGAACGGCTGAAGTGTGAAGCGTCAGTACTGCGCGAGCGGCCGGCGGAGCGCGTCTGATGTGCGCGACATTTCACATGACAGGAGAACAGCAAACACACTGTCGCTGAAACAGAGACCGCAGATGTGGCTAAACATGCATTCACTCTGTGGATTATAAAAGTGTTTTATCACACAGAAAACCGCGTTGTATATGAAGCAGCGTCCGTTTAATGTAACGTGCGCTGGTGACAGACAGTCGCCGCGACTCTCACGCTTGTCCGTGGAGGGACACGGAGGGAACCGCCTTGGGAAATCAGTCCTGTGCTGACCCGCGGACAGCATGATGTTTGGCTGACAGCCCCGTTTAAGGAAAGATATTAGCCTTCAACCAAAGCCTTACGCACACCTGGTCGCCTTACCTTGAGGAAGAGGGTGATGGTTTCCCTGCGCGCTCTGCGGAGATAAAACATTTCAAGTGTCCTTTCGGAGAGATGTTTGTGCTTTTGCTCCTGCTGTGTCTCTCGGATGGGGTAGTTTCGCAGATACGTTACTCTGTGCCCGAGGAAGCGGAGCATGGCACGTTTGTGGGAAATATCGCAGAGGATTTGGGACTGGACCTTACTAAACTTTCATCCCGCCGTTTTCAGGTGGTGCCCAGCTCGCGGACGCCGTACCTGGAAGTAAACTTGGAGAACGGGGTGCTATTCGTGAACGAGAAAATCGACCGGGAGCGCATCTGTAAGCAGAGCGCCAGCTGTTTGCTTCACCTGGAGGTGTTCCTGGAGAACCCGCTCGAGCTCTTCCGTGTGGAGATCGAGGTGGTGGACATCAATGACAACCCGCCAAGCTTTCCTGAGACGGACATCACCGTGGAAATATCCGAGAGCGCGACCCCTGGTACGCGCTTCCCTTTGGAGAGCGCCTTTGACCCGGATGTCGGTAGTAACGCACTGCGCACCTACGACATCACCAATAACAACTACTTCTACCTTGACGTGCAAACGCAGACGGACGGCAACAAATTCGCCGAGCTGGTTTTGGAAAAGCCGCTGGATCGGGAACAACAGGCGATGCACCGCTATGTTCTCACGGCCGTGGACGGTGGCCAGCCTCCTCGGACAGGGACAGCACTGCTTGTGGTCAGAGTGCTCGACTCCAACGACAACGTCCCGGTGTTTGATCAGCCGGTATATTCGGTGAACCTGGCCGAGAACGCGCCCGTGGGCACGCTTGTAATCCAGCTTAACGCAACTGATTCAGACGAGGGCCCGAACGGAGAGGTCATTTACTCCTTCAGCAACCACATCTCCAGCAGAGTGAAGGAACTGTTCGATATCGACGCTCGGACGGGCCGAATAGAGGTCAGAGGTGAGGTGGACTTTGAGGAAAGCAGCCTGTACCAGATTTACGTTCAAGCGAAAGATATGGGACCAAATGCCGTGCCCGCGCATTGTAAAGTTTTGGTTAAAGTGACAGATGTGAACGACAACGCGCCAGAGATCATCTTCAGCACCGTCACGGATTCCGTGAGTGAAAACGCAGCCACCGGCACCGTCATCGCGCTGCTCAGCGTCACGGATAAGGACTCGGAGGAGAACGGACAGACTCATGTGGAGATTCTTGGCGACGTTCCTTTTAAACTCAAAACCTCATTCAGAAATTATTATACTATTGTAACTGACGGTCCTCTCAACCGGGAGAAGGTAGAGGCGTACACGGTCACGGTGGTGGCGAGGGATAAAGGAGTTCCGTCTCTGGCGACCAGCAAATCAATCAAAGTGCACGTATCCGATGAGAATGACAACGCGCCCACTTTTACGCAGTCGGTGTATGACGTGTATGTGACCGAAAACAACGTCCCCGGGGCTTATATCTACGCTGTCAGTGCCATAGACCCTGACGTCGGGCAGAACGCTTATATAACTTACTCCATAGTGGAGTGTGAGATCCAGGGTATGTCCGTGGTCACGTATGTGTCAATCAACTCGGAGAATGGTTATCTGTACGCTCTCAGATCATTTGATTATGAGCAACTAAAAGACTTCAGCTTCATGGTCCAAGCCAGAGACTCAGGCAGCCCCGAGCTGTGGTCCAACGCCACGGTAAATGTCATTATAGTGGATCAAAACGATAACGCACCGTCTGTGATTGCGCCTCTCGGGAAAAATGGCACGGCGCGGGAGCCGCTGCCGCGCTCTGCTGAACCGGGCTATTTGGTTACGCGCATTGTGGCCATGGATGCAGATGATGGAGAAAATGCGCGTTTGTCCTACAGCATACAGAGAGGCAACGAGAACGGGATGTTCCGTATGGACTGGCGCACCGGGGAGCTGCGCACTGCCCGTCGGGTGTCAGCTAAACGAGACCCTCAACAGCTTTACGAGCTGCTAGTAGAAGTGAGAGATCACGGACAGCCTCCCATGTCCTGTAGCGCGGTGGTGCAGGTGATACTGGTAGACAGTCTCGTAGAGGGCCACAGTGGAGAGCGCGGCTCCGCCAAGGCCAAAGACGCGTCTCTCGACTTGACACTCATCCTCATAATCGCGCTTGGCTCGGTCTCCTTTATCTTCCTCCTGGCTATGATTGTGCTGGCCGTGCGCTGTCAGAAGGACAAAAAGCTGAACATTTACAGCACCTGTCTTGCGAGCGACTGCTGCTGCCTTGTTGGTTGCGGCTCGTGCGGGTCGGGTGGCTGCTGCGGGCGTCAGGCCCGAGCCGCCCGGAAAAAGAAGAAACTGAGCAAATCGGACATCATGCTGGTCCAGAGCACCAACACAGCCAACGTGAGCGTGGCGAGCGCCGCGCAGGTGCCCGTTGAGGAATCAGGGAGTTTCGGCTCACTCCATCAGAGCCAGAATTACTGCTACCAGGTCTGCCTGACCCCAGAATCGGCCAAAACGGACCTGATGTTCTTGAAGGCCTGCAGCCCGTCGCGCAACAACGATACCGAGCACAACCCGTGCGGAGCCATAGTGACCGGCTATACAGACCAACAGCAGCCAGACATCATATCCAACGGCAGCCTGCTCTCAAATGAAGTAAGAGAACTTTAAAACTTACTCCAGAAACATAGCAAGAGCCCTGCGCTTCGTACAATGCATCATTTATTCTAGTGTAAAATATTGTTCTGGTTTCTATGTTTTTCTCAAACAATTCTAGGAGTAAATTATTATTATTATTATTATTATTATTATTATTAAGATTTTCATTAATGACACTCAGGAAGCAAATATAACCTGCTGCTTGAGTGATAAATCACCTGAATGATTTATTCTATTTCAATATTTTAATACATTTTAAATTAAATTGCATTAAAATACCTACAAACAAATTCCATTTGAAGACAAACAGGTTAATAACTTGTTGCTTGCTGAAAAACTAAGGAATTAAATTCCATAATTCTGTAGCATTTTCGTTATTATTAGCATTATCATCATCAGGTGGCCTATACTGTGGAATTACTCATGGTTGAGTGTAAACATAGTGAGTCACAGAACAGATAGATTTGCATGTTTGTGAAAGCTCCCCGGGTTATAGTGCATTAGATATGCCAGTCACGGTGTTGCAGAGCCCCACAAGAACAAAGATTCATCTATAGTTGGAGTTCTGCTGGATAGCAGCACAGCCTAATGATTTTTTCTGTCCATACAACCTCTGTGATGTCTAGTGAGTTAAATGTGTCCTGTAGTTTTATTATAACTAAACATACTATACTATATACTAAACATACTAATACTTTATTTTATTTGTGTTGTAATGTTTATTATAACTGATGTTGCTGTTGGGCATTGGGGCATTTCAAATCAACCTTTCTCCTGCAGACAAAACACCAGAGAGCAGAGCTCAGTTATTTGGTAGACCGACCAAGGCGTGTTAACAGGTAAGCACCTGACAGCCAAAGTCTATAACTTAAGCAATTATTTTTTTTAAAACTAATGGAAACACTTTATTTTTGTTCGAACACGTAAACCAATGCTGAGGCTTTTGAAACCATTTTTAAATGAGTCTTTGGGCATAGAGGTGAACTTCAACCCTCTCTCCCTCCTCAGCTCAGCGTTCCAGGAGGCGGATATGGTGAGCTCAAAAGACAGTGGTCACGGAGACAGTGAGCAGGGTGACAGTGACCATGATGCCATGCATCGCGGGCATTCCTCTGGTACGTCTACAGAAGTTTCCTTTAAACTCCTCTTGCTTTGTTATTGGCCTGTTCCTGTAACTCAGTGCATAGAGCACAGTGCTAACAGCACTAAGGTTATGTGTTCCATACCCATGAAACACAAACTGATCAAGCATATATCTTGGCTGCACGGTCAGTGGTTTTGGATTAAAGCATCTTTTAAACACATAAATGTTAACAAGGTTCTTCTTAACAGCTGTTGTGCAATAGAGGTTTTGAAATTGTTGGTTAAACTGCTGAACCAGAAACTGTGAGCATTTCCCCGTATGGAATACGTGTAGGTTTATGGCTTCTAAGTGGCTTGGTTGTGCTATCCACATTCACACACGATAAGGACAAAACCCTAATCAAGTCATGTTGCTGCTTTTGGGATTGTTCTAATCTAGGTTTAGAAAACCAGCAGTAATATTTCAGACCGCTGAAGCTCTAGATAAGGATGCATGAGGACACGTTGAGAACAACAGACATAGCTCAGAATACAATGCCATTGTTTATAAATACTTCCTGATAATAGGGATTTACTGCTGTGGTTCTATCACCCTTTCACACATGACATGATGGAATTCAAATCAGTTGAGACAGTTTGACATCAGCTATGTGGGAAAGACCAAATAGGTCGAGCAACAAACAAACAAGGATTTTATTGACCACGTGTGACCCACCCAACCTCCTCTTCACCCCCACTAATCTTCCACCCTAATCCCACTGCCTGCATTCCACTGATGGAGGACATTACTTGTTCACACCTTTGCAAAACCACATGTGGAGGTCTGAATATGGCGTCTATTCACAGGCCCTTTGATTGCTAAATTGCCAAATGACACCTATTTTGGTATTGGTTGTGAAGTTGACTGTTTAATGTAATTATGACTGGACACAAATGAATACAACCAAAAAGTTGCATCTTATTATCATTAATCTTTCTTTGGTTGAGCATATGTCCTGCGCCGTTTTTCCAGATACCATATGCTGTGGCTGGCCATTCAGCTGGACTCCTTCAGCTCTCATTTAGCCTATTTTTGCTTACTAAAACATTAGATTAAAATCAAGACATTTTCCATATAAGGTCAGTTAGCCCATCTGCCTTTGTTGTCACAGGCAATAAGAGAACACTTGCTTATGGTAAAGCTGTTTAGAGATATACATGTGCTGTATAGAGAACAAAATCTGTTGTGTTTTTCCCCATTTGTGAGCATGTTGTCCTCACTAAAATTAATTGTTTTGCTGCTTACTATCTTCCTTAATTAAGATAATTGAAAGCACCGCTTGGTATGCAGACTTGGAGAGCGTTCAGGAGCATGCATTGTTCATTTTAATGAGAATTTGCAAGTAACTGCGTTCAACCTTTCAAATGTTTTTCAGACAACTTGTTTCTTAACCAACTGCTTTTTAATGGGCTTTTTGAAAGAGGAAATGTTAGTCAGTCTAATGCTTAAAGTACAGTCTGAAATATGAACGTTCTGTCATTCTTTAAACACACGCTGTTCCAAACCTGCTCAGTTTTCTTTCCTGTGAAGAATATTGTGTCCATTCTTTTCCATTCTTTTGAAAACTGGGACTGTCAAGCTCCAAAACAACACAAAAGCATTAAAATATCACAATATGTGTGTTTGATTGTACAGTATTGCAGAGTATCTTTTCAGTAGACCAGACAGTACCTGGTCTGAATGATTCGGTTCTTCAGTCTCACTAACTAATGCTCTAGTCACATCCAGAGCTCACTGGATGGATTTTCAGTTACTTTCATTTTAGCCTTGGTTCTACAGAAGTAAGTCACACAGGTTTGGAACAACATGTAGCTGAGTAAATGGCAGAATCTTCATTTGAAATGAACTATCCCTGTAATGTGTGTCAGTATAGACAGAACCCAATTCGTCGTCGTCGTAACCAGATTAAAAACAGGTCGAGATAAGCACAAAGTATTTTTTTCCTGATGATGCAGTAACAAACTTGAATCCGTTCATTCTAGTTTTATTTCTTTAATCCTGAGGATCTGCCACGTTGCAGCAGAATCCCTCATTTGAGTTGCAGGTCATGTACAGAATTCAGCTCAGTGATCAGTAATTTATTTTCAGGCCGATGCATACCAATTAGCAAATGAAGGTTATTATCAGATCTAATGCTTTACAGGAAAGCACCAGAGCAGATGTAGAGAAGAGACGTTTAGAATAGAATAGAAATAGAATATAGAATAGAAATAATAGAATAGAATAGAATAGAAAGAGCTTTATTGCCAAGTATGTTTACACACACAAGGCATTTGTCTTGGTGACAAATTTCACCAAGTGAAATTTGAAACCTTAAAACCATTGAAACCATGGTGCCAAATTTCACCAAGGTTTCAATGGATTATTTCTTTTATAGTCTATTGCTATAGCTTACTGTTTTCTGGTGTTCTCTCTTTCTCCTATTTGGCAAACACAAGCGTCTCAGATGGCTTCTTTTGTACTTTCACATGTGTAAAATTACACCTTGTGTTTTTTTTATTATTTTGTAAAATGCTGTTAAGGTGTTTTTGTAGCCTTTTGTACTGCAGATGCACAATAACAGTATGTATTTTTTCAGTGAAACAATTACTTGATGAATTACATTTTCATCAGATCCGACTCTTTCTCGCGATATTGAACCAAAAGTCAACAATATAATTACTTTCCCAAATCTTCCACTGAAAAAGGACATTGAATAAGTACAGAGAGCTATTAATTTCTGGAAATGTCAAAAAATATCAAGATGTCTCCCTGTGATTACACAATGAGGAAGTGTGTTATCTCATGCTTTCAAATACCAAACTCGCTCTCTTTCATCTCAGATACACACAAAGAACCTTTGTTTACAGGACTGTATCTGTGACAGAGGTGTCTAACTCAGGGTTGAAGGCCAGATTTTTTTCACAGTAATTCTTGGATGTGGAGAGAATGTGCAACACACCATTGTGGTGCTAATAAAGTCCAAAATCAAATGATGCTGCTTTAACAACCAGTATTGAAGTAAAGCAAAAAAAAAAAACACATGGAATGTACAATTTTCATTCACATTTAATTCAGATTACATCTGCGTGTGTACTTAGGGAATATTTGTTAAACAACAACAACTAAGAAAACTGTACAAACTGTGGGAAAATGAAGTGAGTTGTTCTGAGGTAGATCCAATTTTAAAGGAAGTGTGAATGCCATGTGTATGTGTGATTGCCAAATGTGTCATTAACGTAAAAGGTTGTACTGCTTTAAGATTCACAAGGACATGTAACACAGCACATTAAAGAGTTTATCTGTTGTGCTGTAGCTAAAATATATTAACATATCAAACCAATCTAAGCATTTGTGGGCTGTATTTGGCACCTTGGTCTATAATATGTTTACCTCATTTTTACCTCTTATTGTCATAGGTAGCTACTAGCACTGTTTGTTGCCTAGTAATGCAGTCCTATACTAGGGTCTGTAATTAGAAGAGTCTTACCAATCCCAGTACTAAGTAGGTTGTTTGCATGTAGCTCCAAAGGACTCTAATCCTCTTTTAAAGCCCAAACCCAAAGTCTATGTATGCTGACCTGTCTCCTGTCTGAAGGGCTAGTCTGAGGATTAGCAAGGAACATCCTCTCTCTCTCTCTCTCTCTCTCTCTCTCTCTCTCTCCCCCTCTCTCTCTCTCTCTCACACACACACACCATACTCTGCTTGCTCCATACCTTCTACATCTTTCCTTAGCACTGCTTTGAAAATGGCACTTCATTAATCCTCAAGCTGTAATTACTGACTGTTTTAGACATGGGGCTTTTAGACATATGAGCCAAAAGGGATTTAAAAATGCTCACCTCTCTCTCGTTCTCAGACAGACACAGTCAAAATGGCCCATCTTACACCTGCGGGGGTGCTGGCAGGCGTAAAGACGCATGCAACTGTCACGCACAAACTAACAGGATCTGCACCATCACGCCGACTTTAGTTGTACCGCTCTCGTAATGCTTCTCGGCTTTATGATTTGTGAGGTCCTCAGTCTTTGGAAATTAGGAACAGCCTGCTTGAATTAAGAGGGAGATGTTGCACAAAACTAGCCTGCGATGGGCCTATCGTGACCTGTTGCAATAGCGTGCTTGAGTTTTTTAATATAAAACCTTTCTTATTACATTTCTTATTTCTTTTGTTGTTTTTTAATTGAGAGAACAGGAAAGGAAACAAAAGAGCAAGGAGGGTTATGACCTTTATAATACATCCCTTCATCCTTTAGAGGGGAGAAAAAAGGACGGAGAATATAATTTATCTGCAAGCTTGAAGTCTTAGACATTTTACCTTTGATGTCAATCAGAAAGAGAGAGAGAGACCTCAAGAGCAGATTACAGCATTGACTCCATCCACTCAGTGAGCGCATGTTCTCCACACGTGCTTTGATCAGGGTCATTTGTAATTTGAAAGAAAGACGAACAACCCAATCTTTTCACAATTAGCATGTCAAGCGCCAAAGACAATTCATGCATACGGCCTCTCATGTTCTCAAAGTGAATGACATGTATTACATTTTTAGATTTACATATTTTTAATGCTTGATTAACTCTGAAAAGATGCTGGTTAACTTCAGCCCCCCCACACGTTCTGATTGGTTGAATTACTGCAGCATGTGGTGGTTCAGTCAGGAGAATGATTATGAATGTTGTACTGTATATATCATACATATGTATGATTTTATTTCTTTATGTAGTTCTGGCTAAAAGAAATGATTGTGTTAACTCATACGTACACTCTCAGTGAGACCTGCTCTAGATCTCGCACAAACCCATCCACCCACACAGACAATTAAACACAAGCTAACCTCTCTCTCTTCACCCTCACAGGAGCAGACCTGTTCTCCAACTGCACTGAGGAGTGCAAGGCCCTCGGCCACTCAGATCGCTGCTGGATGCCAAGTTTCATGCCCACTGAGGCACGACAGGCCGCAGATTACCGCAGCAACCTGCACGTGCCGGGCATGGATTCTGTGCCTGACTCTGAGGTATTTGAGGGCGAGACATTGGCGGGCGATCAGTCATTCTCCACCTTTGGCAAAGAGACGTCACACCACCTCAACCAGATGCACCAACACCAACATCAACACCACCTCAATGCTTCCACGCTAGAGAGGAAAGAGTTCGATGCACTTCTGTGTAACTCTCGCATGCCTTACAAAGCCGCCTGCCTGTGTGAGTATCTCAAAAAGAGAGTGCTTTCTCTCTCTCGATCTGACCAAAAAACATTCCAAATTCAAGGCTTCTGGCGTGAAGTGCTGCTGAATTCTCCTCTAAAGACCTCACACTGTTACTTTCCTTCATCCATCACCATCTTTCCATCCTTCATCTGATTTTCATCTACCTGTTCTTGTCTTACACTCGTAAAATAAAGGACTCAGTTGCAACAAAATTGGTTTTTACAGCCTGATGCAATATCAGAACTTTTTAGGTTCTAAGATGGATGCTTTATTCTCTAGTTTTGTCTCTGTGCATTACAAACCTCTTATGTACTGGTGCTTTAAAAAACCCTAGAGGGCTTCAAATGTCCTGTTAACAGAGGTGTCAATATGCTGATTAATCTCAAAAGAACTATGTAGCCAACTCTAGAACCTTATACAGTAAAAAAAACTGTTCTTTTCTGAACCAAAGGTGCTGCAACAAATGATTGAAGAACCTTTATTTTGAAAAGTGTATGATTATCATTTTCTTTATTTGTGACCCTGTCTGTGAAATCTTTGCTAAACTCTCAATTTAATAATGAGTTAAGGAGCATCAATTTAATTTTAATCATTAATTTTACTATAATTTGAATCTCAATCAATAAAGATAATAAAGATATAAAAGTAATAAAGATATCAAGATTATATTTTTACGAAATGTTCTTCATATTATGTAGGTTGAAAAAGTCACAAAAATGACTTACTGTTTTCACAGACAGGGTGACATTTATTTACGCATATTTAAAGAAATTATTTCAGACATTGCACAGTTACGTTTAAACATGCACTTTTACAAAGAACATTGTCAGTTTTTGTACATTCCAAATTCCAGTTATGAAGGACCTGCTGTCAGTTTGAAGTGTGAGACTCTGTTTTGATGTGAAATTATATTGTTGGAAGGAATTATTCTGCATTCTACAATTAATAACATTCTGAGATATCTGCCCATTAGCAAAGGTCCACCAGTGGTTTAAAATGCATAAAATAAATTCATAAAACAGAGAGATCAAAAAAGCCACAAACTCCCTGTTGTTTTGTACACAGGCAGAAGATATATATTTAGGCAGCGTTTGGCTAGTCAGAGCAAACATCAGTTCAGATATGAGATCACTCTTAACAGACTGGAGTTTATAGAGTTTAGCCTGCCTACTATATGTTTTTAAAGAGGATGAAGGTGGGCTTGATTGAGATATTATTGATTGGTTATTTTGTGAAACCTTCGCATCCATTTCTGAGCACTCAGGGGTTGTGTGTAGGTGGTGCATTTAAGTTTGAGGAGACGTTGATGATTGTGGGCATCTAGTTCCTCATCAGAGCTTTAAACAACACCTTTTGTATTTTGCTGTCTCAAAAACACACTTTAATAGGCTGTCTTTTTCTTTTTTTAGCGCGGAAAAGGATTTGCTAGCTCTTTCCGTGTGGACATACCAGAGAAGGCGTGATTTTGCACAATCAGTAAAAGTGATGGAAAAGTGAAAAGCATCAAGTTTCCAGACTATTTCCAGAGGCGTCAGATTGCGCATTCCCAAAGGCGTCCGAGCCTCCAATCAACAAACTTGATGAGTGTCAGACTCGTAAAGCTAAACAGAACTCCAGACAGCCGGACACAACACACTTCTCAGCAGGACTGAGACAAAACGGAGGACAAAACAGTACCTTTAAAAATGAGGAGGATAGGAAGACGTCCAAGGAGAGAAACCGGAGGATGGCTGTTCCTGGGGTTCTGCGTGTGCCTGTTTACAGCACTACTGTACATTGGAAAAAAGAAACAAAAACATGAAAGATGAAGAGACCACCAACAAAACTACAAAAATGGAGATATATTCACTGAGCCCTTTAGTTGTTTATGTACACACACACACACCCCACTGAAAAGCCAATTGTACAGGAAATTCATTTGTGCATTACAAATGCAATATTGTTCTTTTAGACATGACTGTTTTTATATTCTGTGTGCGGCTGTGTGTGATCAGGTGTTTTCCCTAAATCTATTCCAATTTTTTGTGAAAAGAAAAAAGCAAAGGTTTTCATGGACAGATTTTCTTCCGTCAGGGTTTAAGTGTTTCACGTCGTAAGCGAGACAGCAGTGGCCTAAATTTTACTCTCTCAGACAATACTTAGGTTATATCACGTGTGAGAAGTCTTAACTGTACTCTTTTAAACTTCAAAATAAATATAAATCTATATCTATAAATCTACCTATATATACTTTTTCTGAAAGTGCGGTCTTCATTTGCGCTCTTTTTTCCAGTGTAGTGTTTAAGACTTCATGAGGGAGCTGTTAGCATCGCTAATCCACTTTACAGGGGTTCTTAATGTGACAGAAAGCCTTATCTCCAAACCTTTCATCTGTTTTTCACTTTTGGATATTGAGATTTATGTCTATAAATTAAAAAGGGAGTAATAATCTAGATTTGAGTACATGGCAGTTGTGTATTACTGTAGCCAAATAGGACCGTTTAATAATTTGAGGCCAAATAAGAAAGGTGTACACAGTGCAGAGCAAACACACACTTAAACAGATTCTTACACATGCACACACACATTCACACAAACACCTTAACATCAGGTGACAAATAAACTGAAAAAATGTGTACTTAGACTCCTGTGTTTTATTGAAGATTAACTATTTTTTAACTTTAGACAAAATATTTCTAGTTTCACAATTAGACCTCCACAATTAGAAATATCAAACAGTAAACGAAATCTCCTTATGTAAAATGCTGATCTAAACAGTTTTTCTGTTTAATGTAGGAAAAGAGAAAGAATTAACATGTTGTTAATGCTCATATTTTTTGCACACATATGCAAGCAATGGAAACAACAAACCAATTGAGAATTCAGTGCTTTTCATTTGTTCAAAACAGGTACTATTTAGATTCAGCTCACGTTGACTGAGTTCAAATACACGTTTTGTTAAGCACAACAAACACAAATGAAGAAAACGTGGCCAAACGTTTCATTACCTTCATCTGCAATGAGAAGAAAATGTAATATATTTTCTTCGCATTATATATATATATATATATATATATATATATATATATATATATATATATATATATATATATATATATATATATATATATATGTATATATATTTATATAAATATATTCTAGCAAAGTTCAATTTAAAGCCAGTCGCACAGAACTAAACTTAATGCAGCACGAAAGGAAGGACAAAGGCAATGTGATCATATCTCATTTTCCCTAAAATGAACTCCATTATGTTTGACCTCCATTCACATTAATCTCTTTCACAAACCGCAGGGTTTAATATCTGAACATTAGAGCAGACAGAGGGACCTAAATACAGAAATCACTGGGCTATAATAAGAATAATTAAAGAAATAAAATAAATGACTTACAACTCCAAAAACAAGTCATACATTTTCCTGAGACGTGAAATAAGGATTTTGAAGATCAACTTTTAAAGTCACACAAAAAAGTTGTTAACTTTTTAGTTTTTTTTTTTTAAGTTCCCTGCTTTACTTTTGTCAAAATGTCACTGATGTTGAATACAGATATATTTTTGAGCAGGTCTTTATTTGTTTAGCTTGTTTTGAGTTGAGAAGTTGAGAAGGGAGATCTCTGATGGTGATTTGAGGGCGGGGGTTGTGTGATGCTTTGAACAGGGTCCATTGGTGACAGATAGACTGAAGTTCAACAGAAAATCTGTCCTCATAAATATGCTAACAGCCCCAACCCCGCCGGCCTCTTTTCTTCCACCTTCATCACGCCTTCCCTCATTCCTCCCTCCTTTCATCTCGCCTCTCTTCCTGCTCTTTCCTCCAGCACACACCTCATCTTCTCTGACAGGTCAGCCATCCATTTGTTCTCGCTCACTGATGACATCTATGAGACAAACTTTTGTTCTTCTCCAAAGAGAGCACAAGCAAAAAAGACAAATGAAAGACGTTCCTGTGCTGGTTTATCAAGGTGTTCCACGTCTGTTCTCACTTCAGAATGTTTCTCTGTGGGGAACGTCTTGAAGATCTCTGCTGTGTGAATCTCAACGTGTGTGTGGCACTGCCAGATGTTTGATGTCTGAGGTGACAGTGAGACGTGATGGAGGCTCATCGGACCCCCGGCAGTTCTCTGAGGGGCCTCGGGGGCCCCACTTCTTAAGCGTCTGAAGCGTTAAGGCGCTAAAAAAGCGATAAGCGGAGCAGGACGGAAATGTGAGAGCAAGGAGGCCATAAATCCCAGGTGTGCTGTCTGTTACGCAGACCGAGAAGAAAGTCGGACAGCAGATAAGATGACAAAAGAATGATGGAGCCGAATGCTGGATGGGAGGGGTAACAGAGCGAGAAAAAAGAAAGAGGGCTGAAGAGCCCCTGTGAGTCCAGCCTAGCCAGGGGCCCCATGTATGCAGTTTTACTGACATTTAGACCCCTCAGCCACTGCAGTCTTACTATAAGAGCGGTTAGTGACACTGCTCCACTGAGACCACAAAAACACCTTTACAAAACCTTTGAAATGATAACAGCACCCTTACAGGCTGTGAATATTTAAAGCTTTCTTCTAACTTTTTGTAAATTTGTTTTCTCATACAATGGTGTTTGTATTTTGGGGTTTATAAGAGATTCAGAGATTCAGTTGTTATTCCATGACGGACATTTGCATTTAAAATCTAGACTTTCACGTTGCATGTGTTTTGGTTTGAGTGAAGAGCCTTCTGTCTAGTTGACAGTGAGCACATTTACTTTAGTGAAGGAACATAAATCTGTCTTTAGTCCCTTTGGCCTATAACCTCACTGCACTGTCTGCACACTACACATATACAGCTGATGCACACATTACTGAGGTGTGTTTGTGAAGGTTGTTTTCAATGAACTCAGATAAAAGAAAGAAACAAAGAAAGAAAGAAAGAAAATAAGGAAGCAAAGTAGGAAGAAAGAAAATAAGGATGAAAGGATCTCTATAACTTTTCACATATTTCAAATATAACTTCCCTGGTCATTATCAAGCTTGCATAAATGATTAACACCGCATTCAGAAAGAAGAATGAACATCAGTAATGAGATTATAAAAGGCATGTTCCATAATCTCTTCCTAATGAAAGCCCTCACCATTAAAACAGGATACGCTGTTCTCTTCACTTTGCTTGTTTTGTTTTTGCTTGCTTTTCTTCTTGTAGGATGGAGAGCTCAGTAATCACATTTCATTTTCTTAGGTTTTGACTCTACTGTAAATGTTCGACATGGAGGTTGCAAAACATTTAAACCTCATAAATTAATATAAAAAAATAAATCATCTTAATATATAGTTTGAGCTTTAAAGAGGTTGGCTTTAAAATCAATGTTTTGTAAAGGTTAAGTACTTCCTTTCACTGACCATTTGCTAAATGGTTTTAAAAACTATAAAGAGTTTCAGGTCTTATGACGTACTTTACGCATGAAAAAAAGAAGTGCCTTTTCACACATTCACAGTTGGATAGAGAGAGCAAAACAATGGCATTTTACTTGTGCGCTGAGAGGTCAGTGTGACCTTCCTAATGTTTTCCTGAAGTTTGGGAGAATAGCACAATCTCTCTATTGCTCTTTCCTCATTGAGTGCTCAGATATGTTTCTTTCCTCAGAAACGTTTGGATCTTTTTTCCACTCAGGGTGATGACACCCTTTTCACAGCTGAACTGACAGCTTGTGAAAGAAGTGTTTATCTTCATCTTGTAACCTTTATAATGTGCAGATGTTCTGTAGAGGAAACAAGTCATGTCTCAGCCATCCAGAAGGTTCCTGTCATGTGCCACAGTTACAAACTTGAAATTCAAACCTTGCTTGAGAGAAACAACACTAAAGCATATCAGATCTCTCTAGTTCAAACATTCACATTAGAGGCATGTCTCATTATTGGTAGCAGATAGGTGATTATTATAATTAACATTTATTTTAATTGTTTCATTTGTTTGTCTTAAGTGAGTAAAAGAGGGACTTTGGCTATATCTTGTGTCTGTGTGTGTGTATGTGAGTGGACTGAAGGTGCCACCTGGGTACTAATGAGTGAGTAATTAGGTTCTGGCACATGCACAGACAGCCACACCTCGCTCCTTAGGACCCCGGCCACCATATGCTGCTCCAGTTGGGGGCTCAACTTGCCAAGAACTATAGAAGAAAGAGAAAAGTAAGTGGGAAAGAAAATCTTGACTCCTTAAAATGGCTCAAGCGTCCTCCTTCACAAGGATAGTCTTTAATTCTGCCTCTGCCTTAACTTCATGAGCTGCATCACAGCTAGATGTGGTTTAAAAACACAGATAACACAGTAAATACCACAGAAGAGTGATGAAAGTAAAGGCGGTTATTTGTTAAGAGTCGGTTCTATTCATGCACGTGTAGCCCGATCTCAACACCAATCAGACCCCTAACAAAAGAAGGGGCGTGTTCTCAGTGAAAAGGAAGGTCAGGCTGGGGTCTGTGTTCAAGGATTAAAGCTGTTTTATTTGTTTTTAAGTGAAGAAAACTCAACCCTATGTATTTACAGATGGCTCGAGTGCAACACAAGCATGGAGGTAAGATCTGAGCTGAAGACTTTTGTGAGAAATATCAAAACATCTCGTTTCCAACATCTTCAACTGCTTTCATGAGTGTGTGAAATCAACAGATGCTAGCAGAACAATTTGCCAAGTGTTGGCGGGTCAATTTGTTTGTCAGGTTTTGAAACGCTGCTTCTCCCCACTGTGAAACGCATTAACAAATCCCACCCAGAAATACCATCCAGATACTCTTGACAAGAGTAAGTCATTTCTGGGTCACATTCGGGCCATTTGTGGGACAAAAAGCGACACACACACACACACACACACACACTCAAATGCTTAGCCATCTGTTCCCACATCATGTCATGGTGTTACATTACCTTATACAAACTCACTAGGAAGAATAGAAAGGGAATTTCTATTTGCAACCATTTGGTGATTTTGCTACTGTGCTAAAGTGTTTAGTCAAGTAACGTAAATATGTTCTTCCTGTGGTAACATTTAAATGAACTGGGTTTATTCCAGAAATAAAATATAATGTAACTGAATCAACATGCCTGTCTAAGGTTATACCAACAAAAGTAATTTCTAAGAGCCAGATCGGCAGAAATAGCTTGTTAATGTAAGGGCTGTCAGTTGAGTCAGATATTTCATTGTGATTAATCTCATGGTTTTTCAGAATGAATGTTAACACATGCAGTTCTTTTTGGGGAAAGCTAAATCGGAATAGGTGTAAATACGTGTATTTAATGATTCATTTTGGCATTTTATGTGAATGGCAGTGTACATTTATGCAGCAGTTTTAGTTTCATTTGCATCAAAATATGAAATGTGTGTCCCATGCAAATCCAATGCAATTATTCAATGATGTCAACTTTCTTTCTGTGAAAAATCTTTGTGTACATTTTCAGTTCTCTGCAGAAGTCTGTATTAACATTTCTATGAATGACAGCGTTTCACTTGTGGCTTGTTGAGCTTCAACAACAGTTAAATTAAATCATCATACAAAAAATGCAAATGACTTTTAACCATCTCATCTGATAAATAAATTACCAGTAAAGATTAGGATTTTGTGTGACACTGTGGCTCAGATCCAATCAGCTTCTAATGTTTTGATTGTTTTTTATGAACAGAACAGAATGAAATAGTTATGTCAAAAACCTGTTAAACATTTTTAAAGAATCATGTGTTAGCATATTAATTTTGACTGCCCAGATGAAAGAACAGACAGATTCAACACGTTGCACTTGAGGAGCGTCGACTCTGGGCTCGAGCAGTATTGACGGACAGATTTGAGGCCATTACTCTTATTATACTGATAGGAACAGCTTCCCTTCGAAGACGAAAGTACTATTATTTGTTCAAGACTCCTGGGCCATTTTTTTCTCAGACAGCACTGATCTCTGTGTTAGTAGGTAAATCAATTTTATCGGCCACGGCAGGTCCCAAGCGCTGCTGTCTGTGTCCCCGGTCATTAGCTATACTGATTTGTGTAGCACGTTAAAAGTGGTTAAAGAGAGTCCCTGTTGACATCTCTGCACGACACGTTCACAGCATCTCAAAGGAGGTTCCATTCATCTTCTGCCTGGTCTCTGTCTACTGGCTGAAAGGACTAGCAATATTTCTGCCAATGTCCAGCAGGGTCAAACTGTATCATGCTTTCATTTTGCTCTGCTTGACAGAAGTGAAAGCTTGTGGAAATCACCAAATTAGCACTACTTTTCTATGCCATTCAAAATGTCAGAAAGACATTCTCTTTATAATTCTTTAATTATGATCCGTGGCCTATAAGAAAGTATTCAAAATTTAATCAGTAAAAAGGATATGTATACTTATATAAATATTATTAATAAAAAGCTCAGGAAGTAAACTTTATTAATATTATTATTAAAATACTTTAATAATTACATTGAATGTCTCCCCTGATAGTCAATTTAGTTGCGCTACGGGTCGTGCAGGCCTTTTGTCCTTCCTGAAAAAGCCAATGCAACTCCAATGAGGAGTTTGAAAGGCAACTCAAGACATTTCATTGTAAACACTTTGCTTGCCTCCAGTCCAACTTTAGCACTGCAGCGCTAATTTTAGCATCTCTTCATCCGTACATTTTGTATTGACTCTTCAAAGTCTATCGCTGGCATTGAAATTTAACAGACCGACATTCCACTTATCAACTTGACAGAAGGCGCATCCCTATCATGACGAATACACGGACTGACTGTTTTGTAGAGCAGGATATGATGGAGCTGAACAAAACCAAATGGTGGAACAGGAGGAGACAACAGTGTAGCCCCCGGGAGATAACAGTGGCTGCCACAGTGGCTGAGATACTGATCTAAATGAAAACAAACAAAGATAAGAGGGAGATTGGAGTCATACTGGCATGCTTTGGAGTCTCTCTGTATGTTTGTGTGTGAGCTTGTGCGCAAGTCCCCATGCCCGCCCCACGACAGAGACCACCCATCAGACAGATATCAGTTTGAACAATTAGAGCGGCGCTGAATAAATGTCGATTCTCAGTGCTGTAGTGTAAGGGTTTAATTTCGGTGCCCTTAAATTTTTATGAGGTATCAATGTGGAATCTTCAGCCGCAGATTTTAACATCTCTTGAGGGACGTCAATCCACATATCCACATCAAGAACAGATGAAGAGCTTGGTCTGTTGTTGCTGAAAGCGTGTCTCTGAGACACTGAGGTAATACTTTTCCTCTGAAGTTAGATGAAACAGAGATTCTGGTTGGGGGCCCAAACCCCCAGTGGACATGACTCCCGCAGCTGGTGCAGTTAATCTGCTTGATGCCCTCTCTAAAGCGCTCATGTTTTGTGATCACACACCAAGGAATAAAACTGATCCAGTAATCTTGTTTGATATCTCTATCAAAAACTCATCTCGCTTAGAGACGATATGCCACAAGGGAAATTAGGACACTTTGGTATTTGCATTTCCCTAGGTCAGATTTATAGGTTAATGTAACACAATGAGTTTGTACATATACTGACTTGACCTGGTGCTTCATGACAAAACATCAAAAACATCAAAATCCAAAGTGATTTTGACATTTAAGACTAGCTAGGTTTTGTCAACCCAGCTAACAATTTCAGGTTGTAAGAATGTTTCCCTGAAGTTTCCATTAAGCAACAAAAAATTCTAGGAATGTTCAAAACTTTATAGATGTTGTATTAAGATTATTGCTTGGTTGAAAGAACATTATTTACCCTTTTAGTAACAAATGCAGTAACATTTTTAAAACATTCCCTTAAAAATACAGTATATAACACAAAAAAGTTCTTCTAATGTTACTTCTAATGCAAACTTTGATAACTTTCTTTGATAACTTTTCAGAGAGAGAACAGCAGCCAATGCACTGACAACATTCCCTGTTAGCTGAGAAAGCAGGTCATTCTAAACAGCAATGTTAATTTAAACTATTAAAGAAGCCCAGATTAGCTGCACTAGTGAAAGGAATTTTCTTTTCAAACGTTACTTTCAAAAAAGGGGCCTGAATTCATAATTAAAATTCCATTAGTCTAACATTAAAGAGCAATGGCATAGCTTTGAGGTAGAAAATCAGGTTAAGAAACGTATTTGAGTCTATTCAAGAGTCCAGACCTGAGTGCAAACATATTTAGAAATATTTGTGGGCAAGCATGATTGCGTTGTGGCAACAGCATTTGTAACACCTCCCCAACCACTCATTCTATTAAGAGACTGCCAAGTCTTGAGTGTTAGATTGTAGTCTAATATTCATTCCACATCTTTTATGGAGACATGTATGCACTCACAAAAAAAGAGTCTGATGGTCTGATTAATCCACTTCAGGAGAAACCATTATCACAAGAACAATTGGTGTGTCTATCTTTGTGGAGTGGCCATCCATCTTTGTCACCACTGCTTATTATTCGCTAGTGCCTTAGGAGGTCCACATTCATCCACTATGGAAACTCATACAGTCATAATTCAGGTTTTCCTGTGATTTTGGAATGCATTACCCCTTTCAAACTATTTTGAAGCTTATGATAACAAAACAAATCAGTTTAGTGAATAAGGAAGACTGGGGCTAGTTGTCATAAGGGCTACATTTCAGTCACTTTGAGGTTTTGAGTCAAAAGTCCAATAAAAAGTGTTTTTGCTAGCAGCAGTTTTGTATGTTGGTTTCAAAATCCAACTTTTTTAAAAAATGAGATGAATTTCTGAATTAAAAAAGTTAAAAAGTCTATAATAAGCTGTTTGATGGTAGGCTCCGTCGTGACAACTTTGCCCATATAGTGGGGCAGGCTGTCATAAAAAGCCAATGTGCGTTAAATGAACTTTATGTTTTGCCAAGGCATTGAAATGGTCAGTAGCTTTTGTAGCTATGAAGGTTTTTGTTTAAACAGAAACTGACTTAAAAATAAATCTACCCTAAGAAGTGTTCACTGAAGTGAAATGTGTGACAACTGGCCCCAATGTTCCCAATCTGTTCATCTTATTATTTGCAGAATAAAATGCTGTGATACAGCAGTGTGCATTTTTAAACCCTTGACAAGCTGATTTCTGTAGAAATCATGAAGAAAGTTTTAGGACGTTTAACAGTGTTTTATAATGGTGCGGTCATCAGGCAGTGATTGCTGCCTACACATGAAGTGACCGTCTGCACAAATGAGTCATCTTTCACACAAAATACTGACAGCGCGCAGAACTCAGTGTTCTTCACAAATTCAAGCAAAAAAGAAGAGAAAACTGTTGAACTCTCTGCTACAATAAACACTTAAAAAGTGGCACTTTTAAACAACATCAGTAAACACAATCTCCTATTAATTTGTTCAAAGATGCCACAATATGAGAAGAAATGAAATATTTTAGTTAGCCGCCATAATTCTTTAAATCTATTGCTGCATTTTTTACCAACTTGACATGGTGAACTCAATCAACGGCTGTCTGTTCATTGGCATTCAGAGACTCTGAGTGGCTGTGCTTACATCATGAGGTATTATAATAAAGCAGTACTCATTCTGTTGGTGATGGGCATGCATGTTGTATGAAACGTGGGCTTTCTAAAAACCCACAAAATTTGACACTCCTACAACTCAATATTGTCACAGTGTTATTGAGTCCATGTTTTTTGTACTTCTACTGAGGTCAACACAACAGGTTTCACGTTTCTAACCCGCATTCATCTCCTGCATGAATATACATTTGTTAATAATCAAAGTTGTGGATATGAACGGAAAGCAGTTTTTTCTTAAAACTCATTATGTTCAAGGTGAATCAACAAAGCTTGCTGTTCTGATCCTTATTAATTTTTAATAAGCTGAACTCTATCAATCCTCAAACAAGCGAAAGATGGATATCTAAGTTCTTCAAAAATATGAATTATTTTAATATACTCATATACATGTATCTGCATGTGTGTCAAGCCTATTTGTATCAAATTAAATATTACGAGTGAATATATGCTATGGCTGAAACAATACATCCATACAGAGGAAGAAAATTAATCTGACAATATTTCAGGAACTACAAAACCAAATAAAACACTAACCAAAACCAAAAGGTTAATAAATAAGTGGTTTTCAAAAGTACTGTGAAAAGCAGTTTCTGAGAAACAGGGGATGCTTATACAGTATTTACACACACACACAGGCACACACACGTATGTGTGTATGTGTATGTCCGGGAGTGTATTTGTGTTTGCATGTCTATACTAAATCTAGGATGATTTTATTATGCCAGCTGTGCAATTATTAACAGTGTGCCGCTATGACGGTTTGTTGAATTACAGACATGGAAACTTGTTGTGCATGGAATTATGAATCAGCTGTAGGACTGGCCACAGATCATAACAATCTATCAAAACACTAACTGCACGAAGAAAAATAAATGGTATTATCAATGGATAAATCAAAGTCTGCTGCCATACATCAGATGAATAACCATCCAAATCTTTGATGTATGACCTTGTGTCTTCCTAGAATGAAATAAAGTGACTGACAATCAGAAAGTTGAGACAGTGTGAGAGAGTGCTACATTGTGTAATTTCTTTCCATTTTTATTCTGTTTTCCCCACTCCTCCTACCTCTCTCTCTCTCTTCTCTCCTTTAAGAGCTTTCCTGCTGGAGCTGTGCAGGGGTTGAAGTGGAAGATGAAGAGGCTGAGCAGGGGGCCTGGCAGCGTTGCATCCCACACAGACGCCTCTCCTGTGGGCCTGCCGGGTGAGACACGGCCCCCCGGATGGAGGGCTGCTGGCGGTTTAGAGCTGGAATCGCAGAGGGAGAAGGCTGATTCATTAATCTACCTTACCACCCTCCATGTACCTGTCCATTATTTTCCCCCTTTCTTTCCTCTAAATGTCTTTTTTAAATTCTTTCAAGCCACCTTTCTCATAAAGCCACGCATCATTTTGTTTCTCCATCACTCTCACATGATCAATCTTATTTCTCTTGCTTCACCACAAACTCCATTTGCTCTTTCTACACGTGAGGGTCGCTGACAGATCCTGGGCTGAACGGAAACGAGCATGTCCATCCGTCTTTCACTTTCTCTCTCTCATCTCCTATCTCTTTCCTTTCTCTTCTGCGTCTTTTTCTCGGGCTCTGTGACATTTTCCGTTTCTTATCGCAGGAGGCAGGCGGGAGTCGCAGACAAACAGCACGCATCATTACCTGTGTGAGGAACGTGGTCCAGTCTTGGCACCTTCAACCGTTGCAGAACTAACTAATGCTTCTGGAACCTTTCACTGAGCTTTGAACCGGCCCAGAGGCGATTTGAGGGCTACCCCATCTCAGATAGCACAGATAACTGGGCATTACTTTATCCCTGTGAATTTAAAAACATACAGCCCCAGGGTACAGCCCCAAGAGGAGTGTGGTCATTTTGAGACAACCCTGCGATTGGGGCATATTCTCTATTGAGCTTGCCTTTATGTAAAACCGTTTATTATATTAGTATATTATAAATTATATTATATTTTATAATTATGCCATTATATTTGTAAGGTAAATAAAACTTGCCAAAAATATATATGAAATGTACATGAAAATGACTCCCTGACTGGTCAGGGGAGTAAATAAAAAAAAAAAATTCCCTGCAGAACTCAATGTAGCAACACGTGGAATAATCCCTATATTAAACCATGCAATGTGTCTTGACATTTTGTAACTGGTGTAGCTTTAGCAAAAGACAAAGATTGTCTTTTCTCATGTGATTCTGTAAATGACACAATGACCTGCACTGTTTTTCATAAATATATATACAGGGTAAAAATCCATTGTCATATGGACAAAAACATCCTTTTTCATTAAAAAGACAGTTTACTGGCTGATAAAAAATGTTTTGGTTGGTAAATTTTTTCAGTTTACTCAGAGGTATGACAAAACATTCTGGACCTTGAGTATAACCTCTGATATTTTAGGACCAAATGTGATGGGTAGAATCTAAAATGAGGTACTTATGTATGCAGTAACATTTCCATTTATGAGACGTTTGACCTGAAGGCTCAAAAATAACAGTGACATGCAGGGCAAGGCTCTATTTTAAAATGTTATTATTCTGAAATGTATTTGAAAATGATTTTTTCCTCACCTGATATTTTTATTTGAAATATCTATTTTCTTCTTATATGATATGGCCTACACTTTCAACATTTCAAAAATATTGAAAAAACTGTGTTCGTCATATTGGGTTGTTATAAGACAGATGTGTGATTTGGAGACACCTGCAATCTGTAATTTAGAGCCACCAGCTCTGTAGCATTTATCATTCAAGGCAGGAAATGCATTTGCTTTCAAGTGGCAGTAACTTAATCATTCACAAGATAGACACAAGACCGCAGTCTCACACAGTGTTCTCATGCAGGCATTCTGCTAATTACAGGGCTAACGACACACACACATGCCCACGGCTCCTCATAGGTATGGATTCCACATAGATATGCCGAGAGGTACCCTTTATTGCTCAGATATTGCGCTTCCATAGCTTTCACAGAACCTCATAGATGTAATGGAAGTGTATGTTGTTTCATTCAAGTATCAACATTGTCTCAAACATTTCTTCTGTCATTTTTCTAACATCTGAGAATCAGAAGATGTAAGCCAAGTCTCCACTTTTATCTTATTTGTGAAGTTTTTTTCTGTGGGCATACCAACATCAGTACAAATGCCTGTGGTTCAGTCCTCCTGCCCTGACCTGTGTTACGCTGCTTCAGTGACATTGCAATTCTAATGTTCCTGTCAGTTACAGCATTCAGAGCTTCTGGAAGTTTCCTGCATGCAGGGCTTCTCTGAGCAAATTGTGGTGCTTGTTTCTTTCAGATTATGCCTACGGTTCATTTTCACCTGAAGAAGATCTCTGCATCTCTGCAAATGGGCTGCCGTGCCAAGTGAAGGATTAAGCAGCAGTTGGTAGTGAAGTCGAGTAGAAAGAGTTGCCTCCATGCTCTGATGAAGAGTTTTAATTGCCTGCCATTTTCTTCTGTCTGTCTGTAACCTTTCATAGCTCTAATTAGTCAACAGGTTCTATCTCAGCCTCACTGTAATCACCCTTTAAAGCCTGCCATAGCCCAGTCTTTTAACCCTGTGATGTCAGAGAGAGCCAGTTAAGGTGAAGACTATGGGGTACACATGTAACATCTGTGTATATCAGGTCTCTGTATGTGTAAAACTGACTTAAATGTAGCCAGACAGAATTCAGATGCGCAATTCACATATTTATAGCACATATTTATATATGGCAGTAGCACATATATGTATATACTCTGTGATATATATATATATATATAATTACATGTCTTGAGAGCACATACAATGATAAAGTGTAATCTTTACATGCACTGTAAATTATTATAGCGGATAAAAGTCAAATGAATTGTGGCTTTGTTCTTTGCACATCTGTACTAATGCAAAAAGTCCATGTCCAAAAGTGCAAACTATAACCCTGCAACTGATGAGCCATATCTAATATGTGTTTTGTAATATAAAGTGATATTGTATTCTGGCAGGTTTTACAAAGATAACAACCACATATCCTAAAAATGGATGATCTTGCAAGTTGACTTGTCGGTGAAATTGGTACAAGTTCAGGGCCAAGTCTCCATTAAACAGCTCTAACCAACTGTTGAACTGTGCTGCTAAGTGCTCAATTAAGATATTTCACTGTCATCGTTTGGCTAGCAAATCCATTGGCTGATCGTGCTGCCTGCACCACAGCTCATTGGCTCAAAGTCATGAGCCACTGGGTGACACCACCCAGGGTTTGTCAACCAGTCAACCAATTTTGCATATTATAATCTGTTATCTGAGATTATAATCTATTTCCTGAACACATTAAGCTTTAATATTAATCAAAGTCAATATTAATCTTTCAAACATGTACTGAAATCTGTTTACTCCTGGTCTGTGGAGTTCGATACTATAAAGTAATGTATGTATATCTAATACTGATGCACGTCTGTATGTGCAGTATGTATATAGATAGGTATTGTTGATATGCATGTCATGTTTATGTATGCATACATATTACTGAGTGACCTGTGTATAATCATGTTTGTGTGACTGAAGTAAACACTTGCAATTAGTTGCGTCAGTATGTGTGCACATTGAGAAGGATCAGCTGGCAGTGTCTTGCATTATAAACAGAAGGTCACATGGTGTTGGGGTGGTATCAGGTAGAGGCTTTCCCTACGGACATCATTAAGACACCACCGTCTAAACCAACAGCCTGTGCAAACCTCTTAGTGACTTCCAGGAAACCCTCTCCAGAGCTGCAAGGATATGCCAGGCCACAAAATCTCCACTGCACCTTTAGGAAACCTTCATCGTACATGAAGGAAATCAGAACAACTGCTGGACATATTTTGCAACCATATTCTGTGATGACTAAGAAATGTATTTGAACAGGGGTATTTTTTATTATTTATTAGTTAGGGGCTGTTAAATCAATAGGTTCATTTAGTACAATCATTTTTAAAAATGTGTCAAAAAAGCATTCATTCTCACCAAACCACACTTACAGAGACCAGGCAGTGCAGAATGATTAAGGAGCATTCAGAAATAGCAATTATTTACCACCACAATAATCACTTTTTGCCAATTGTATTAATTTAGGGGCTTTTCATAGAAAACAATTATTCATGTGATTTAATTGTAGTGAATTCGATTTATCAGTTATCAATCAAAATGATTTTATTTTCTTTGTTTCTCCATAATTCATTTAGTCATATTAAGATAATCAAAATTAGCAGCACTGTCATACAGTTCGTGCAGAGGAAGCCTATGTGCGTATGCCAAAACATGATAGATCAACGCCCCCTGTCAGTTTGTACGTGTGACATTAAGTTTGAACATCTGACTCAGGGTTAGATGATAATTGGCCCACACCTTTCCTGCTATGGTTGTCATTACACTAAAATTGTCAACATTCCAACATTGTGGAGTTGTTTTATCCAAAGTGAACAGAAGCTTTAGACTAGTTACATGCAAGATGGGTGAGAACGCCTCACAGTTTGATGAGTGCAAGCTGTTCTGTGAAAAGCTAAGCTCTGTAGAAGTGGAAAAGACTGCCTTTATACTTCATACTGCCTGTGTTCGTCATCCACCTCATTCAAGAACTGGTTTTGACAACAATAGTTGACGCATTTGAAGTACACAACGTAATTTACTTGAGTAAATAAGTACAACACATGTAAATGCATGTAACATGCAACACAATGTGTCTGAACTGGTCACTGCAAGCAATTTTCATAAATTGTTTATGCAAACTTTTATAGGCCAGAGGGTGCAGGCTGCACTGTCTATATTTTTGTTTTTTTTTAGAAGAATGGCAATGCTAGGAAGATTGTTTTATCCAGATATTATGGAACTTCTAGGTACAATCACACTTCCACAGTGTGTGGGTGTGCAGCCATGTTTGTACAAGCGTCTGTATGTTTGCACAGGTCTGTGTCAAGTTCACACAGACATTTACACATACATATTTGTGTGTGTGTGTTCAGGAGCGCTTTGCTTCATCTTGCCTCCTCTCATCAGTCATTGCTGACTTTAAAACACACCTGAGAGTCAAAATGGCCACTGTCACAACAATAACACCGTCGGCACGGCAGCTTGCACCGGCAACTCTGTTTGGCATCTGTTACAGCAAATTACATCAGCAATACCACACCATTACCTGAGCTCCTACTAGCACATAACAACAGCCAGCAGGGAGCCGTGTGTGTGTGCATGTTTCTCCTCCATCCCCCAGACACCTGCCACTCCAGCTCACAATCATAGCAGCCTGCTGAAAATGCTGTCTCAGTCACACATGGAAGTGGTAAAGCATATTTTTGCCAGTATGTAAAGAGCTTGCTTGCCCTTATCTAGATGCTCTGCACAATGACCAACAATAGATTGCATAAGCTCTTGAGTTCATATCCATCATGTGCTGGAGGCGGATGTCACACTCACGCACACACACATGCACTTAAATACATAGTCATACGGCCATTAGCACACCCACTAATCTTCTCCTGCCCTTGTTCAACATCCACTTGAGCAGTATAGGGTCAAAAAAGCAAAAAGAAAACCTGATGAAAGGTGCCAAAGGAAATATAAAACTCTTCCATGGTTTGCTGCTTCGATTCACAGCCTTTTTGACACCTTTACAAAGTCGGTGCTGATGACTTCATCAAACCTCATGAACCTCAACAAGACAAAGTCAAGCTAAAGAACGTCCTTCACATAAAGTCAAAGTAAACTGTACTTGATCTTGAAATACAGTTAGCAAAAGCTCCGACCTAAATATATCCAGTGGCCTTTGCTCAGAAACTGCTACATGAAATAAACATATGCAGCACACATCAGACATATGCAGAGCACATTCAGAATCCAAGGGTGGCGCTTTTCACAAAGTACGTTTTTGAATATGGCATCTAAATGTCACCAAGAAATGTACATAGACCCACACATACATATATATGTACCTTTGTACTTTTTAATATACATTTTTTAAGGAGATGTTTAATACATTGATGAATAAGCGCTTATTAAACTTTGACAGGGTCTACATGCCACACACACACACACACACATATACAACAACAACTGGGAATGTAGCTCTACAGTTTGACAGAATGCAAAGGTCATAATTGTGGTATCATTTTAATGGAAAATCACCACCTCCATTGGAACAGTTAATTGCTGATGATGGCCATAGACAAATATGTAAAAAAAAAACAGCCAGTCATTTGCACAGAGGGCTCCACTTGACCATGCATTTCCAGTCCTTTAAAAACAACATGTCAAAGTGTAAATAATGTGAATAGTACACGGAACTTTTAAATCTGAAACTTTCCTTAAAATGAATTAATGGAAGCCCACTTGTCTAGCGTAAATGGAGGCAAATTTTAAACAGCACTAATATCATTTAAATTCTGCATGCCCAGTCATACTCAGTGTGTTGTCTCAAATAGCCTGCATACATATGTACACATTTATGTATTCACTTAAATGATTATTGATTATGACTACACATGGCTTCTTATTAAAAGAAATTTAATAAGAAGAGAGCCATTTTGTCATAATGAAAATAATGAACAGCAATGCTATGCTTTGTTAATGATGATTTTGTGATGATGATGCTTGTGTTTATGAGGTATCAGTCAGTAGCTATTTAAAATGTTTACAATGACAAAGCAGTGCAAAGTATGTTCACACACCACACAAATCTGATTTGGTTTTCAAACTGAATCTTTAGAACTGACTCTCCACACTGTTATTCTGCAAGTATTGAAATCTGGAATACGGTCTATCTATGTTGGATGCTGTAGTAATGACCGTTAACTTCAGTTCAATTCCAAGAGACTTTCTTATATGACTGAGATATCTGAGCTATCATTCCTGATACTTATTCCTCAACTGAAAACTTGACATTTTGTTTCTGCTCATGTCTGTCATGACATTTCACCACAGTGCTGAACTTAAACTAAAAACTTTGACAATGTAAGTGACAGAGCCATTTCACGCATTCCTGCGTTAGTGTGTCCGAACCCGCTGACTGTTCACTCAATCACTATTTACTACAAAGTGGATATCACAATTTGCTATACGAGGAGGAAGCAAATTAGAGACATTCTTATTCTAGAGTGAATTTATTTGGATGAAAATCTGTGGACATTCTCAAAACATTGGCATATGTTCTCTAAAAAGTTATTTAACGTTATAAAAACATTCCTGCAATAACATTGCAGTAACATGTATTAAATGTTATATATCATATATATATATAAAAAAAATCTTTAGTAGTTAGTAGAACACGTTACAAAATTAAAAATGTTTGAATAGTGTTTCTGTAACCAAGCAATAAATTTACTACAACGTCTGGACATTTTGAACGTCCTAGAACTTAAAAAAATGTTTTTGTTATTTAACGGATATAAAGGCAAACATTCTTACAACCTAAAATTGTTAGCTGAGTTTACCTTTCTGTACAGAAAAGTAAATCTTCTAAAGGTTTCAGTTTCAACTTTCAAGCTTATAGATGGTTTCAAAGCAAACTGGCATGGACCAAAAACCACAAAACTTTCATGGGGACTATGAAAGCATTAGTAACCTCAGGATGAATGCTTTTGTCTGGGTGTTTGTGGCTTAAATTTGTGTGAGTGTGAACACAGCATACATCTCTTTAGAAGAGCAGAAGGTATAAAAAGAGAGCAGCTGTAAATGAGTTTACTGCTGCCAAAGAGGTTCACCTGAGCACTGGTCACATCACTCAACAACTCCACAATGCCATATCAAGCCTGTTCTCAGACGTCATGAGAAAGACTTACTCTCTACTTAGTAAAACTTCCAGCAGTGCAAATGGAAGAGAAGCTCTCAGTCTGAGAGCATCTACTCAGGTTCATTAATGGCAGTGTAATCCACCCTCTTAAAAGCAGACATACAGATGCCACGAGCTATGATTGAGTTTATAGATCAAGGCACTGAATGACTCTCTGTAATCAGAAAATCAATACTAATGTACTTCAGAGCAGTGGTCTGTATTTATGATGACCTCCTTTTGATTTTCCTTTATAGAACTTGAACTTTTTCCTGCTTATGTTGCTCAGCAGGGCTGTCAGTGGAGTCATCGGTATCTGACAGCACTGCACCTGTTCAAGACTCTTATGCAGCTGTTAAAGGGAAAGTTCACCCATAAATAAAAATTATGTCATCACTTACAAACATTCATTTTTCTTCATTGAACATAAACAGAAAAGTTATTGGGGACCAGAGTTTTTAAAGCTTGAAAAAAGCATTATAAAAGCACCTTATAGGTGCTCCTATATTAAAGGTAGTCTAAGACTATATTCACCTTTTTATATATAACTATATAATTTTTTTTGGGGGGGAGGGGGGGCTTTATGTGCACAACAGACTAAAATTAATTGACCTGACTAGACTGAGTAAAATTAAAATTTTACCTTCTGTGGTCACCATTCACTTAATGCATAGATATAAACAGCCTGAGCACTAAATATAAATAAATTATTTTATGTTCTGTGAATTAAAGAAAGTCATACAAAAGATTTGATGGCAAAACTATTTATCATTTTTGGGTGAACTGTCCCTTTAATAAGAAAAAGAAAGACTTAGCTGACAAGTAAAAACTTGGATTATAAGAAACAAAGAACAAAGAGAATCAAAACCCAGTTTGAAGGACAGCTCTCTTTCTTTGTACGCTCTTGTGTGCATGTCGAGATGCAGGCCTTTTTTCACCATTCTGTTCCAATTGTATGCCATCTAATATAAGTATTTTTATTAATTATCTTAAATTAACTGCCAAAAAGTGTTAGTTAGCATAATTAATATGATGTGGCCATGTAGCTGAGTGGTATTTGAAAAATGTAAAAGCAGCTGAGAGTGACTCAATAGTTAGTTGTCCAAAATACATAATTACAGCAATTAATTAAAGTCTGCACCTGCCATCACTTTCTAATGAAGTGATTGAGAAAGTTAGGATGGAGCAGCTTTGTCATCTGTGTATGAAGATTCTCAGTTACAGGCATCAGCTCCCTTTTGAAACAAGTCTATTGGCTGGATAGTTTACAGCTCTTCTCTGCAACATTGAGCTAGTCTTGTTTAATGATTTCAGCTACCTGTAAAATGGTCCCAACAAGTGCGTGTGTGTGTTTGTGGTGAAGTTTCACTAATAAGAGCATACTCCACACCCTGAGTAGTATATGACCCGTGGGAACAAAGAGGCAGTAAAAGCTTTAAGCTTGTGTGATAAGCTCTGTTTACATCGAAATGGAACCGAATAAAACTTGGAAGTGGGCTGCACAAATGAGAGCAAGAGAGAAAGCACTGAAAAACAACCAATGAAAAACAAATCAATCTATTCCTGGGAGACTGAAAAGGAATTCTAAACTTCTTCAATCACAGCTCAGACAGGAGTCAAGGTGTTTAAAGGAGGGGAATTTAAACATCTTTATTTCAGCTAAGAGGTCCAGAGCTGCTGGTTTGGGGAGATTTGAACAGCCTGAACCATAAAATCAAGAGTTTAATTCAGACAGTATTGATTTTTAACTTCTAGGAAGAGATAAGTTCAAGAGGTCTGATTCTAATAAGGTTGGTAGTGATGACTGTGAAGATGAAGATGTTGATGATGGAGACATTGACCAGTTAGTCTATGATTATGCAGTTGCATGTTACAGCGCTGCACTGTCTGTTCTTTCCTGTATGTTTTATGTTTTGGGGTGGGTGACACACTTATTTATTTATGAGATGTCAGTAAAAGAATGGTTCAGCTCATTGATGTTATTTTTCTTTTTATTTGGAACTTGATGGACATGAACTAATAGTATTAAACTGATAGTTAGACTAGACAGAGGATAGAGACTGACTGCATGATAAAATCTAAGCGGATGAGCAATCTTTGAAGCTCCAGTAAAATAGCAGATATGCATACACGTGATCACAAATTTGTTTAATTCTATACTCATCGATTAAGCTGCAATCGATAGTAAACAACAAAACACCCTACGGTCCTTAATAACAAGTTTTTCATGGTCTTTACAGGTGACACATTATTTTCAAATTTTCCAATGACTATGTGACGCTTTCCCATGTAAATAATGTAAAACAGTCTTGCCCACTAATAGTCGTACAAATATCTATTACCATAAATGAAATCTTGCTCAGTTGATACCAGTGATTTTTACCATCATGCAGTGTATACCATTTTATTGCCACTTTCACACCTGGTATGAACATTTGTCTTAAGAGACCTGGTTATAAGTGGTCTCTCAAAGCATTTTACAGGTGTAAACAGGGTCAAAGCGTTTTGTGATCCCATCGCTCAAACCACATTTGTAGGGAGTCAGAAACATACACACGTAATTGCAAACATATCCTTCCTGGATGCATTCCTCCTGTCTCTTTCATTTCCATATTTATCCCCTATGAGGGCCCATGTAATCATTTGTAGCAGAAGGTTGTGTTTAAAGTGAGCTAATCACAAACAAATTGTTCTTCCACGATATCTCTCTCTTTCTCATCTAATGATACACAGGCCTATACATCCACAGTCTACAATATACGTGTAAAGTTTCTACAGTGTATTAAATGTTTACATAATTTAAAATCATCTCACTCCAGGACTGAAAACTTCCTTCATGTATGCACCTCTACAACAAACTGACAATAGACAGATTAATACATGAACACATATACACCTGTTCATCATGGTGAAGGATACTGACAGCCAACTTTTGGGGAAATATTTTGAATTATCTGATTTGTACATTGCGCTGTGCAATGTAAATTTTGTAAATGTATTATTGATCTGGCTTCATATTTTCTGCATTCCCATGATTTAAAAATCTGGAGACGTCTAAGGGGGGTTGAGAGTGGAGTCCAAATCCAGCACAACACAATAGGACACCATTTCAACTCTGTGCAGAATTGTGACTTGTTTTTGTGTTTGAGCCCAGGATCAGATGGGAATAATAGGATTACAGACACTAAGCTCGTGTCAGAATAGATTTAGGTCTTTGCCTACGGCCATGGGGATCACTTAACAAATACTCTCCCCCTATCCAGATGACTTAAGCTCTTCACCAAGAAAAAACACATGCAAATCACAAAAAAATATATAGAAGGGAAAGATGGATAACAAAAGACTAGTGTGCAATGTGACTGAGTTGCTCCACAGGACGTCTGTTTCTGTGGTTTTGTTTCCTGAAGTTAATTAGAGAGAACAGAATTAGTGCTTACTGTTTTTTTTTTTTGCTCTGTTTTGTTATCAAATTGTTTGCAAATTAGGAATGAGGTTAAATTGAACAAATCAGAAGGTAAATGCATACAGAAACAAACAGGAGCTCAGTCTAGTTTCAGTCAGAGGATTCAAGATCTACCCAAAACATCTGCCACAGGCGAGGACTGAACCCTCTGCAAGGTAAAGCTGAAGGATTGGAGCTGAAGGGTTTTTCTTTCATAAACACATAAAAAAAATAAAATGTCAGCCATCACATGTATCATCAAAGGATCAAGTTGCATTTCAGAAGTTTCATGGATGTGCTTGGAGAATTTATTTTAAAATAATTGACCTATTTGAATAAACTAACTTTTTGCTACTATAATTTAGGAAATACATATCCAAGAATTATGCCACTTTTATTTCAATGCTGCTTTGAAAACATAAAACCTGAATAAATGAAGATATTGTCCCTACACAGACAAGATGAATTTGCTTTCAGCTGCTTTTCACTTCCTATTAGTAATTAAGACATGGAGCTAGGAAACTGATCCCAGACCTCCAGTTACGGGCAGCATTATCCATGAGCATCAGAATTCCTTATCAATAATATGCATACATACACACATAATGGCCAGCAATGGCAAGGCTAAGCTTTCCCCAGTCTCACACCCCCCATATGACTTCTGCAATAGCTAATGGTATCGTCAGAAGCTCCCTGACTTCATGAGCCAAACAGCTGAAGGTGAGCTCAATTGCCTTGATTACTTCTCTCGCCGGGGCTGACAGATCTAACAGTATTGACCCAGGCTATTACAACACCACTTAAACTAAGCCTTCTCTAAAGCATAGAAAAAGTATAGCTTCTTCATCCCCTTCTCTTTCGCCCACCGTCTTGTTCACTCTCTCTCTTCCTCCCGTCTTACTTTGATGATGGCTTTCATCCACAGTGCGGCCAGAGCTCCTCACAATAATATCATCTAGTCCAATTTCTAACCGACGTTTCGCCCCGCTGTCCTCACCTCCCTCATAAATTCATAAGCACGGTGTCAGATGATCAATACGATTCGCCACCAGTTAGTTCGTTGTTTCCACGTTGTGGATTTGCTCTAAGTAACAATTTTAATATGTAAATGTCAGCTTGGATAGCGTTTTAATAAAGAATCATTGGAGCTGCAGCTCATCACCAGCGGCCCGGACATCAATCATGTCTGCATGGGGAGCACAGCCATGACAAATAGCTTAAATCTGCTCCAGCCGCAAACGTCCAGCATTAGCCAATCACACGGCTGCAGGGAATGAAAGGATGATACAGAGTAACCAAGGCTTTGCTACATAAAAAGACAGTTTTATTAGTTGTTGGACTAAACATTTTATTAGATGCTTTTATTAACAGGGGTTGTCTGTACGGACTTAATGAAGTGCAAAAACCAGACAAGTCAGAATAGAAAGCATGTCGCATATTTATTTGACACAAATGGAAGTGATGGAGACTTAATGCAGTGTACCTGACTGTCAATTACCCATCCATTTAAACATTAAAGAACAAAAATCTAAAAAAAAATGCCTAGCAGGTTTACAAAAATAAAATATCTGGAAAACAGCAGGTCAGCAGGTGGTATTAGGGGAGGGGTATTCTAATTGCAATAGTCTTTGATTGGACAATACATGTGTATTGCAACATGAGTCATCAATACCTTTTCTTTGGTATTGCAGTCTCTACCTTCTGGTTTTCTTTGCCAGAAGGTAGAGACTGTAAACTTAAACTTAATTTAAAACTTAACTTTGGACTACACTATCATACAGATGGTCTCAAAGCTAACAGACACTTGATTAAAGCTGATTAAAGACAATATGACATTTTAAACACACAGTATTTACACATCACAACTTTATTATTATTCACATCAAATTTGTGGTGCATTGTGGCAACACTGGACTGTTGGCCACAAATTCCAACCCATCCTTCATTGTTCACCAGAGTCCATATGTGATGATACACGTCCATCATATCTGTCATCAGAATGACAAGTTTCTTCACTTTGATGGTTTCCATTGCAGAGGATCTGACAAACAACACTTTGTTTCCAAGCGATCTGTGCTGTGTGTATTAGTCCACAAAAGCCACTGACAGAATTAGGCCTTATGAAAAGTCACAAAATGAACAGTTTGCTGCATTGTGATCTCCGGGTCTCCTGCTGTCTCTCTCAAACCGTCTGGCAGTCGCCCCGTACGCTAGCCACTACAAAAACACTTGCCAAGCAAAAAAGTTGAAAAGCAAACAATTAACTCCCAGAGTGCTGTTAAACCTCTTTGGTAAAAGCGTATCAAAACATTGCAATGGAGCAGCAGGATTTGTCAGACATCAGAGGCAGCATTCCCCCCACACTCCCAAACTTACCCCCCCGAGCTGGACGTGTTGAGAACATCCATCTCCCTGACAACAACTTATGCAGGAGCTGCTTATTTCTGCAGCAAATACAAGCAAATAGAGTGCTGTGGGTTTCAGCGGGTCAGTGTATTGTCATTGTAAAGGAAAATTAATGCACAAACAGCTCAGCAATTACCCACCTGTTTTGCCTTCCCTCACTGGTCTCTTTTCTCTCAGACCATCTCAAGAAGGTTGTCCCAGACATATGACACCTCACTTTGAGAAAGAGGCTGAAATCGGTTCGCACCAGAGACACTGAGTTATACCAGCTTGTACATAATCACACCCGCACTACTCGCCTTAAGCTAACTGGCATGCTCAGGCCTTTCACAATAAAAAAAGTTTGTAACCTATTTGCAAGGTACATTTGGTCTATATGGGGGTGGTGGGGTGTTTAAAAAAATAATTTCAACAATAAAGATGAAAGTATTCATTGTTCTCCATCTATATAAAGAAAAAGGTAAAAATAAAGCTGTTTTTATTCTCTCTCTGTCATACAGCACACATTGTGATGTAACAAAAAAGAAACCATGTTCTATGAACTTTTGTTTAAAACAAAAGACAAACAGACTCTGATTCTTGTCTTTTATCGAGCTTCTCATTTATCTTTGAGAGAGGGAGAGAGAGAGAGGTAGTGTGTCAAAGTGCTTTGAACTAATCAGGTAGCTGCAGTCTTTTGAATTTGACTTTATTATCCACAATGTCATTGTTCTTTAACGGTAAGATCTGACAGATTAAGTCAGGTGCCTGCGCAGCTGCGATCATTAGAGTGAGATAAGAACACTGCTATCTGGGACTACATTATGTTTAGGATGTTAAAATAATTATCCGCATTAAAAAAGCCAATCTCCCAGGGTATTGTTAAGACCATCTGAGAAAACCTCAGGAGTCTTGAACAGCTGAACAATTGGCTCATGAACATCACGAATGAGCCCGTTTGGTTACATATAAAATTGGAACACAGCTCTGTGTGCGGCTGCTTCTAGAGCCTGTATTTCTGGTTGAGGGTTGTGCCTGGAATCAACCCCCCCCATCCCCCCCCCCAAAAAAAAAAGCTTTATTTAAACTACAAATTGTTGTAATGGTGGAATAGCAGTGCAATCCCACAGTTTCCAATGCTCACTTGCTTTCTTTCTTGTTTACTGTCTTTATCTCTGCTCTTATTGAATTACAATGAAAAACAGCGTGGGGGGAAACACAGGCGGTTAGGCAGTAAGGGACAAACCCTGGGCATTTAGAAAGTGAAACTCTTGGTAAGTGTTTTGTTGGCCAGTGTCCAAACCTGAGAGCAGAGACAAAGCCATTTGTAGTTGTGGGCTGATTGACAATTGACCCACTGACCCATGATCACACACAGAGGAAGCAAAGCAGCGACAGTCAACACTGTGTTTGTGTTCATATGTGTGCGGTCTGCCGTGGTTTGTACAGAAGATTGTGTCTGTGTGTGTTTGGTTTAATAATGTTGCAGTATAAAGGGTTGAAGGCTGGCCTTGATGGCAGATGGATGTTGTTTGTGTTTAATTAATCCAGATTCCTGGAAGATTCCTTTTCCACACATTGCAAGGATGAGACTAAACCCTCTAAGTACAGTATTAGGGTCTTAAACACACACACACATTTACTTAGCTCTCTAAATGAGGACATACCATACACATAATTATAATACATAATACAGGCTAATTATAATACAGACAAACCTAACCAAAACCTTTAGCATTTTTATAATAATTAAAATATTATTTAAATAGTGTTTTTCCCCAAAGTAAATTTAGTCAGATTTAGCAAATGTCTGAAGACAAATTTGCCCCCAAAAGACACACACACTTTCTTTTTCTCTGTTTAAATCTGTTTGTCAATCTGTTTCTATCATGGTGGGGACCTTTCATTACCTTCTGTTGTTTCTATGCAGAACTAATTAGATTTTCTGTTGCCTAACTTTGTTCAAACCTCCATTAACATTACTATGTTAATGAACCTGTTTTCCATTGGCTGCTCCTCAAAATGAAAATTCTAAAAAAAAAATAGTTCTAAAAATAGTTTTTTCCTATGCTTATATGCATATTAGGCCCCACAATGTAAGCAAAACCCCCACACTGACCCCTCACACATTCCTTGTGTATATACATGTATGTACTCCATCACCGTGAGCAGATACAAGCTTTAATTGTGATAAACCTGTCCACGCTTGACAAATAGACCGTGTCTTTTCGCTGGCGTGATTGTTATTCTGTATCAGGTCCCTCTAAAGCTCTGTGCAACTCTTTGGTGGCCCATGTGTTTATAATGCTTCTCTCTAAACCAGCTTAAGCTGCACTTTAATACAGAGAGTGAGTTCACCTCTAACCTTTCATGTTTGGCTCCAAGCTGTATTCTCTGCTTCTCCTATTCTTTCTGTCCTGCCCTCCCTGGGTTTTCCTCTTCCCATGTGTGAAACAGGAAATGATTTTATCTTACAGTTTTTTGTTAAACTAGCTTGTGTGTAAGAAAGGAATATAAAGTCATCTCGTAAAGTGTTTGTGTGTGTGTTTGTGTGTGTGTGTGTGTGTGTGTGTGTGAGGGGATACTGGGGTTCTGGGCCCAGATTAAGTCTTCTGGACAACGGATTTGCACATGCGTTTGCACCCGCACTCACGGACCTCCACACCACACAATCCTCTGCCACACACAATCCTTATCATCACAGATCTTCTCACTTATCTTTCTCACTTTCTCTCCATCTGCTTTTCAAAGTGGGTTCTTAAAACCTCTGCCAAGAGCCCAGGGTCTTTATGAAGGACAGTAATGTATCCGTAAATCTGTGAAAGAATTTATCAAATAAAGCTGCAGAGCCTGTGATTTAGTCTTTAAAGCCCCAGCGAGATGCTTGCGATATGGTTTTCTTATAGACAACGAAATCTTGTAATGTATAGTCATACTGACCGAATTTATTGTCATTTTATTTGTATAGCACTTTCACAATACATGTCATTTCAAAGCAGCTTTACAAACAATGGTGCATTAGAACCCCCCAAGCAAGCCAAAGGCGACAATATAAAAATAGCTTCCTACAATGCTTATAATGTAATGTAATAACAGTAATGTAATACTGTAAGGACTGTAATACATCACTTTTTGTGCAAAATATTCTATCAACAAATTACAATTTTTAGACTTTAATACTGTTGGAGGGTCATGGACTAGTGCAGACTTAATTCAAAGACTCAAACTCAAATCAAATTCCATATTTAAACAGTTCACTAATTAAACTAATTAACCTAATTAACATAAGCTTTGCCAGTTTACAACTTGGATGGACGGACGGATGGTCAGAAGGATAGATAGATAGATAGATAGATAGATAGATAGATAGATAGATAGATAGATAGATAGATAGATAGATAGATAGATAGATAGATAGATAGATAGATAGATAGATAGATGTCTTTGGCAGGCAGACAATTAGCAGTAATGTGTGGGGCGGAGCAGGGAGGTTCTCTGTGGGGTTCATGAAGTGTGAAGGCCCACATCAATTAAACCTGCTCAGGCTGGACTGCCACTGAGACACACACACAGGCAGGCTACTATTAACCAGCACTGAGCGCTCTGTTAATTAGTGAGTGCTCCTGGGTGGGAGGGATAGGCAGGGTTAACACAAACATAAAAGTTTGACCAAACTCATATCAAATACAGTTTATAACCTAGAGTCATGCAGAGACCACACGGTCAGCCGCTAGCTATAATATAACCACAGAGGCCTGTGAATGGAGGGCTATTTACATGTTTATGTATGTGTATAGCAATGATTCTATCACCGCATGCTGTTTTTATAAAGGCCATTTATTCTTGGTTTTCACTTTTGCTTATCAGATAGATGAAAAGACCAAGTGTGAATGTGGACAGAAATCCAGTCAGGACGAGGTTTGAGATGCATACGAGATCCTCCTCTCCTGATTGTTTAGGCCATGTACATAAACTCTCAAATGGAACTACATCAGCATACAGACATTTAATAGCCACGCGAGTATATGCTGTAGAGCGCAGGAGGACATAAGAGCGTTCATGGACGACGTGTCCTCGTTGTACGACTAGCATGAAATTTTGTATAAAGTTAGATGAGCTGTTCTGAGTCCCCCCGCGGGCCATCCAGGACTTTTTGAATGGTTTTATTTGTCACCCATATGTTTATTCTGTCAGTATGGCCTGAAGGGCTTCACTCTTTGATCGGCCCTCTGAAAGACAGCGAATCAGTAGCCAGAAAACCTGTGATGCTAATGAGGGACTCCTCCAGAAAATGGCCACCCCATGAGCAGCAAAGCCATCTGTTGATGAGATCACCATCACTCCTGCTTAAGGAGAGAGATTCATTCTGGCTAAATACCGCTCCTCTGTGTCATTTACAAACTCAAATTAAGTCTCGCCACTTGTGCATCTTAAAGAATTAACAACTCGTTAGCCCGAGCCAACAGGACTATTACTATTGCAACACATGACCAACAGAACATCTGCTGATCTGTTGCCTCACTTCTATGCGATTTTCTATCACACACACACACATTATTTATGTGAAATCAATATTGAAACACGCATCTGCCAAATGTACACGCATCTGCCAATTAAAGCTTAGTAACCTGAAGTTACAGTTAGGACAGTTGATTTCACTCACATCAATGATTAAATATCATCCCCTGGGCTTTATAGAGTTAATGGTTGTTGTGTTTGGGAAGATAAATTTTCTATGGTATTGATCTTTTATTATTAACCTGTAGACAGGCTTAGTGTAGTGGTGATACTCTTGCTATTCTGTTTGTGTGTGTGTGTGGATGGCTTGTTTTCACCTCCTACAGCTTGTCTGGTCATCAGGTTGATCTGCCATGGGTTTGGCTTGGTCCATTAATCATTGATAGCTTGGGTCAGACAAGCTTCAGGCCCCTTTCATTGTGTATGAGTGGGTTTGTCGGTGAGAGGGAGAGAGAATGGGAAGGTGTGTGAGTCTGAGTGACAAACAATGGTGTGTGTGTGAGACAGAGAGAGTGTATGTGGCAATCAGTGTCATGTGGAGTAAAGGCCTCTGGGGGCTTCAGACCACAGGGTCTCTCAGGGGAAATTTTACTCCACTTCAGACACAGCAGTCTTTATGACAGAGTGACAGAGAAGCGCATTCGGAGGTATGTCACAAAGCCCTGGCTGTGCGTAAATAGTTATTGCAGGTCAATAGTATCGCTGATGTCAACCCATGGGAAATTTGGGTAAACAGATGAAGGATTAAACATTTAGGTGACTTTAATTTCAGCGCTATAAATAGCACGTCTCTCTCTCTCACACATGCAGAATCTTTGTGATTTCAGAAGGAAAAGGATTAGGTACTTAAACTGCACTCAATTATAAGCAATTATAAAAAGGATAGTAAGAGTTACGAATGCTGATTTGTCAATACAGCGTTTTGGCTATACTAAAACACACAATACAGTAACAGTTATGCTGTAAAAAAAGACCTATTTACCTGGCTGCTGTGTACATCACTGACCAAAGATGGCACCTGTTTATTCAGTCACGCATATAGAAGCATTCACTCTGTTAGGTTGTATTGGATGCACTTTGCTCTGGGCTAAATAACACAGGCTAGGTGACTATAAAGAGGGATTACTGTAATAGCTCAAGGGCTTAAACATTCCTAAAATAATCAACTTTATAAAATGAATACATATGCTCTTCTGTGCCAGTGATTAGACCAGCACTGGTACATGTGCCAAAGGTTGCCAACCCTGTTCTAGAGGAAGTACTACACTTAATGAATTAGTTAATAAAATAATATTTCAGTTAAAATTACTTAACATTTAAGTACTTAATATTTGTATTATGTAGTAAGTGTCCAAAAGCAGTAGGCTACCCAAAGGCCATGCTATATTGTAAATTCATTTGCCTTGTACTGATCATTCTGTGCCCTTGGTATCAGTCGTCCTGTCACAGTGTTATTTCTGGCCACTTAAATGTAATGTTTAAATAAGTGTGACCTCCACTAGATTATACACAACAGACAAACACATCAGTAAACAGATGATCTGATTTTAAATAAGCTAATCTAAGTGTGTGTTTACAAAGCTACAAGACAGATTAAGAGCCACACTCTCTTGCAGTGGGAAAACTAGAGATGGCTGTTTGATAAACTCTATGGGCCATTATCCTACTGAACAAACACAGGCCTCACAGTGATTTCACTCTGTGTGTGTGAGTGTGTGCAGCTCATATCAGTAAGGCCATCCTACTGAAGCTTTGTCAATAAAACCAGGGAGGAAAGTCCCTCTAGCCTTTGCCACCAGCACAATCACCACTTGACCTGATGCAGAAGAATTGTCAGCAACAAAAACACCCTGTGCACACACACACACACACACACACACACAAGCACACACTTACAGCTCCCCTAGGCCTGGCAATATTCCCTCAGACAAACATACAAGCACATGTCAGATGAACACAGACTTATAATCCGCAAACAAGCGTCTGAAACAGACATCACACATCAGGAGAGTGAGGAAGGTCTATTGCTCCAGAGGTGTCCCTCTAGCCTACTCAAAACATCTCAGTTTTTTGTAGGTGATGTCATACCTACTGACTCTTCTTGCTGTTCTGGATGTCTTCTCTCTCAGGTCTGTCACACACATTACATGACATTTCTCACTTGTTCCCTGTCACAAGTATGTGCAAATGAATGTTAAGCTTACTGAAATATAAACAGGTCTGAATGAATACCAACAACTGCAAAAGATTTAATTACTAACTTGAACATGAGTTCATGAAGAAACCTCTTCCTGTGAGTGTGTGTCCCACTGGGGTTTCCAGCACACAGAATGTACTTTCTTTACCTCTTTTTTAATTTAATTAGTTATTTATTTGATTTTATTAAACATTTATTTGTGGAAGAACCTCTCCATATCTTTCTGTTGTTTTGCTGTTTGCTATATGTGCATTTGCATTTGCTGAGGAGAAGATCAGATCAGATAAGGGCAAGAAAATTATTTGTTCTTTGTTATGAGAAGAAGCTCATTGGTCACTGCTGTGCCACACAAGTCCCAACTCTGATAATATAAAACAAGTTGAATTTTGTCTGAGAGTGGATAGAACCATTAACACTCCTGCTAAGAAACATGGTCATGCACAGTGATGTCCACATATGAAGCTAGTGATTAAAAATGGATAAATGAAATAATTGATTATGGCCAAAAGGTATCAGCTAGTGGACACAGACCTGACACACATGGTTGGGTCATGAGGGCTAAACTTGCTCTAGGCGTCAGCATGAGCAAGCTGTCACCAAACACAGAACACTGTGTGTACACCTGTCTCACCATCTTCGACCATGTGTTATACATTAGCCTTACCCAGGAGTAACACACACACACATGCACATAAACACACCTCAATACACACACATAGAGCAGTAGCATATCTTTCACAGTGTGCAGAAAGATGGTTTTCACCAAAAGCTGCAACGTTGTCTTGCACACGCACTTTCTCACTCTTGCATACATAAATGTTATAATATACATACCCAGTAGTCTAATCCTTGCTGAAATCAAACCCACACACAACACTTGTGCATTTACAAGCACACATAATAATTCACATCACTGGCAGTGTGTGTTGAAAGCATAAGTACAGTTTTTGAAACCTAACGCTCGTAGCCAGGAAATAAATCTTTAACATGGTATCTGCACTCTATGCTGTGGCCAATTCCCACTCAGCCTGCAGCAATGCAGAACAAAGGCAGAGTCACATTAATGCATTTTTGATGAGTCTATGTGCACCTCTATCTGCTGCCTGTCTGCACGAGCATCAGGCAGTGTGTTTAGACATGGGCTGTCCCACAGCTGCACATATCGGAAGACTACAACAAACTATTGGATTACTGTGGCCATGTAATTCCATACAGGCAGTGGGAGAGCAGGGATAGGGACGCATAATCTAGGGCACAATCTTAATCCCACTTCTTACATGAACCAGCCTGTTAGCCAAGCAAATAAAAACAAAAAACAGTTTTTTATGACTTTCAATTTGCAAAGCAACCATGTTTTATTATCTCATAAAGAAGGGGGAGGTAAATTCAACACAATAACACAGGGTTTTGAGATCACTCATGTGCAATGTTTTTGCACACATAGAATTTATGAAAAGAGAATGTGTTGATTGAATGGTTTTCGGTCAATAAAGAACCATGTCATATTAAGGTTTAACCCTCGGGGTAACAAATCCATTTTCTCTACTTTGCGTGGTTTATGCACAATGGCAAGGAAATGGTTAAAAATGAAGGAGTGACTTTCAATAAGACAACAAAAAAGCTTTTCATATTTTGGTCACACTACAACCTTTTTTAATCACTCTAAATCTAATCTCTAAAACACTTTTTAAGCGAGTAAACGTCATTCTTTATCTTCTGCAATAATTTTATTTTATGTTTTAACATTATGCAATACTTTAATGAATATAGCAATATAGAAAATATTTATGTTTTCTAATAATATTTAAATTATTTTTAATATTCAATATCAAATATTTATCTACTTAATTTATTCACATAAAAATGAAGTCAAAATTTTGTTAAACCTAGGACACCATTCTATGACATTATCATGTAGTTTTAACTATACCCATTCCCATTTTTCCTATTGTCTTCCCCACACAGGCAATATAGTATTTAAAACTGTAGCAAACATCTGAACACTGCTTTTTAATGCATTACATAACTTTGCATGCATGCATAGAGGTTTTACAAAGTACAGATAAGTATGGCAAGAGATGAATTGACAGTTTGAGAGAGGGAGATGGTGGCAATATGCACATGAAAAGTAGACAACACTGGGTTTATCACAGATAATCTGTCAGCATGATTGTTCATTCATATTAAACGGAACATGACAACATCACCAAATTACCCTGAAAGAAAAACATCATTTACTGCTATGGGTCCCTAAGTGATTTCTGCCTACTTATGCACAATCATTCTGAGCAAGAAAACTAGTGAAGTCGAAAACATGCAAAAAAAAAAATCAATTAACAGTTGTAAACAATTAGCAAAATTCATGATGCAATTTACAATCATGCGATGGAAGTGGAGCTGTATTGTGGCTTCACTATATATGTGACATGAAGAGCACACCCGCAAACACGTGCGCTACACACGCACCCACTGCACACTAATTGGCTGGTTTGTAAAGTGTGTGTCTGCATTGCACATTACATTGTGTGGGTGTCTGACTGCATGTGGTGTTCGGATTCGTAACCCTTATGTAGCAGTGACTGGTTCCCCGTTTCAATTCACACCCCCTTGGCTAACTTGGTAAACCCCCAGGGAAACCCCTCCGTCCTCTTTCTTCTCCCTCTTTTCCTCCTCAACTCCCTTCCCTCTCGTCTTGTTTTTGACAATATTCCCCCAGCGGTGCATCGGAAGCAGAGAGGAAGAACCATTTTGTCACAAGTGTTTGCTGATGCAGAGTGGCCGATGTCTTATTTACACCATAGCGGGGGAGACTTTTCATGCCCAATTGGCTCACAGCCACAAGTGTAGCGACCGTAACCATGGTGATGCTGACAAACATAGAAATCATTTTGGGGAGTATGTTTGTTTAATTTTGTTTGCGGCACAACTCTTGTCATCGCCGCCGTCACTTCCTCAAACAAAAGAGATGCTTGGGGGACTTTCTTCTGACTATGACAGACAGAGACACAGAGGGGGAATTGTCAATAACGTCAAAATATTTGATCCATAGGTATATTTCTCAGGTGGTCTGAACAACTCTGGCACTAACAACAAAACACATTTTAGAAATCTGCAGTTTTACTCTAAGCTGCACATTAGTACAGTCAAGCCAAATGGATTTTAAATTAAAAAAATATTTTTTTCTTGTATGTGAATTTTGTCAGCACAAACAGTTATGATCTACCTGCCCTCATGTCACTCCAAGACTTGATTTGAACCTTTTTTGTCTATGGGACCAAATAATCTTGAGTATGAACCTGATTGAAGTAATATATTGTTAATTTACAGGTAGACATAGACTTTTAGATAAATAAAACGTTCAATGTGTGTGAAATCCTATGAAAAGCATAAGACCACTGTGAGGTCCATTTTAGTGCTCATTATGTCAGATCACAGATTTTCTGAGGAAATGGAAGAGAGACAAAGAAGCCACGTAGTACGGCTGACCCCTCCATGTCCCTGATAGACCCTGGACCCTCTTCCACCCAGAGTGAGAGTCTGTATAACTGCTAACAAAAAGCCTCTGTTAAAACACTCTGAAATCTGTCTGTCTGTCTATCCTTATGACTTTATTATTAGTTTAACTGGGTCCTATGACTCTGGGACCAACCTTGTACAGACACAGCAGAAACGAATCAACTCCATTTGCCCAGCCAACACAGGAAATCTCTGTTAATATGCCATATCCTTCACATTATCCTTCATACTTTAATACGAATATAATTACATTTCCTGCGATTAATTTCAGGTCAAAAAATTGGCATAAGAAATGAAGTTAGCTCATTTTGATGCTGGTTAGATGTTAAGATGGGTGGAGTGGAGGGTTTGAATGGTTTGGTAAAATTTTCAGCTTTTGAAATGCTTTTTTAAAATGTCAGGCTGTAATTTTTGCCACTCGCGTAGACTGAGTCATTATTATTTAAGAAGCAATTAATCTGAATAATTATGGAGCAGAATGAATGAAGATCGCATCTGACAGCACTGACGGCATTGGGTGTTTTTATTGAAGTATTGGTATTGTTTAAGCATGCAACTTTTTTTGGTTATACAGCACACAATCAAGGCTTGAATTTCATAAAGTACGTGGGATGCAACACAGTATAAACAAGTGTTTAATTTTCTTCTGTTGCACAGTGCTTGCATAGCCTTGCATAACCAACAAAAACAAACAAACAGAGAAATAATCACATCATTCATGAAAGACAGAGAAGCTAAAGTAAATGAAACGTGACCTCATGAAAATGTATTGAAAACACCTTACATTTATCTTAAAAAATCTAAATTAAATTGAAGAGCTTTTTTCTGTCTTAATGGAAGGAAGCTGAATTAATGTGTATTTGTGTGTGTATGGTGAGACTAGCAATTATTTCTCTGTTATCTTGACTTGAGACAGTAAATTATGATTTTCTATGCAGATACAAATTCTTCATTCCTCTCTGTCAACCCACACACCTGAGTCCCAGTGAGAGAGCCCTGTAGGCACACACACACGAGAAGTATATCCCAGACTGTTTAGCTGGAGGTTATAAAATGCACAGTGCGCCAGCTTGCTATCCCCGAGGTGGCTTCAAAGACATCAGCTTGGATGTTTTGAGGATTGGATTTTCACTCCCCAATTATTAAGTAGGTTGACATCAGTTTGTTAATGACTGTCTCATTCAAGACACGAAGACATGTGGGTACAGGAGGACAGAACAAACCTTCTCATTTCACAACACACTTTCATGCACTAGGAAGTTCTTTAACAACTTCAGAATCAAATTCCACCCCCTTTGCTAATTTACTCTTGAATAACACAATAAAATCATCATCCTTGTTATTTAATTCCTTTGTGACCAGATACAATGACAGGTTCAAGTACAACAAAGGCTTTACCACATCTGAAACAAAGAATGAAAAACCCTGGAGACAAGAGATAAAAAAACAACCATGTTCATAATTCATTAAAGGTTAAAAAATCTGAAAAGTCAATGAAATGGTTGTTTAATTTGTCATTGTTGCATTATTTCACTTTGGAAATAATTTTATTAGGCCTGCACTGAGTCAGAAAAACAGACATTTTAAAGGTCTTGAATATAGAGATGTTTTCTCACCTCCATGCAGCTGCAACTTTTCAGAATATCTTTTAATCTTTTCTGTTGCTGCTGAATGGAGGTTGAAGTTCTGCTCAAATGGTCAGAACACCATCATATGCAAAGACAGATGATTATTATGCCTCAGCTACCTGAAATCGGAGCTTGGATCTGTCTCAAGGGGCTGGTGGTAAGCTGTCAATCAGCTTGTTTTGGATGCCCAGTCTGATGCATCACAGCCAGCGGACGGCCAATCAGACGGATGGACAGCTTGTCAACATGACTGGATGGCATTGTCAATGAGTTGCAAAGGCGTTGCAAAGTCACTATTCAGTCTGATTTATATTATTCTAACAAAAAACACTTTTGAGAAGTTTTACAAATTTCAGAAAGTTCATGGAACATGTATGTTGGGATTTTTCACCGACAACAGCAGGAGGCATCTGTCCTGTAGAGGTGGAAGTTGAGGGGGTGGCTACAATAGCACACAACTCTACAGTTTTGACATTGCAAAGTGATACCAACCACCCGCCTCCCCCCAAGTTTCCTTCCACAGAGCTGGGTTCATTAATCTTGCTTATTGAGATGGATAAACCTGAAGTTGGTAATTGCATCCCCCCTCAGCCTGTTATACACACGCGGAAGTTAATTAGCCAGGAGTTTAGCTAATTCTGAGAGGAAACTCAGCAAATAGCATTAAATCCACTCTCTTTATTCATCACCTGAACATAAAGCAGAAAATTGATTTGCCCGTCAAACTCTTCATGAGAGCGATCAGGGGGTTTTGTTGTCACTTTACGTTGGCTTGTTTTGCAGCTGTGAAGCAAGCTGTGGTTGATTCAGATGATTCACATAGCACGGCTTACTTAGAAACTTCTTCTTGGTGTGCATTCATATCTTTTATAATGAAGAAAATTATTTTTTTTTGGGTTATGAGCTACCGTACCATCAGTAATTCCAAAGATCTTCATAACCTTGCTGCTGCTTATTTTTGAGCTTTAACCCAAAGAAATTTAACACCATTAAACACATTGTGCTTCACAGAAACCTTACTGCATTTCATTCCATGTTAAAGCCTGTGCTTTTTCAGAGAGATATGTAACATATGTTGGGCAAAATGGAGTTACTGCCTTTGACCTGCATATTTTATGGATGAGAGGCTTTTGCCCTTGAGTCAGGCAGATCACAAGCTCAGCATATGTCCAGTGCAGACCCAGAACCCTCTGCTGAACATAACTACACCTCCAGGCACAGAAACCATGCCTGTACGCCGCATATCAAACAGGAGGTCAATGGGCTGCCATATGCACAGAACTCAAAATGCAGATGAAGGGGAGTAGATCTTAAAAGCACACAAAGACTTCAATGGAAGCAGCATCCACAAAGCACTTAACTAAGAATGAGAATAAGGAAAGGACCTGAACTGTTATAGAAAGAAAGATGGAAGTCTAATGAGCTTCTCGTCTTCTGCCTGTTTTCTGCTGAGAGATGCTAGAGTTGATCCACCTCATGGGTATTGGTTGGTGAGCATTTGGGAATAGACCCAGTGCCTGCAGTAGAAGCAGCAGATCTCGGTTTGCTATCGTTACGTCTTGATGGAATTAAAGCCTGTCAGATAGGGAGCGAGGTGACTCATCTGGAACATGTATGAGGGTTTGGGGGAAAGACGTCAGCTACACTCCAGCACCCAGCTCCCCACTTACCACCTCCAAATTCTCCAAAACTCCTGCTTAAAACCAAATTACTCTCAATGGTTTTTGAGTGGGCTGCATCACATTGAATCCTTGGAGTGTAAAGAGCAGTTGTCTGATATGACACTAATTAACATCATATAGATCCCAGAACTGCGTGTCATTTATAGTCTAAGAGAAGAAACAAAGAAATAAAATATACCTGTCTACAGTAGGAGTAGCAGTTACTCATCAGTGCATCAAGCTTCTTGCATGATGTTGACAAATCCCACTGCACATTCCTCCAAATTACCATCATTTACTCAATAATGACAGTGATAAATTGTTTGAAACATAAAAACAGCCCAAACAAGCCAGCTGTTTCAGTCCAGAACACTGGGGAACAGCCAACAATTAAGCTAAACAAAACTCCAAATACAGAGGTTTGTTATTCTATAATCATGTTAGACCCCCTCTGCTCTCATGGCCAGAAAGACATAATTAATGACAAAATCCTATTCCCTTTGTGCACATGGGCGATGTTCGACAGTTCTGCTCACATACTGTGACAAGCAACAGGGTAAGTTGGTGCATTTCATTACGGAACAAAAGGAATGCTGAAAAAAAGACAAACTTTTGAAAACTCACAACCCAAATCCAGCGACAATGATACGCTTCTTTTTATAATGGGCTACTGTGCTAAGCTGCTTAGAGAAACAAAGAAAAACATTTTCTGTACAAGACAGTCGAGCTGTGTGGAAATCAGATAGTATTATATAGTGAAAGCAATGAATAAATAAATAAAATTGTAAAAAATAAAATTTGTCTTTTAACATCCCACTAAATCCTGTAGTTTTAAATTTTCAGAACAGTTTTTATAAAACTAAACCTGTTGTGGACAAGAATAGAACTATGCAAATGCTTATGTAAATGATGCTATATAGTCATTCTGACAGCATTCAAAAAATAAGCACTAAACCCCCCAAAAAAGACAGAGGTAATGACTTCCACCAATCTTGTTAATCAGGTACTAGCTTTCATACCTTTTTTGTTCCCAAAGGGGGCAACCTACTTTTTTTAACTAAACTAGCAAAGTCGAACGTACAGTTCGTTTTGTGCCTGGGAGACTATATTTGAAAAACAAAAGAAATAAGCGTGTGAGGGATGGAAGAGAGTGACAAGTCCATTTCTGTGCGATGGATAATTGCAGAGGGAATAGGACGGGGACAGCTGGCAGCCAGCTCTGAGCTCTGATTTATTCTGGAGTTGCATTACTCAGATAGATTTAGATTAAAATGCATTCATCAATTCAGCGGCGGACATAATGCATTATTGCCCAGGAGTAAACACAGCACAGGCACAAAGGGAATCAATAAGGATAATTAAAACAGTGAGATGTAACAGCCATTTCTCATCTAGCCTAAAACCTGTGTGTGAGTCCATATGATTGAATGTGATCAACAGTGAAGGGCAGCTTTAATTTCCAGTAATGCTATTGTTCCTTATTTTAAGCCCTTAATACTGTTTAAAAAGAGGTTTCGGGACATTGAACCTCCTTAATGTTCACAGCTGTCATCATATTTGTGACAGGTGTTAAGTATCTTGAGACATTTGAGTAATTAAGATAATTGTGTTCAGATCATTCACTGTGGTGAATAAGTATTTGGAATACATGATAATGCCCATGTTTAACATGCAAAGAAAGATATTAATCACCTTTGTGTGTTGTGTTTTAATTTAATGCCTGTACTATGCTCAAGGGTACAGTAAAAGCATTATAAAGCAGACAATCTAGGCTTAACGGAAATAAACAAAACCACCTTAATTAATTGTAGAGACACATTAGAGCTGTTGCTTCTGTTAGTGCTAGAGAATGTCTTCCAGGCCTCTGGATGATTTAGGCCTGAGTATGGTGTTCTAACCACTTTTTATTTATTCCAAATTCAATACAACAGAATAAATGACAATATTATTTGCTTTTATAAATGCAGTATCAAATGATTGTTATATATGTTATTGACACAATCAGTTAAGTCACATCCACTCATCCATTATTATCACAAATCTTAATCATTTAACAGCACACACCTGTCACAAAATGAATAAAATGGTGCTATCTAAAATCTATGACAAATGCCAGACATTAATAAATAAATAAAGAGCCCCATTCCACCAACATCTACTCATTTACTCATCTGCTTTGAGATTTGGATTTCATCTATATTTGGGCAAATTGAGAGTCTCTCCTCACCGGTTGCATTTAACTGCAGCTGCATCCCTTTTTACAAGCAGACTAGATAATACAGTTTAAATATAATGTGAATAGCTAATGAAAGGTAATTTTTGTTGATTGTTTATTAATACTAAAGAAAGAATACATCTTTTTGACATCTTTATGAATCTGAGTTATGAACATTATTAGCTAAATGGATTAAAACAAAAGTTTTATCACTTTAGTTTCTTTAAAATACATTTTTAGGAACACTTCCTTGTCTCCTCTGATAAATCACCACTGGCAGTGTGCACCTGAGATGTCGTCAAAGTCATTAATTTAAAAATAATAATAATAAAAATTACAATTTACAATTAGCTTTGGAAAGTAAATTATGTAGGCACAAATTTTATCTTCTACAAAACTTTCAAAGCATTAGCTTTTAAGGTCAAAACGTTTTAGGATCTGGTAAGGGTCTTTCTCCAGTTGTATGCATTTTTCTTCATCTCTCGCCCTTTCTCTCCTCTCTAAGCACATTAAAACCCATATCCCGGCCCTCTGGTGAGCTGCTATTTGAGAGAGTGTACTCCTAAAATAGGCCATAACTGTAAAAGTTAATTACACAAGCGGGTCAGGCAGCCGGTGGATGGGTCAGGCAGTCTGAAGCACTCAGTCAGCTCTTGTGAAACAGCCTTCCTCACACATGCCTTTATGTCCTAAGAGTTCAGCTGGGACCCCAATACAATGCAAACAAACCTTGTTACCGCTCACTTAGCACTTAACAAAGGCTTAGACCAGTGGCCCCTGGTGAGATAACAGTTCGGCTCTAATCTCGTTCACAAATGTGATTTTAATTAGGAAATGCATTTTTGAAGCACTAATGACTATATTCAGGTGTTGATTTCAGTAGCTGTTAGAGATGCTTGTTGACAATCTAAATATAGAAACATCGGCTAACAGGGACGTAGATGAAAGAAGACACGCTTCACCACTAATGAAATTAAAAAGTCATGCTCATAAACAGAATGTGATTCTGGTTATGTCAGAGCTGTGGCCCAGCCATGGTGCTCATTTGGGTGATGCAAGTTCAAATCTGGCTTGCGTCTTTCACCAACCCCATAATAATTTCCAGATGGCCAATAGGAAATTGCTTAGTTATGAAGACATAAGTACAGAATTGTGAGAGAGTGTAGGAGTCTAGAGCTAAAAACTGCTTCCCTGGATGTCAAGTATTTGTGATCTTCAGATGAGCTCGCCTGACATTTCCATCCTTCTCTCTGCTATTTTGGTATGGTTTGTTGTTGTTTTCAGGCCTATGTGGTTTTAGCTTCATTCCTCGAGACCTCAGGCACCATTAGTCAGCTCTCTGTGAGGAAACATCCCATAATATCTCCAGCCCCCAGGACCCATTTCTAAGGCTTTATTATTAGTCTGCCATTTGGAGCCATTTTCTAATTATTTTACCCTAAATGCCACAGAGAATGACAGAAAGATGGGCAAGGTTACACCAGCAAGATCACCCTCTTTTCAGTTCTCTTCCATTTGTTGTTTTTGGTGCTGTAACAGTGTGCCACGGTCACTGTGGAAAACCACACAATGACATTTGATTATTTTATCATCTGGATGTTTTTATTTATTAAACGTTATCAGCAGTGTCCGAACTAACCACCAGGAAAATAGCCAGGAAATCTGGGCCCCTAAATGTATACATCTCTAGACCCCATACCTTGAAAAATATAGAAATTGTTGTGGGGTTTCTTTTCTCACCTTTAACCCCACCAGCTCCACCTCTGCTAACAGCCATCATGTTGTGCTCTAAAACCTCTCTCGTTCTCCACCTCTGTGCTTCTCAGACTTGTTCTCCTCAAGCTGTTCCATGTCCAGACTTCCCTCTCCGGGCGCTTCCTCTCCTTCTCTCTCTTTTTCAATCATCCCACCATTTGTGCTGCCCCTTGCAAATTCCCTGGCTCTCTCACACTCCACCACACGCACACACACTCTCACACACACATCCTCCAAGCAAAGTCAAGTCACCCTTGATTAGGTTCTCACAGCTCCTTGGAAATGTGCCTCTTGAGAATATGTGTGTGTGCACGTTTGTGTGTTGCCAATCTTTTCTCTCTGTTCACTCAGCATTGTTGATTTTTGTATTCGTTCTTTCCTTGTTTCTTTGATCTATGAAACGTCTCTTACCCGGCGTGCTGATCATTCGCTGTGAAATCTGTTGATTCTCAAATGGTCTGTGATTTGACTATTGCATGATTACACTGCTGGTCCTACTTTCTTACAGTAATAACTTACTATTGGGAATATTTATATTTTACAGTTTCTTTCTCTCATTGTCCTGTTTTTCTGCTTATCCATGTAATCTCAATGTTATATTGAAATGTTTAAATCTGATGAGAGAATAATTTTGAAAAAAAAAACCCCAGAAATTATCCTACCTCCTAGAGTTCAATGTTCACACAACTATGAGTCTGTTATAACTATGACTTCACTTTGTGGCTGCGCAGCATTATCAAGGATTTGCTTTCTTTGAGCTGTAGGACCTGGCAACATTGTCTGTTCAGTGTCTGGTGAACTGAGTGGAACTACCTGTTTTCAGCACAAGAACAGACAGAGAGAAAGAGAGAGAGAGAGATAGAGAAAGAGAGGGGGGGGAAGAAAGGGAGAGAGAGAGAGAAAGAAAGAAAGAAAGAAAGAAAGGGAGAGAGAGAGAGAGAAAGAGAGAGAGAGAGAGAGAGAGAGAGAAAGGGAGAGAGAGAGAGAAAGAAAGAAAGAAAGAAAGAAAGAAAGAAAGAAAGGGAGAGAGAGAGAGAGAAAGGAGAGATAGAGAGGAGGAGAGAGAGGAGAGAGAGAGAGAGAAAGGAGAGATAGAGAGAGACAGAGGGAGAAAGAGAGAGAGAGAGAGAGAGAGAGAGAGAGAGAGAGAGAGAAAAGAGAGAGAGAGAGAGAGAGAGAGAGAGAGAAGGAGAGATAGAGAGAGACAGAGGGAGAAAGGGACTCAGAATGGATTGTTCAGAAAGCCTGTTGATAAACAATCCTTAATTTTGCAATTATGTTTGGCGCTGCTAGTGGCACATAATATACACAAAGCAGCTTAAAGGGATTTTAAAAATAAATAACACCACATCAAAATGATACAATTTTTAATTTGATTGACATTCATTCAGGAGCCAGAGTGTTTTTAGCTAGGTGAAGTGATGCTATTGTGTTATATAAGTGCTTAAACAGTCAAATATGACAATTTCTCATCAAATGCCAAAAGTATACTAATTAGCTAGTGAAGAGCAAAGCATGTTACAACAGCACATCTATATAAAGTGGCATAAAAATGCTGGATCATTTCTGTAAAAATAACATCCCAAACAGTCAAAATGGACCACAGTGCAGTGTTTAAAACCAATATCTTCTTGTAACCTTCTCTCTGAAAATGACAAAATGGCATATGGCAGGTTCTGATTTTATCTCTCATGCCCCTGTTGTCTAGACCCCAGCCTCCGCAGCCCTCCTTCAGTCCCTGGGAGAAAATGATAAAATAAAGCCCCAGTCGTGAGTGTAATTCTCAGCAGTGTGTAGCAGATAAACGCGTCCTTCACTGGTGACTCCGAAATGCCCTGATGTATTAAAAGACTCATACAAAAACAGCAACCCCCTTGTGCTGCCACATTCTCAATTGGGATGCTGGGAAATCGCTGTAGTTGACAGAATTAACACAGACAGGAAACAGCATTGTCAACTCAGGAATTTCCACATAACACCCTTATTCCTCAGAGTTTCTGTGTAAACAATTGGTTGGTTGCAATATATTTTCATGTCAAACGCCAGCTGACGTGTCGAAAGCGCTGTGAAATAATAATATTAATGTTCCCTTTCAGTTGTGCTAAATTTGTCTAAACAAAGACCCTGTGTTAGTGACATCAAACACCTGCGACTCCTCGCACAACTTCTGCTTGTGTGTCATGTCTGAAAATAGGCACTAATATATTTCGGTGGTTTTAATTGTTGTGCTAATTGTTTTGGTGCTCAAGTGAAGTAACATGAGAATTACCAGGCAATTGAAGGGGCTTGCTATTAGCCTGCTCGTCAGTCACTTGTGCTGCAATTTGGGACTTGCTGGGTGAGGACAGACTGAAAACCAGTCATTATGTCTTAATTATGATGTGATTATAGCCTTATTATGGTTAATGCGTTGTCAATGCCACACATAACAGAATGTGTGCATGTTTTACGTGGCAGACATCAGCTTTCTTGAGTAAGTGTTATTAATTACCACAAGGAGATAGGTGGGGGAGACGCAAGTGTGTGTGAGCGTGTGTGTTTGTGAGCATGTGATGGTGGCTCATTAGAAGTGCAGTATGAGATGAGGTATTAGTGTTTGATGCTTTCCCAAAGCTCCACTAGTTATTTGAATGCCGTCTTTTCACTCAAGGAAAGCCACTCAATCTCAATTAACATGAGAAAAGCATGCACTCACACATCCCACGGTGTGTGTGTGTGTGTGTGTCTGTGTGTGTGCTGTAACAATGACGATTCTGTTGGGTGCATGAGGCTTTCAGAACAAAGGCCAAAGGGACAGGAGAGTTTTCACGATAACTTTCTTCTCTATTGCTCTCTCTTCAATTCCTTTCTATCCATCTCTCTTATCTCCGTTTCACCATTCAGCATATGGCATCCCTGCATGGCAGAGAGAGAAAGACGAAGGGTTTGCTTACATGGGCGCTTTAACAACTCGTACCCTTCTCCCTGTTACCACTTAGTATATCTCTAAGTCTCCTTATCTGTCTGAGGTGCATATATGCTCTAAGGCAGCCCTGTAACAAAACACAGTAGACGCTGCAGCAGGGGATTGTGGGATACGGATGAGGGGGCGACACAATGAACAGTACAATAAAATAAAGATGAATGAAATATCAAGCACTTCACGGATATGTAATATGGGTATGCATTTTGCCAGATGTTAGTTGAGATATGGTCAGGAACATGGCTTACCGAGGGGTGTAATAAATAATGGTTACCATATCATAAATAATGTTTACTATAGGTATCCATTACAAAATTGCTGTTTAAAAAACAGAAATGAATTAAAACAGACTTACACTTCAAAAGATTTGTGTGTGCAGCACATACAAATAAAACAAATGAACCAGAACATAATATTAAAATATAAGTGATATTACTAAAACTAAATTCCTGTTTTTGAGAAACAATTTTCAATTATGCTTTCAATTATGCAGACTTGCTTTTCTTCATGTGTGGGCATGGCCTTCGTGTCTTTCATACTGAAAACAACCAGTGGCTAATGGTGTCACATTGTACCAGACAACCTGATGAGAAAAACATTTCACACAGCTGACACTGAGACATTTTTAAACATTAATGTTTAGAATGGAGTATGTGTGCAACAGTCCAGTGTGTGTGTGTGTGTGTGTGTGTGTGTGTGTGTAATTCAAATGGTTCCTCTTGACGAGGCAGCACTTTTCTCCAGCGTCCTTAACATGTAATTAATCAATTCAGGTCCCAGCGAGCTCTATTTATAACTGCTTGAAGGACCTCTCCACCACAACACCACGCTGAGCACGCTCTCCCATCAAGACCGTTTCCAAACCTCAAAACAAAGTCTTGTGTGCAAAGTGGCCTTCAGTCAGGTGTTTATTTAAATAAACACCAGGTCGATGGTGAATGTTCAGCAAACAATTAAGTTGTTAGTACTTCACGGTTAACAGCAGTCTGTAGCGTGTTTGCCAGTAGACACTAGGAGTCATTTTTAAAACTTAATACTTGCCTCAATTGCTTCTACTTTTTTCTTTGCTAAAAGTTTTGTCTCACATTTTGCAAAGGAAAGTATTATTTTGTCTTTTCATGACAAATGTCTTATTTTATAGCAGGTTATGACTAACCTATTCTAACTGGTTAATGGTTAGTGCTTTTAATGCATCTCCTTCATTAAAGCAGACGGATGTAATGAAGCATTTGCTCCTGCAAGCTGAATCTGTGCTGGTGTAGACGGATAGATTAGCTAATAAGAATGACAGGTTATTAATTTCCACTTCTGTCAGAGGCACACCTGTGCACTTGTCTCTTTCTCTCAGGCATACACACTTGGCATTGCCACTGTGAGAGATTATTACAAACATTAAAAGCACATTACATACCCCGCCTTGCCCCTTCCACACACACACATTTCATTAGGCCTTGCCCATTAGCCTGGTCTCTCTCTCTCTCTCTCTCTCTCTCTCTTTCTTTCTTTCTCTCTCTGGTGGAGAGCTTGTATGGTCAGTCCTCAGTTGCCAAAAAAGCCATCAAAAAACATAATTACAGAAAGAAAGCAGAAAGAAAATCAAAGAGATTGGCCCTCATCTGAGAAAGAGACCTCTGTTCTGACATTCACATTGAAAAGATAAAAGCTCTTTCCAATCTAGCATTATATCGTACAATGTTCTCTCTCTTTCTCTCTCTCTCTCTCTCTCTCTCTCTCTCTCTCTCTCTCTTTGTTTCTCTTTCAGTCACTCTTTTTCACATTTCCAGCATAATGGAAAGGCCTACTGAAACAATCAAATAAAAGTACATATTCATTATGTGAAGTCATTTGGTTCTTCTGTTGCTAGGGACATTTTAAAATCAGTCAAACTACACAGATGTACAGTTACATATACATACAGAAATAAGGTTTATTATTCAATTATAAAAGATTATCCACTTGGATATTTGGCTTCAGACCGGTTTTATGAACCAATCCAACCAATAACAAGAACACAAGAAATAAAATATGAGCTATTACCCGTGAATAATCATAGTTGAATAATTGCTGCAGTTCAAATCACTCCTTATTGGCTCCTCTTACTGGTTCAGCTGGTAATTTCTCCACACTTGTGACTGTCAGTTCAGTGACAACAGAGGGTGTGTGAAGTATAAATCAGAGCCATTGAGGTCTGCTGTGGTTAAAGAGTAAACTCTAGAGCATTTTAGACACTGTTCTTAGTAAAAGTGCATTTAATTCATTGCATTCATAACTACAATTTCTGTTAGTGATTACTCTGAGGGCAGGAATATGTCTCTACCATTCATATTCATATCAACACTCTCGTCTCAATGTGCGCCTTTACATTGATTTTTGACGCATAATTTTTATTAAAGCAACAAGAAGGTTCCTATATAGTGTTGCTGTGATAGAATAGAATACAGTGGGAAAATACACAAATCAAGCATTAAATTTCACAAGCCCCAGGACAATGTTTTATGGGTGGGCATGCTTTCCCCCAAGGCAATGGGTTTTGTATGACAAGCTCATATAAAAGAAAAGCATGAGAGAGCATGATGTTAACAACACCAAGGTCATGGGTATGATTTTCAGGAAACACACATACTAATACAAAAATTCTATATTTAATGCCGTTATAAGTCCATTTGGATAAAAGTGTCTGCCAAACACATACATTTAAAATCCCCATATGGATTCCTCCCAAAACGCAGGTTAGGAGTGTGTGTCATTGGGAAAGACAGAACAAGGAGAGAGAGAGAGAGCATAGTGTGCAAAAAAGATTTGGAAGGTGAATTTTAGGTTACTTGCAATAAGGGGAGATTCATTGCCTTAATCTCCATTCAGTGAATTTAGGAGCTAAAGTTCTCACAGACTTCTGGTTCATATTTCATGTCGTTGGATTATTTTAAATACTGTATGTTTAAGTAGTTCATGCATAAACTCACAGAGACGAAAATCACACATGGAATTTCCTGACTTTCTCAATTGTTTCTTCTATATAACAAGATTAAATGAAAAGTAAGTTGAGACTTTCGCTTAGGTCTCCTGCTTCTCAGATTATTCTCTTGAGAATAACACCCCAGGGCTCTCACATGTGTCTCCTCTACAGTTTCAGCAGAGATTTCAACAATGCCTCCAACTGTGCTCAGATCTGCAAAGGTATCACAGTATGAAGTCAAACAGAGATTTTAATCAGAGCTAAAATTGTAAACCACATTATTGAGCTATGCTATAATAATTTGTTTGTTTCTATATTTCTCTTAAGTTAAATGTTAGGAGAAACATCTGAGACAAAATTAAAACTACAGTAAGTCTTTTGAGCTTTGAAAGAGAAATCTCTGAGCAACAAAAAAATTCTGTGGGCATGTTTGTGTGAACATTCACATGTTAAAAATAAACATCAGCTCCCATGGTGCCACTGACTGGGTACCATTGATTGAATTTATGTGGTTTGGGCATGACTGCATCTCCTCCATTGGCTGCCGGGCCAGGTTTTAGTGTATCATCTGAGTGCTTGCTTTTTGTCTTGTCACCAAGGCAATCAGGAAAATAAGGCCTGTTTGATTTACTCCAGCCCGGTTTGGCCACTGGGTCCTCACACCATGAACACTCCCTGCACTCTTTTTGTCTCGTGATGGATGACAGAAGATCACTCATTTCTTATAACCTGCGGAGGGACTCTATTTATCAGGAGCCTAAGGCCCCACCCCCGGTCATAACATAAGTTGTCTTTCATAGCTATGGCTAATACATCAGACTCTCTCTATTTCTATCTCTCTCTTTCTCACACACACGTATGATGGGTCAGGCTAATATATCAAGAGATTCATAGACACAAGAGTGTGTTATTTATGATAAGGACTCTGACACGGAAAGCACTAACACAGCAAAGGAAGGGAGGGGTGTGAGCACATGAGAAGAAGACAAAAAGATTGAGGGAGAGAGGGAGATGGATGTTTAAAAGACATTAGAAAAAGACAATTTACAAAGCTTTTATTAAAGGGAGTATGTGAGAGCAGATTATTGGAGTCGACCTGTGATGGAATGTGACCACCTCAACCAATCACTGAGGCTTATTTCTTACCGATGTGCATTTAATGTATACAGAGATATTTATTGCATACAGGAGATTGACAGCCTAATTGCTCGTCTGGGCCTGTATTACTAAAATATCCTAACTGACAATCCTATTTTTTGTTAGTAACCATAGTGATCTCAATAGGGACCCCACTGAACACTGAACACTGAAGATAAACAATTGTTATGTCCAATCTGAACTGCACATCTGGACCATCTGTAATATGACCCCTGATGTAAATATATATCAACCAATTAGAGTGAATATGCAAACCATCATTAGTTTCCAGGAAAAAGTCTCTAAAAAAGACAAAAGGGTAAAGAATCAAATTTGCCTCTTCTCAGATAAATAAGAAATCATTATTAGAGGTAATCTTTCTAACCAATTAGCTTTCAGTATCACTTCATTATCAAATCGTCTTGTGGGTAACACAACAGGTGGAGGGAGACAACGAATAAAGACATAAACATGCAGGTGCACATTTAGCTAAAATGTTAGCCCAAATTATTGAAGGGTCTTGCATAAATATGAAATTTGGATGGGCAGAGGATGGAGTCCCTCCACGTAATAGTAAAAAGATGTTAGATGGAATGGGGTGGTTTACTTCTAAATGCTTATATTGGTCACAGCAGAAGGCACTGCCTGATTTGTTCCATCTGTTTTCTGTTTTGACAAGCGTTAGCGGACGAAAGATTATAAAGCACAGCTAATTATCAAAGCTATTCTTAAATACATTTTCTGTAAATGACAGCATAAATTTCAACCCTTTAACTACATGTGATAGATATGACCATAAATCCACTACTGTCGTTTATTGTTTCACTGTAGGAAGAGCAAAGTTTGATCAATATTAATTTACACATCAGGCTCCCTGCAATATTTCTTCACAGGCCTCAACTGTGAAAAATGTCCTATATTTTCTTTTCTGTGTTTATGTGTTTGTTAGTGCCAGCCAGAGACCCAACTGTACAGCTCAGTTTAATTGCCTCATTTTGACCTTGAAAAATCACAGATCCATCTGGCTCACACAGTCCACAGAGTCAGGAAGTGTTTCTCACTCCTGCTCCGTGTTTGGCAGTTACTTAAGCAAAGGTGCAGCCCTACAGAACCGAAAGCTACGGAGGCGTGTCTCTTCTATTCTGTGATTAAGTTTACCATGCCGAACTTTAGCGTCCTGGAATAAAGGAAAGTAAAATGTTTCCTTTCATCGAGTGGGCGTCTCTCATTGCTTTCTCTGCAAAATGACAGAGCATCGCTCCTGGAGTTCTTACTCAGCAGGAGCTCAACAGGATGGCTGTTCGAATCACTCCTTCTCTCTCTTTCTCTACCACACAGCTGCACTCATCTTTCTTATACTGTCTTACTCTTTCATTTGTTAATTCATCCTGTTGAGTCATAGAGGCAGACATAGGCCAGCATGTCAGGAGCGGAGGGCGGGAGTCACTCTGCAGTCGAGTGTCGGGGTGGGAGGAGCTCAAAGCAACTTTATAAAATGGCAAACAAAAATCGACATCCTGCTGTACATGCACAGATATGCACAACACACATCTGGCCCCATTTACCACTAACACAATATCTCCAATCAAAAAACCTTCTATTGACACTTTAAATGACATCTTGCTAATAAAGAAGTATGAGGAAAGTTATGAAAAGAACTTTTTCAGAGCTGAAATCCAATTTGTCACCAGCTTTATTACAGACGAAAGAGAAGACATTTGCATTTCTCTCCTCCCAATTTTCTAGCTTAATTGGCAACTTCTACCTGTGGGTGGTGTTAGGATAATCATGGCCACCTTCACGTGACATTATTATTATCAAAGGAGAGGTACGACCTTAGATCATGAGGCTTCTGGTGCGGTAACACATTGTCAAGATATCAGGGTAGAGTTACTTTCCACTTTAAATTGGGGAGGAGCAAAAGAAGTCCGTGAAGATAACAGATTTCACTCTAACTGATTTTAACAGAGAAAGAAGTACAGTGGATTCAAAAAAGTGTTTGGACACCTTAGCCATGCTTGCAACCATATTACTGTCACTACATTAGATATCAAGTGGAGTTAATTGCATGCAGGCTGGCTGGTTCAGTCATGTAACTAATCTTTTTAACTTTTTGAAAACAAATTTAGATGTTACCACATGGATCACATTAAAACTGACATTGTTACAGTTTAATTATCAAAGCAAAACGAAGAGAAAGGAGGTGGAGGAAGAGAGAGAGAGACAGAGTGAGAGAGAATCAATATCAATAATGAGAAAGGAAATGGTGTGTATGGAAAGGATAAGGTATAGCTTCTCTGTCTCTCTCTTTAACATTAAGTTCTCTGGGATTATGGAATTATATTATTATTTTCTTATGGAATTATATCATTAGGAATTAGGCATGTACTTTTGAGACATTTTAGCATTTGAAAATGACCCACAAGATTGTAAAATTGTGTTCATGACTACAATTTCTGCAGTGTTAGTGCCATTACCTGATTTTCACAATTACTTCAAGTGCTAGACATCAAGTGCTAAAACAATGTGTGCATATAAACAACTCAGCAGATATGATTCTCTCTTAGTAAATTTTCCTATGCGTAGCTCCACATTTGTGCAATGATGAAGACCTACAGAAATGTTGTAGAGCCCAACATATTAACTTTCTCTCTGTCTTTTTCATCCTCTCTCTCTCTCTCTCTCTCTCTCTCTCTTTAAGTCTCTCATCACTAATTGAATGCCTCTCCTGACAAATGGGCTGTTGAGGCTACACCTGCAATGCACCATTACATTCTCAACTCTCATCTGACAATGAGTCTGTGTGTTTGGTTTGTATGTGTATGTGAAATGCATAATTTTATAGCGCAGCTCAAAGTACAGTTGTAGGAGTGCTTTACTGCTGGTCTGAATTGGTTTGCGTTCGAGAAGCAGGATACCGAATGTGTGTGTGTTTGTTTGTGTGTGTGCATTCTCAGCAGTAAACTCTCTGTGTCGCTTTGACTGCTGTGTGTAATAATGTCTTAGAGCCTCATTGATGTTAATTCTCTAAATGGGAACACTACAACATTCCACTTATATTGTTTTTATACAGAGCTAGTTATAAACAATATAACCTCACCCAAACCCACACTCTAACCCTAACAGAAAATGTTCTGGACTTTTATAATTTATAAAAATCTTTATTTACTGTTTTATAGCATTTTCTAAAATGAGAACATCCCCAAAGGAGGTTTTGCTCAGATTTGTCATGTTTTGCTTGCTTTTGGGTAAACATTTGTCCCCAATATATGGTTATGTAAACCCACACACACAAACACACACACATCCTCAGGGGAACTGTTTTGCATTTGATGAATTGCATTAATATATTGTTTCATATGTTTATGACTGTTTGAACTGTGGGGACATTTATGGTTTTCTCACATTTCCTGTAGCAAATGTCATTTTTTTTCTATATTGTCAGGACAATTTATCCCCATAGTGTAGCCGAATCCATAACACACACACAGTTTTGTTTTTTTGAGTTTTTTATCATGGGGACAACTTTCTGTTGGCCTGCATCACTTTAATAGTGATTGCTATTTTCTATCCCCTAACCTTACCTCCAAACTCACACAACTATCCTTCAAACTCATCAATTGTTGTCTTTACACAAAATGGTCCTAAAATCTAACTGCATGGCAGGGCTACTAAGGGCAGCTATTGCCTTGATTTAACACAAATTACTCTGACATTTTACTCCATCTTTTTGCTACAAAACTGTGTAAGCAGGTATGCTGAAATGGAGACATATTGGACATAATAAGGTGCTCACAGTAAGCATATTCATTGGCACAGACTTCCTAATTAGACCTGATTATGGGCCCCCATACAAGGTCACTGAAGTAAAGTCAGTATGTTTATATAACAGGCCAAACTTCCAAAAGCTGGGTTTTAAATTCTACGATTATTTATGTATCGTCACTTCGTTGGCTTTTGGCAAAATTTCTCTGAGAAACTAAACTCTTGCTGGTGTTCTGACCCTGTCCATGAGACATGTTGATATTTCTATCCTTTTACGCATTTGAGACTGACAGAATAGAGTTAGCTATGAAAGTAAACAGCAAGGAAATCCAAAACCTTCTCAGGAGTAAGTCAGAAAATAAATAAACACAGAAATAATTCCTGCTGGTCTAGCTGGTCAGTTAGCCTAGCTCCTCTACATTCTGACTAAGCTGCCTGACCAACTAACAACTGCCCAAAAACCCTCTAAATACAGCAAACAAAACTAACCTGACCAGAGATCAGCTAAGCCCAGAAAACCATCTTAGGCTTATATAAGCTGTTTTTCTTTCAAGCACAGGTTGTAGGTAAAGGGAAAAAAATAGAGATAGATAAATAGAGTGAGAGAAAGAGAGAATGAGGGCGAGTGTGACTGAAACACTAAAGGACCAAACAGATGTTTATGTCTCAATTTTCCACCCTGTTTGAGTGATCTGCAACCCGGACGGTTTCTGTGTACACAAGTGCCGAACATTAAACCGTTGAAAAAGTCCAGGACTGCTTACCCTGTTCTCTGCAACCTCCACATCAAGAACAAAAACAGGCAGAGACTCGTGAACTTTTGGGTTCAGCACTCAGCAACAGCAGACCCAAGCCCAGGAATACAGAAGCAGAGTTGAAAGAGTTCGAGAGCTGGATGTGTTTCTCATGTTTGCCTGCACATCACGTGGACAAGATTCACGACCCACGAGCCATTCTTCCCTGCACGATATGCAAATGCAATTAGAGCATCTTTATTTCTTTAAAGAGCCATGGATGAGAGAAAGAGAGGAGGTGGAGAGCAGGAGAAGAGAAAAAATGAGAGAAAGAGGCCGAGGGACAGAGAGAGAGAGAGAGAAAGAGAAGCTGACCTGCTGCAGATTTATCGGCTGTCTGAGGCTCGGGAGAAGAATACAAATGTTACTACATTAACTCGCTCCCACAGAGAAACGACAGAGGAGAGAAGAGAAGAAAGGCTAGAAAGAAAGGAAGAGAAAATGAGGGAAAAATGGCTTTTCTTTGTAGTAAATCATATCTCAAAAGAATGCTAATTTAGAGGAAGTGATAGAAGTGGTAATTGTTCTTTTCAACTGTGGAGGCACAAGCTCTTTAAGAGCCGCACCTTTGATGGACTGCCATGTCAGCAGTGCATTGCGGGTACCAGATAGGCTAACCACAGTGAACTTCACTTCCTGTTGCGGTTTATACACGTCTTTACACAATCACTTCAACACCTGTACAGGTTCTTGATAATGAACCTCCACAAAAAAAAAAAGATTAGCAGAAACATTGCCTGAATGATTCTGTGCATGAGAAAGATGGTTATATAATAATAGGTAGGTATAGGTATAATAAATTTAATTAAAAATTAATAATAAAATTAATAATGAAATTGTATTAACAGGAGCGTCTTCACAAGGGCAGTTTTGTGTCCCCATTTTTTACTGTTATATGAATATCACTCTGCTTCCATCATCATTTTTGCTTCTTTCAAAACTATTCCCAAACCCAGACTTTTAATACATAAAAAATAATATTAAAATAAATACACTGAACGTGTCATTTTTACAACAGAATGTTATCCAACAACATCATTTGAGACGGTGGAAATGTGGAACATGTTGGGTTCAGAAAATGATGTATATAGTAAACAAACTGAATATATTGTTGATTAAACAGTCATATTGTTTTTCTGTTGTTAAAAAGAATATAAATTCTCAAGAATATTAAATTACTAATGGTGTCAATAAAAGTGGTAAAAAGTGTGTATACTATATAATAATACTATAATCTTCATATAAATTTGTCATCCTCAGTATACCTTGACATCTAACATAAAAGGGCCTTGCTTTTACTCTGGAAAAGCTCTAAACACACATTACAAGCAATCATGAGCCAGGGAGCCATCGCTTGAGCTTATTTGACTCTCAAGTGAGATATATCCTCATTCTAAATGGACACATTTGTAATTTATCCACCAGTGTTACAAGATGAACTGTCTGCGCTCCTCAACACTAACTCAGCACTCATACATTAACCATACTAACTCCAGTCATTGTGAATAATTATCTTATCTCACAACTGATATCATCTTATAAACAAAAAAATGTGCAAATGATTAAATGCCCCATAAAACTCCCAAATGTATCTTCATGTATGTAAACATACCAAATCAGTTCACATAACTAAATATCCTAATATAAACCATTCTATACAGAACGTTCTCATGTTCCGGATTCGCTCCATGCATCCTTCATTTCATGGAGAAAGCGGATTTTCTCATGTTTATATATGCACAGCGGGCACTGCATCAATAGCGCATTAGGAAAGAAACACACTTTGTAATTTCCTTACTCTCATTTGCTCTGTAAATATTGATGGCTTCTTTATTGCCTCAATGTGTGTTTGAGACACTGGTGCTCATCATTTTTGTCTGGATTGATTTTACATTTATAGAGATTCGGGAGGTTTACACAGTGAATTGATGTCCCTGAATGAACGCTCGTCATTTCACCACTTCTTTCTTTGCCGGAGGAACAGTGACAACAGAAAGCAGCCAAATAAACCCCAGCTGTCCAGATGTGTCACTGGATGTCCTCAAGCTGTGAGTCAGAAGGTCCAAGCTCGTGGAACCTAGAAAACCTACAATGACCACAAGACAGATCCATCACTGATTCATGCCTATCATGTGCATTCATTTATATGACAAATGAAGAAACTAGGACATGGGATGTACCTGAGATCTCTGTGCCTGGTATAAAGTCAAAACCAAAACTAGACACACTCCCTTACATCTGCAATCTTTCACTCTAGCTTGATGAACCCACACTGACCTCAGCCTTGAGAAATCTCTGTATCTCACCGCCTGCTTGCTAACCAGACTTCATCACTGAAAGTTTATGAGATCCATTTTATAGCTCATGTTAATCCGTACAGTTTGTCTTCCTTAACGTTCAGCTCAGTGAGGACTTAATCATGCTCGCGCTAGGCAGGCACACACACTAACTGCCTGAAAAACAAGATCTTCTGCCAAGTGTGCGACTCTGAATTTGACAGGAAACAGTGCTGTATGGGACTTTCACAGTCATAAACAAAATTTTTTGCACAATTAGATAAACAAGCAAAGTACAGATAACGCAGATATCCACACACGCACGAGCTTGCACGGAGATTAAATTATCCAGGACCGCTCCTTCATCCGCTTCATTATTCACACACACACTTCACATACCTCTTTGGTGCACTTTCCAAAAAATCCCTTTCAGAAAGAAACGAAAAAGAACGGAAGTGGTTGCTAGGAGACCTTTTGCTGAATGGCGTGTAGCTTTAGTGCGTTAGCGGATGCAGCCATAGCCTGTAGGTAGTGAGGGATTTAAGAAGATTTAAACAGAGAGGGAAGCTGGGGGTGCGATAAGGGAGGGAAAAAAGACCTGGTCTTAACATAAAGAACAAGGACTGAGCCCAAAAAACAACATGTCAACCCAATTCATCCCCAATGAGCAACAAATGTGTTCGCCTCACTCCCAGAGTGTGTGTAACACAGGCCTGACCAACATCTTATTGAAAGCATACACAACAGATACGGAAAGCTATAAAATAATTACAGGCGTGCTAGTAAAATTCATTGTCCTTAAAACGTGGCCATTGAGAATAAGGAATGTAATAGGCGGACAGCAGCTCTGTTGAACTTGTTGCCTTGTAATGAATTCTCTTGGCATTAGAAGCATTGGGGGAAGTGTGATTGGAGGTGGCTCTGTTGAAAAAGCACAAAGACACGTATAACTACTCTCATTTTTTACACAGTGCTTGTATATACTACACAGTAAATGAGATTTGTTATGGAAAAGCCACAAGAAATAAAAGTCAATCTAATCACTCACAGATTACATTAACATTCATCTGCTGGTAATTGCAGACAAATGTATCATATGCTGGGAATCAGACAGTAAACAAGCCAGAGTTTGAAATTCATATCAAAGAGGTAAATGATTGCCAGACAGAATGTGTCTTGTTCAAGTTACATATTTCAGATATTTACCAGCTAACAGGCAACATTCTCATTACATTTGCAAATATTCTCTTATTAAGTGATCCTATAAGTGATCAGAAACATTCTTGCAGTAATGTTAGTGGAATGTTATATATTGTATATAAAAATGTTATTCTTAAAATGTTAGTGGAATGTTTGAATAATGTTTTCAGAATCAAGCAGTAACACTAATACAATGTCTAATAAACTTGATGTTTTGAATGTTCCTAGAACTTTCAAAATAGCATTTTTAACATTTTTGTTACTTAATGGAAATGTCAGGAAAACATTTTTCCAACCTAGAATTGTTAGCTGGGTTATGGTCAATAAGCAAAGGACTGCTGCTCAGAAAAGCAAATTTTTATTAAGAAAATTAAAGCATTTTAGTTCTGTGCTGAAATGAAAAGATATTTTTACTATCATCCACCAAACTCTCACGCTCTCATTTTCTGTCTTTCCAACACTCTCACACACATAGACACTTTTATTATCACTTTAGTTTTCATTGCTTTCTGTCAGGCTCAATGTAATTAAGGATATTTCTGTTGAGAGCACAGGATCAAGGGCAGCTCGAAGTGCCTGAAATGAACAGAAAAAAGGTCATTTGTGAGCCGAGAGGTCACCTGTACCTTCTTCACAGTTTAACACAGACCTTAAGCTTAACGTCATTAGCACGACATTTAAAAAAAAGATCCTCTCTTACTTGGATTTCACTAAATACAGGCAGAGAGACATTTGACCCCTTTGAGAGTCAGCTATCACAAAGCATACAGTACTTCTAATGTGTCATGTCAAAAAAAGAACATTCACTTTAAACACGATGAAAATGAAATGGAACGAAAAATGGGACGTGCCACGTGGCTTTTGAATTTAAAGTTCACAAAGAAAGGAAGGGCTGATTGAAATGATCTACTCAAGTTAAGTTTGTTTGAATAACACAACAGACAGTCAGTACAATAACCCGGACCTGGGTCAGGACGGGTCGGCCCACAGCTCAGGTGCCGCAGCGCTTAACGTAATTTGTCAAATGATAGAATACACGTTTCATTAAATATCATCTCAATTCAATTAATTATGGTTTAATTCATTGGGAGAATGGGAGTCTCTCGCTCCACATAGCGGTTAATTTCTAATCGGGGTCTAATTGTTTTTACAGAGTCAATCAAGAAGGTATTTGTCACTCACTTTCCCTCACTGTCTAATTATACGGGGCAAAATTTAGCATCGGTTAGAGGTTTTGAGCATTATTTACTTTCTTCTAAGCAAAATATATATTTTTTTTGTATTAGGATTTTTTAATAAAAACCACCATCTTTTCAAACAAACACTCTCAAGCTGTTTCTTGTTTGAAAACAAGTGTTTTTGTAAGTGATAGCCTGGCCTAAAGGCTATGAATGTGGCCATTTTCTCTATCTAATGAAATGCTGCCTGACATCTGATTGGATCAACCAGTGTAGGACATCGCCGGGCCGGTTTGCTTCCACAGGATATTTACTGTCCAGCTGTCAGTCAAATCACAACACGCATGTGCGTACACACAACAGTCCGAACAACCAGGAAAACACTGAACATGTACATACAGTTTATGCCAACCATTCTCTCAAACCTATACCATTATCCATTCCAAGCTCCTTTCAGATGATCTTTCCAATATCAATTGTCATGTCTCTCTCTCAGCCCTCAGTCCACCACTTGCATGGAATTTCCACACTGGAGCTCAGATATTTATTGCATCTATGAGAGGAAGAAACAAATATCACAACAGTGCTGCTTTCAGCTTCCAAGACTTGCAAATAGAGATATTAATGTGAGAGGAAAGAGCAGGGCCATTTGCATTTAGATTTATCTTTTATTTTCATTGATCAACATTTTTTGTCTGCCCGCTCATTTGTGAGGTAAGACGATGAAATCAATGTTTTTGAGAAGCGCTTTTTGTAGCAGTGGCAAACATGTTTAGATGTTTTACTGTAGAGAACCCCAGATAAAGTGCACTGGTAAATCTGTCAGTAAGGTGAGAGTATTTTATGCTCCTAAGATTCCCCTGCTTTTACTTCATACAAAGACAGCAATGGGTTAAAAAAAGACTTCATGTTGTACAATGTCATTTCAGTGATGGATGAAATGTCCCTCTTGGGAAAAAACAAAAAAAATTAGCACACAGGACTGAATGGATGTTGGACTGAGTCGTTTCAGAAGTAAATCAAACTGAATGGCTAATGTCTTTCTCTTAATATCCCACATGTGGCACATTTGGAGTGTGAAATCAAGTATGTGTCTGTTTCAAAGGGCTCTTTTGACAGCATGTGGATGCTGGCATGAAATTTTGAATGGAGTAAATGTGGAAATTAAAGCTAAACAGTCTTATCTTAAATCACATATTTCAGCTTATTGATGTTTAATTTACTTAAAGGCATGAGTATGAGTTGATCACAAATAGGGAGATTTTTAAGTAATTAAAAATTATAATATTTGTTTTCATTATGGTTTCAAACATCACTGATAAAGGTTGTTATTTTCAACAGCTACAAAAAAATCCAACTTAAAAATGTCAAAAGGTGTAACCATAAATAATGTTGTAAAACAAAATCACACCTTGAATACACTTGATTGTACATATCTTAATAATTATTTAAAACAAATTTGATTAAATACATTGTTCAAAGAACAATTTTTTTGTTTGTTTTTGTTATAAATTGTTATATTTGGAAAAAAATAATATATAAAACTCACATCACGGTTTTATTTTCAGCTATTTAAAGACTTTTGCTTGTTTGACGTTAGAAAAATATGATTTACATATTTAAACATTTAGAAATTATGTTCATCAAAAAAGTCACTCTTGGTAACAAACTGAATTTTTAATGTATTTTAAATACATTATATTAATATATACATAATGTATTTTGAATACTTTAAATATATCTACACAAAATAAATAAATAAATAAGCATCACATAATTGACCAACAAATGAAATGCAGTGTACATAACATCCTATGCATAATTTGGAACTGCTGTACCTAAGCTAGAAAGTGTAGGTGGGTATGTAAGCTGTTCCACTTCTCTGATAAACACAGGCTTACTTTTGATGTATGACAATTTTGACAATGTGACAAGTTTTAAGTAGCAGCTGTGATTTTGAGCTGTGTATTACTGTTGTTGTTGGATTCTGTTGGTCCGTCTAATAATAGTCATTTGACACATCAATGCAAGAATTTATCTGATTATTTGCTTCAGTCTTAGGTTTATTCTGGTGCGTGTGTGCCTAACATTTGCAGCATGTGTTTTAAAGACTGTGTGCTGGATGTGTGGCTTGTGTAACTGTAAGAGGGCTATTGTGCAGTGGACTAAAGGCATCTATTCTGCAGGCTGTGGTTTATGGTGTAATGGTGGACAGGGTCATATACTGGGCACTCACTTTATTGGCAGGGCAAAAGAGAAAAGAGGAGTTTGTCTCACACATAGCTGCTCTCCGGCCAAGTGTGTGACCCTGGACAGTTAGATTCAGGACTAGACTGAGTGAGTATCATGTGTCAGTGAGCCCAAAGCCACACACCTGCATGTGCCTCGACAAACACAACTTCTATCTCTATTTTTAAAACTCTCTCTCTTGTTCCGTTTAATGTTACTCTGTCAGTCAGCAGTTTTCAGCAGCAGCTTTTTGATTTCTGTTGGAGGTCATGAAAGGAACATTCAGAAAATGTTTTAGGTGACTTTATGCAATTAAAGAAACAGCAGCTCATTAATTCCCAGTGATTATAAAACCCAAGCGGCCTCAGTGCACAACAGACGGTCTGGAATGGAGCATTATTGTACACAGGAGCATTATTGTACACCCTATTATACACATTTAGTTATAACTTGGTTTATTCTTAGGCAAGAACATGAGAGAAAACAGACCTCGGAATTACTGCTGCAGTCTGATCTTAAAACACAACTTCATTATTGATGAAATCTAATGCCATTATTCATTTATCAGGCTGTGTAAAAATTTTAGCTCGCTCCCTGTAGGTCTGTTTTGTTTTGTACATCCTTTGATATTGCTGGTCTAAAACAGCATGCATGAAACATATGAGAGTTATTATCTGTTGAACTTTAAAGAAAGAAAATAAATACATTTAAAATATAAAAATGGTGTGTTTATTTTGAATCATTTTTCTCTAAATCACTAGAGCAGCAGCAATTCTGAATTTAGAGTGTTCTTTTGACTCAATGGATTGGATAACCTTACGTTGTGTAATAAATTACCCTTTAAAAGCCATAAAGCCATAGCCTACCCAAAACACAACAAAATAAAAAATGGGCAGCTAAAAGTTAGCAGTGATAGACTTGTTGAACGACCTCTTATTACCAAATCAATCAATACCACAATTTAGCAGTCATCTTTCACCAGCAAGGTCAAACGTATGGCCTCCATGCTTCTGCTAAACCTGCTCGGGAAGATATCTTTAGGTTTGGGTTATTTTCTGTTTTTTACCCTAGAGAGCACAGCAATCGAAGATATTGCAAACACACACACACACACACACAGAAGTAAAAGCAGGCATCTTCCCAAAACCCATCTTCTCTCCCCACTTCTTTCCTCTCCCGTGGCAATGGAGCGGCACTTTATTTTGATAAAGACATCAGGTTGAAACTGACTTAGAGCCTGTCAGGAGTCATAATTGCGGGTCGTTTCCCAGGAAGGCCGGAACAGGACCCTGAGGAGAAAACACAATCAGTTTAAGAGTGCCCTCCTCCCCAGCACACGGAATTTGATCATCCCCGCTCTGATCATTTGTTCCAGGCCCAGCGTCCTTATTGAAAGCCCCTCTGGCTGAGGGGCCGAAGCTACGCCAGAGCAGGTCAGCCAGGAAAATTCAGACAGGCAGTGAGTTAAAGTGATGTAAGCGTGTCATCAAGCTGTCTCCATGCAGCGTGTGAAAGAGGCCTTAAGGTGTTCGCAAAGTGTTTAAACACAGTTACCGTAATAGCACATGGATTAACAGCAGTGTTGCAACAAATGCAATTTTCCAGAACCAGCCCATATATACTTGTTAATATGTAGAACATAAGTGTATGTATTTATTTTTTAAATATTATTTATTCATTTTGACCTCAGCCATTTTATCACATTTGAATACAGGCCAAATAAAATAAACATTATTAATTATAGCCACACGAGCATCTAATACATGCAACCTTAACATTCATTGCATTTTTCACCGGAAGGCACTCATATGACTTTGTCTTCCTCTGATCCCAAAAAGATAAACCTTTAATAATGTCACTATTTTCCATTCAATTACAATGAAGCCATCAAGCTTCAAAAATAAAATATACTTCATAAAAGTGACACTTAAAAACTCCATATGGCTTGTGTGCTTCAGTATATTTCATATGTTATGGAGTTAAGCCATGCCTTTGATGGAAGGAAGGAATGGGGGTGAACTATTCCCTTAAATACAGGATCTCAGAGCCGGTCTGATATAAGGACACTGTGATGTGGACTGATGAGCCTACCTGCTGCTCCACTCATGCCCTTTTAATAAGAACCGAGGCTGCAAATAGAGGTCTGATACACTGTCATGTCTAATGGGTGGTTTCAGTATCTGTACATTGCGTGTCAACACGCCAGCTCCCCGGCCTGGCAGACAGAGCTGGCTAGTGCCATGGACTTAGCCCTCATCTGCTCAGCATCTGCTTCTCATTAGACTGATGGTGTCTGCTGGAGACCACTTAATCTGTCAGTTCATTCAAATCTGCAGCCAGGCCTGCAGGAGGAGGGGTGGTGGTGTTCAAAACAACACGACCATGAGATGTTTGCTATACTCTTCCATTTGCAGCTCTGGTCGATGCTAATTGTTGGCTTCAGGTGGTTTATGGTTAATGTCATGCTAGTGAGTCTTTATTTGGGAGACAGTGAAGATGTGTACATGTGTACGCGTGTGTAGCCAAACAGCCTCAGTCATTTGGTATGCATCAAACAGCACCTCTGACCCTCTCATCAGTCAGACCCAAATTAATGAAGTCACTAGCCCCTCTCATAAGAGAGAGAACTAATCTCCCTTCTCTCTCACTCTCTTTCTCTCTCTCTGATGCATGCACAGTACTTCGAGAAGCAATCTTGCGAGTTGCCCGTCGCTGAATTAGTGTTACTGTGAATGCGAATGAGAAAAGTGTGCTGCATCTAATTACATTTTATTTGAGTCTCCAAATATTTTAATAAAATCACTTCATCCAGCTGCATGACAAACAAAGTTGTGCTCTGCTGACTGGATGACCATGAAAAATTTGGAACAACTTGAATCACATTATCCTGCAGATAAAACAAACAATTTAACAGCATTTTAAAAAGGGTTTGCAAATTTAAAACTTTTAATATTCCTTTGGGACACAAGAATGACCTCTCATAAAGGGATTTATGTTTTTATAGCCAATAATCCTACTTTTCATGCATTCCCTTATTTATTTTAATGAAGTAAACAATGTTAAATATTCAAACTAATATCCTAACGGCTGAGAAACACTGATTATGTTCAGCTATGTTGTATTGTCATCCTTTAAACCAGTCAGATGTGTTGTGCTTTGGACCAGTAGCTCTTTTTATTGTATAACGTAAGCAAAACAGCTTAAAATCAAACATTTAAATGCATAAATTTGATTAATATTTATAATATTTTTTTTCCAATTGAAGATTTAAGATGTGCACAAGAACAAATAAAGGTTAAGCTGCTGAACTCCAGCTGTTTTAACACTGTCTGGAGAGCTGCTTCTGATAAGGTTAATGCTGGTCTGAAGAATTAAGTATGAGGGTTTAAAAAATCTTTACCCTGGAGAGAGTCTTGTGTGGCTCAGAGGGTCATACAAACAGCACAGAGAGAAAGTCAAGGAGCATGTCCACTTACTTCCTCTGTCTCCTTTCGTTTTCCCTCTTTCTCTCTCACTTTGCATCTCTTCATGGCCCCTGACTCACAGAACAGCGCTAATATAGATTAGTTTGGAAATTCATTACCCTTCCATTATCTCACGCTGAGCGCAACGCTGTAATGACTCCCCAGGGAAACAGAGGACACTGCAAGAACTAAGGAAGAAATCTTCAGCAACAGAGAGAGAGAGAGAGAGAGAGAGAGAGAGAGAGAGAGAGAGAGAGAGAGCACTAAACATATGCAGCACAAGACCTAACAGACACACAAACATCTGCTTCTCTCAGATCTGGAGGGATGCCTTTACTAGCATCTGAATTTTTCTCTCATCTCACTGTGACATCACTAAACATTTGCTGTGGTAATTAATATATAAATGAATTAATTCAAGTAAATATCATGAAATGTGTTAAATACAGACAAGAATACTACATCCTTATTGAAAGCATAATTAAGTTGAGCAGTATTTAGTAAACAAACAGGCATACATCCAAACAAAGAGAAATAAAGACACAGAGAAAACAATTTCTCAGACATACTGCAATACTGGTTAAATGTGCTTTGTCTAGACAGACAGATAACAACAAAAGCAACAATAAAGGTTTCAAAAACATTGTGCAGTCACAACCCACTAGTGTAAACTGCTAAAACATGAAAGACTTAAGACCTAAAGAAAAATGTATAATGAATTTTTAAAAGTCTTTTATACACCTAAATCATAAACACATTTCATCTCTTTATAAAGCACGAACACAATGTAGTCTTTGCAATTACTCTTCAGCATTTTCGGCTAAGGGAACTACATAATTGTAGTAATAACCCAGAATGTGTAACATCAAAATAAAAAAAAAGACCCACAGGCGATGCTAATGCAGTGCTGTTTCATTTGAATAACATCACAGAAACGCAAAATGAAAACACCATGTAACAATGTCGGTTTTCTAAAAACTCTTCATATGTCTGGTGGACAGAATTATTTGTTGTCAGTTCCATCAGTGTTAGTACAGCGTCCAGCCTGCAGACCAGAGGAAAATAAATTCGACACCCACTCAAAACACATAACACAATCAGTGGGGGCCAAATTCTCACAGATGACCACCTACAAACTCCCTATATCACAATTCTCTCTCAGCGGGAAATCTGACGTTATTTATGCTTCTTGAGAAGCATCAAAGTAAGCACATATCCTGCGTCATTTAAAGACGTAATGACATTAATAGATAGCAACGGCTTCAAGGAATCATCCTAAGTGAGGCAAAAACACTCACAAAGAGGCATTTTAATAGTAAGTGAACAGACATAGCAAGAGTGACTTTCCTTGTCACAATGTGTTATATGTAATTTCATATCTCATAACCAAATAATAAGTCCCAAACCATTTTCTAGAACTGTCTGTTTTCTTTTTCAATGTTCCGTCTATTATCATTTTTTCCTATGTTTAAGTTGTTATTTGACAGTCTGCATTGAAATAGCCAATATTAACAATTTCTCTGGGTAATTCTGGCCTTTTAAGATTCCATTTTTATCTGTGCTGAACATGTCATGCACCACAGGTTATACCCCAGCTCACTAAATTACTGCAAGACAGGGTACAGTCACAGAGTGAGGCACACACACGTGAGCTGGTAAGCGTCGGGATTTGAAAGTATAAATACCTAATCAGCCCAGAACATTCCAGACAATTAGAGGGTAACAACGCAACGTCTCCCCTCATACTTCACATTAAAGGGTGAAAGAGAACAGATATGACTGTGATTTCACCTGTGTGGATTACATTACAGAAGGGAAAGCAGTTACGTTGATAAAATGCTTTCCTACACAACAATTCGAGGACAGGAGACTCCATCATGTTAACCATCATAGAACCTCATAAGTGACTGGATTGGAATGCACTACAAAAATGGCAACTCTGCATTCCACACAAATAGCTATGAGTGTGTATTTTAATTACATTACAAATATAAAAAATATATAACAAACACAAACATAAAATATTCCGTATTTTCTAATTACACATTACTATTTTTATGAATACTTCTCTGTAGACTACTGACCTTAAGCTGTACAGACTTTATTATAGAAGTTATTATATGTAATAAGTATTATGTATAGTAGACTTAAGTTATTAGACTCTAAAATTAACTAAGAAAAAGACTATAAATTAAACTTCTCTTAACTCTAACAATCTCTTCACTAGAAGATTGCCTTCTTTGTAAAAGATATGTGCAGCGCTTATTGTACTTAGAATTGCTAAAAAAGACATAGAAGAGCATTCCTGAGGTTCCTCCATGAGAAGCTCTTAGGCTGTTAAACAGTGAGAATGTGAAAATGCCAAAACCTCCAGCAAACATTCTTGAAATGAGACATTTACATTTTCATTTTGTTTAAATCCTGCTGAATCTGATGCTCCAGATGAACAGCACACTAGTCCAAAGCTCAGAGACGTTTTAAGATGATGCTAACATGAGTTGTATTTTAGTCAACTTGCTGCCAACAGTCTTCAACTGTACACCCACAGAAGCTTTTGACATTTCAAAGAACCTGCAAAGCATCATGAATTATACAATGCACTTTAATGTACTCTTACTAATCTTTTTATGCTACTGTTAAAAGTCTAAGCCAAGATTGATTGAGAAGACAAAAGTCCTTCAACATAATGAAAGAGCTACTTCAAAAAGGGAGCAAATGCTATTTCATGGAATCATTTAAACACCTTCAGTTTGCTCTTGTTGGAGCTTTTGTGAATGACCCCATTAACTCCTGTTTTTAATGCTTAATGGTTTTTAATGCTTAACTGTTTTCTTTTAAATGTATTGCATTAAAGCACTTTAAGTCATATATCATTATATATTTGTTGTTTATCACAATTACATACACTATTGGTCAAAAGTTTAGGCTCCCTTGACAAAAATGTTTTTAATTTGAAGGTGTATGCAAAGCACAAAGAGGTGTTTTACATTCAGTTGTAAACATCAAACCAGCTACACTGAGGGAATTGCAAATGGCTGCCTGAGGAAAATACTGACTTTCCAATAGAGTTAGAGTGACCTTCCCGAGAGAGCATCTTAACCGCTTCCAGACAACATTTCAAAAATCAGCTGGATCTGGCCAAAAACATATTTCAGTCTTTATCAGCCAGAAGCAATGATAGGAAATGAAAGAATACAAAGACACCCAACACATGTATATAACAGCAATATATTCAACAATAAATAGAGATAAAGGGACAAAACAAACAAACAAGGTCTAATCTTGACTCTTGAGAAAAAACATGACAAAAGAGATCAGGTGATGCCTTTAAGTTATATATCTACATGTGTGTGTTGTGTTCAGTGGTGAGGAAGAAATGGGAGAATAAAAAAATAAAGCTAAAATAAAAGCTAACACTAAAATAAAATGTATGTGTGTATGTGTGTCACATGCTGTCAACATAGTAAAATATAACATCACCCCAGTGTGGGGACCAGCTTACAGTCCCCACAACCTCTTACCTCTATTCATACCAAATAATTATTTAGTGAAAATGTAAAAATACAAAAATATTTGTGAAAATGTTACACTTAAGGGTTGGGAGAAATGTAAAGAGGGTGTAAAATATCATAAGCTCACTATAAAACTATGTGTGTGATATGACACTCACATGTAAGGGACACTCTGCAACCCTGGAGACCTTTAACATATGCAGTCTGTAATACATCATTGTCCTGTCCTGAGAAGACCAAACAAGCCAGGGAAATCTGTTCCATCGCTAACATAAACTGTATGGAGGCGGTGCACAACAGACGTCACCTTTATTAGCTTGGTTAAACCTGCATGCCTGACCACCACCTACCACCTGAAGTCCTCTCAAGTCAATTCAAGACAGGCTTCTGATGGGCAGAGGGGACACCACAAAGACTACATGTAGAACATCATGAAACGGTGCAGCATTGATCCCAAACATCTTGAGGGTCTGGCTCACAGCAGTTCTGCCTGAAGCACTACAGAGCTACATAACACCATCCAACAGAAGACGTGGGAGAGATGCACTTAAGGACACTAACAAAACTGCTGGCATCACACCTATATCTTGGTTCCTCTGCTCCTTCTGTTGTAGAGTGTGTGGTCCACAAAATAGCATCCATAGCCACAAGAGTGGCATAAACGCCACTCAAGTTCCTACTGAACTAATGGAAACTAACCACAAACTTATAATAACATCTCGCCTGTCTGAAATTCTAGCTGGCAGTCACAGTGAAGGACCTTCATGGCTGTGGAAGTGACCAATGAGCTGTGGAAGTTTCCCTTCATTAAGCTCTGCCAAATCATTGGCCAACTCAGAGCTGATCCAAACATTTTTCTTACCAAACACGAAGCTACAAATGAACAACTGCTTGTCCACAGTGATTATGTAAGCAAGGGTTTTTCTGTGGTTCTCCTACATTTACATGATGAAAGAAACAAGAAAGCCATGGCAAAACAGTCTGAGTTTATTGAATGTAAATGTTTCTTCTCACTCTAGCCATGCATGAACATATAACAGCCCCAAAGGGACGAATACACAATCATACACATTCACTGGGGGAAAGTTAGTCCATGAACTGCATCCTAATTCAGTTTATTATAGCAGTTTATATTTGCAAGGTATTTCTGAGAATCAGAGAGACATATCAGAAGGCATTTAGTCTGCCTCCCCTCATTCTTTTTTAATTGGTTACAAGACGGCGAAATTCTAGACCATTTTATAGCTCAAATGCTAAAGAAATGGCGCTATCAACACCAAGGTCATTCGTTCTTTACTTCTAAGAAAATTCATGTACTGATGAGCTTAAATTCATTGCAGGTCACTTTGGATGAAAGCGTCTGCCAAATGAACAAATGTAAAGTAGGCAGCAAAACAGTCAGTAGGTGTATACCAAAAGGTTGTTTTAAAAAATCTAGTACAATTTTTCACCTTAAGAAAGTTGTGCATGTATCTGTCCACTCTCCTCCCTCTAGCTGTGTTTCTGTTGATAAAAGAAAATCTTAGCATTGGCATGGGAGCAGCCATATGATTCACATGCTTTTGCAGATTCTCAGAAACTTTTGAGTTTCTCAGAACTTTAGATGAAGATAGCAGCCACTTTCATTTATAAGACCATAGAACAAGAAAACTGCTGAAGAGAAAGTGAGAAAAAGACAGGGAGGAATGAAAAAGAGACAAAATTGTGTACAAAACTGAAGGACATGGCAGTAAAGCTGATGGAGAGGTGAAGCATTTCCCAGAAATTCCTAGTATTATCATCTCAGTAACTCTAATGGTAATTTTAGCTATAGACATAGTCAGCACGTTTAGTGTGGAATATCCAAGCTGGGCAGACTGAATGATATAATAAAAACATTATGGCAATGTTTATTCCTTATGCATAATTCATGCACTGGTCTTAACTTCTCCAGGGGTGTTTAAAGCGCAAGTAAAATGCCGTAACATGTTTCGACAGACCTGGATGAGCTATTCGAGAGCATAGGGTTCAACATTAACACAGAGAAGGGCAGACAGATAGAAAGACACACCAGAGACAATCAGAGTAATATCAGGATTTAAACAGGGCAAAACAGAGACATCAGGACTTTAGTGTGTTATGTGGTAATGCATGTCGAAAGGAGGATTATCATGCCCGTGAGAGATACTCATAAGAGGACGTTATGGTATGCCCGCTGTGGAGGTGAATGGAGAGGCTGATACCACCTTCACATCTAGCTAGGTGGCATATGTTCACACACTCTGGAGACAGACCACTGTCAGAGGATTACTTCTGGAGATATGAATATTCTGTTGTGTCTGGAAAAGCATCACATATTTCTTCTCTCTGGCTTCCTGTTGCCACCCCCACTGTCCTTCACCTTGCCTGGCTCTCGGCTGGCTTATTACACCACTACACATAGGCTGCAGATGGGGCACATCTGATGTTCCACACACACACACATATATGCTGAAAGCATCAGAATCACACATTTACACACAAATGGGCATGCAGGGACAGAGCATAGACCAAGGCAAAGTGTGCGAGTGTGAGTGTGCCTGACAGAGTGTGACAGAGATCCGTCAGTACAGTGCAAAAAGCAACTGGAGCAACGTCAGAGATGAGGAACACTGTGATAGGCCAGCCATCCAAAGACACTCACACGCAGGACCGAGTTTGGTTCTTATTTTAGCTTAGGTGTACTGTGAAGCATTACAATAGAAGCAAAACCTGAGATGTAGAAAAAATAAATAACTAAATAAAAAATTACTATATTAAAGCTGTTGTCCCCATCTGAAGGTCCTGTATCTGAAACCCCGCCTACCAATGACATGTCATCCGACCTGAAGGTGCAGGATAAACTGAAAGCCTTAGTATTTGTGGCTGACTAGTTTACTAAGTAGAACTGGTCCAAAATGTTGTTTTGCTCTTTACACAGCTTAGAGCTGTCACACAGACAGGTGTGATTTCTCAAGACGCATATTTTAATCATAGCTGAAATATTATCAGGGTCGTTTTACAAATTATATAAAAAATATTCTATTACGATCATGTCACCAAACAGTTCTTTCTAATGTTAAATAAATTGTTTAACCTTTCAGTTTTTTGTATTTTAACAAATCAAAAAGTAATTGGAGACTCAACACACATACAATAATGAAACATACTGACATTATGACATGCATTCATAAGAAAGCGTCTGAATGAAGCACAAAAATGAACCACTACCTTTATTTTATGCAAGTTCAACTGAGGGTGAGCAGTCTATATCCTGCTTATGCATAGATTTATGCAATTAACTATGTGTGTGTGTGTAGCTAAGGGTTTGTGCATTGTGTTTGATGTAGCAGCCATTTAGCACCATATTTCCCCTCAGGGATCAATAAAGTGTAAGCAGCCAAGCTTTTTTCAGCACACATTGCTTTGTTCATTAATAGATACAGCTTCTGTTGCTTTAAGTGCAAACGTGTGTTTTATCTGTTACAGTGGGAGGAACAAGGGACGTTCAGGATGAATAATCTTTTTTATCAGATCTACTCTTTAAAGCATGTCATTTCTGCACCACTAGTATCACCAAACAGAACTGCAAAAAATCTTTTCCAAACACAGCTGGTCCGCAATCCACAATTGGTCGGTAACAGATAGCCCCACCCTCAAACTAATGCTATTGGTGGAGTCAATGTTCCTATGTTGGACATTTCAGGGTGCTCAAACAAATAAACCTAACATGTTCTGAAAGTGCCACCGGGCTTACATATGTAGAGGAAATTACTTAACCCTACATTTCTCTCTCCATATTAAGAATACAAAACATGATAAATATACAATATAAAATGTAATAACCAATATTTTAGTTATTAATCATTTCTTGTGGTTTTCAGAATACACCCACAACTTATCCAAATTCCAGACAGTGTCAAACACACCCACACATTCACACATCTTGACCCACAGTGATCAGAAGTGGAGCTGTGGATCAAAGAAAGTCTCACACTCATTCCCATATGGGAAGGCCAGATTTGGAACACTTACTTCACAACATAATTCATTGTAGATGTATGAGGGCAGGTGCCCCTTGCAGAGAAACCCCAGGTAGAATATATACAGCTGTAATATGTAATATATAATATATACACAGTTTTATCATTTCATATATTGTTTTCTATTAAACTAATATTCAATTTAAAATAAATCCCACTTGGTTTGATACTATATCATGCAATGACATTCTGTGGCTTAGTTACTCACCCTTATGTCATTCTGAACCCATATGTTGTTATTTTTCTCAGTGAATGAAGCTTGTTTCCGCACAAGGACAATCTGTCAAGCTCCAAAAAGGCCACATAATGACTACAGAACAAAAGTAGTCTGTGACTGATGTTTTATATTCTATATTCAGAGTGCTCTGAAGCCACACTAATGCTCTGTGTGAGGAACAAATCACATTTTTTTTGTATTTTTGTACATATATTGTCTTTGTATGGGACACTGTTTTTGTGTTTCCACTAAAAAAAACAAAGTCACCATAAAGATTTGGAATGACATGAGAGTAAATAATGACAGTCAGACAGCCTTTTAATTTCGGGGTGAAATATTTATTCAAGTGTCTAAATATTTTTCAAGGCCACTGTACTTTGATTGTGGTTTGCTATGCACTGTGATTTACCAAAGTACCTTAGCAAAGAAAGACCTTTAAAAAACAATCATTCATAAAAGCCAGGCAAAGTCTTTTGCTTTAATACATGTTTAAAATTTAATCTTAATGATGACAGATATGTCCTTCACCATTACAGGTTTTTGCAAATGTGATTCATAGATGAAAAATGTGAGGAGGAGACAGATCTGAAGAAACAAAATAACATATGTGTCTGTCCGGTTTAAAGTAGGCACATTGAATGAAGATTCTGTTAATCCCAAATCTCTGACTAGATCGCTCAACAGAAATTAATAACTTTGATCCAAGTCTCCATGGCAACCCTTGGCTGATTTGGGTCTTAATCTCTTTTAATGTTGTGTAATGTGTTTCTTAGGAGCACGTCTAAGCGCATTTTGTAATCATTCACACACACACACTCATTCTAACTGGTTATAGATCAACAAAACATGATGGCAAGTGGTACATAGATGGAAACAATGCTGACGATGTCATTTGTGTTGCAATTAGTTGTTAAGGATTTGAGTAACAAACTGTACTTGTATTTTTAAAGAGCAAATTAACCTATAGTTCTGTTTGTAGAACAGATGGAATTTGTTTGGTTGCTCGCGATTGCACAGCTGTGACCGTCTGGTTAAGAATGTGTAACATCTACAGATATGTCATGTTAAAGGATTGTCTGGTCCTAAAACAAGGGTTAATGCACATAAAGCATGCTCAGTCTAGTGCTTATGTGTGCATAATTGTTTGTGAAAGTAATCTATGTCACCATATGTGTTTTAATGCATACTGCAATCATATGGTATAAAGTGGGCACAATCTTAATGTATTCCTCTGGTATTTTTCCCACTTTTTAGGTTCCTAGTCCTGCTCCATCTATATCAATATTCCTGACCCTGTTCCTGTCTCCTCACAAGATTCCGATTCCATCTCCTCAAACCCTTTCCCATCCTGTGGGGATAGTGAGAGAAGGATCGTGGTAAAGGAGGACAGACTGATTTATTTATTGGGTCACTTCAGATATGCTGTGATTACACACTCCCCAAAGTTCATAGAAATGTTTCATTAGTGACAAATGCACACAGCTGTCCTGAGAAATGGCTTTTTCAGAAAGTGATGGTTTTGCTTTTCCAAAGAGAAGTTTCACTTTCACTAAATGAAAAATCTCATTACTGCTACTAACTTTTCATACTTGCTTACCTCAAGGTCTTTGGAAATTATACAGTAGTTCTGTGTGAGAAAGGGACCCAAATGTGCATACAAATTCATCAAAAACAGGTTTACACTGACATGAGGGTGAAGAATTTTCTATTTTGCGTGGATCAGTGATAAAAGTTAAAGAGATGGGCTACAAGCAGAGACAGACGCCTGATTTCACCCTCTCTCTCTTAGTAAATACAGATACACACGTGCAAAGACCGATGGACAGGGCTTTCTTAAAGAATAAATCATTGAAAAGCTCTACATGCCCTGTTTGGAGCACACAAAGAAAGTTTGATCAAAGTTCAGGAGTCTCCCGCTGGATATTGCGGCTGTTGTCACGATAATTACACCAGATCAAAGAAAGCAGACAAGAATGGAAACACCAGAAGCTATTGACAGGCCTGATTCCAGCTTTGAGATCATCAGCGAGTGTGTCCTCCATTCACACTGGTTTAATTCTGATCTCTTTGTATGCCCCTCCGCACTATATAAAAGCACCTCGGCCATTCTAGTTATGCAGCATGTTTGAACACTGTGACTGGAATTTGAATGAATATATGGGTATTGTAATTTCTGTATTTTTAAGTGTATATCTGAGTTTAAGAAATATATTTCGGTAAAGCTAGGGAACTTAAAATTAACTAGTACAGATACATTTAAATTATATATAAGAGGGTGGAATGTTTTAGAGTCAGACAAACCAACTAATATTACAAATTATCAACTTTATTTTCCTAATTTTGCAATTGTGTAAATTGTTTAATGTAATTTCATTTTTAAATAGACAGGGGCATGCAAATGAGCTGAATAAATAGAATAACCCACCTGTAGTATATTTAGATTTACATTCACACTTTTGGGTAGATAGTTCCACTTAAGAATAACTCTGAGGTTCTCTCCTCCACTTCATGACAAGTGAATGAAAGCCGAACACAACAGGAAGTCAATAGAGAGATACGATCAATGCCTCAAAGAGTATTTTTGTGTGGGTGACTGTGTTTCATATGCACAAAGCTTTGTAAGGTAAAGGCCCTTGGCATGCTGCAGGCTGGGATGTCATGTACCAGTGCTGACAGACACCATGGAGAAAGTCGCTCTATTGTGTGCTGACTGCAGTGGTTACAGTAGACCCACATGGGTGATGACCCTCTAGGACCCCGCTGCCCTTGGTGACAACCCCAGAACTGGACAGATTGGTTCAGGGACTGATTCTGCCATTTTGACAGGATCTTCTGCTCTATGTCAAGCTGCAGTGGCCCAAAAGGAGGTCAAAGATACATACACACACTTGTTGATTTGACCTTGAGGGTTTATATGTCTGGAGTATGCATACTGAGAACCCCCTTTTCCAGTGGTGCAGTTGCTATTTGCAATTCAAACAGAAGCTCCAATACCTATTGTGCTAGCTTGTACTGCATACTCAGGCTGCTGCCTTTTAAGGTAGCATCCTAACCCTGTTGTGGAGCTTCATAATTGACTGATCTGAAACACTCCACATAAACTAGACAACATTCCACACAAATGTAGTGTGAAAAACACCATAAGAACCTTGTTTTAGTATAACTGGGCTCAATCTACATGTTTCCTGTTTAGTACTACTGGGGATCCACTACAGAATTTATAATCTCCCTGGGACTGATTCCACATTCTAACAGTATACGTTACAAACCCAGATCTAATCAGTTAAAAACACACACATGCACGTCAACACCAAAAGGCAGAGATCTGAACTAGGTATCTAAGACAGAAAATTTTGGTGAGTTTTCAAGAAAACTGACAGCTTCCAACCATTAAACTCACATAATATTTCCCATGGACTGGCAAAAGACATGCCACTTCAATTTCAGATGCTTGTGTGAATCAGCAGTGCTTTTCTGGGGCGGAAGAACTGTCTCAGTTACCACAATAGCTCAAGTGCCTTATCTGGGATTTAACTTGTATTCCATGAACTTGAACTGAACCCGCAGCCTTTGTAATAGGAGTCCAAATTCTCATCCATTAGGCCATCACAATTCCTTTTCTTGTACAAACTTTTACATTTATTGCAAGGACAGTGCCCTGGGGCAACCAGTGATTAAATTATTCCCAAAGACAACTGTGATAGACCGCAGTATCTGTGTTATTCATAGAATTAAAAAGAAATATTATATTATATTGATCCCTCAGGGACAATTCAGGTACAAAAGCAAAACTTTGAGACATTAAGCTATCACAACTCCCAATTTATACTTAATGAAAGGTTAGCTCTCTGGAGCATCTGGAGGTGATTCGTTTTCAGACCATTTTGATGTCTGCATCACCTTGGATTGAACTTGTAACTTTTCCATTAGCAAGCCAGATTCCTATTTACTCATTAATATAATTTCTTCAATGATTTCAAAATGACACTTAGAATAATGCCTTGGAGCAACTAGTGGTTAAATAATTCTATCACAAAGAAATGTGAGACAACTGTTGAATGAACAGATTCTGTAATGTCAAAGTGAACTGGCACAGCCATCAATGTGTGGCATTATCTGTATAAACAAACAAGGCTTGCAAATTGACTTTGTTTGGATTAGAACTGCTGCTTCTACTGTCTTCATGCCAGTAAATGGCCTCTAATTTAAAAGAAATCCTTATGCATTACTTTTCCTTAAAATATTTGGCATATTATTTAAACAGATTGTTTATTAACCAGTCATCGGATTGGCTGGTCTCTACAAGGTAGGAGATGGTAGGAGATTTCAAATGAAATTATGGCCCCTATACCATAGGCATACATGCATGCACGCACACACACACAGGCGCACACACACACGCGCACATGCACACACACACAGCCATCTGCTCTGGGAAAAGAACCCAACCTTAACCCAATCCCTAAAAGAATCCTTTTTGGGGAATAATAAACACATTACTTTAATTATTAATCACATTTCCCTTAGAGGACAACCCCAAAAGGAGTTTTTCTTAGATTTAGCTGATTTGTCAACAAATTTGTCCCCAAAGTGTAGCTAGGTTACACACACACATTCATAAAGAAGCAGTGGACCGCGGCTGTCACCATTGTAAACAACATAATCAGTTACACCTAACAGCATTACACAGAGAGCAGAGCTGTATGCAAATGAGAGCCAGCCAAGCTTTCCTCAACCACAGCTACCTCAGCTTTTATTCATATAATCTGTACATTTCAGCCACTGTGGTGAGCACAGTTATCAGGATGGATAACAGCAGATAAATCTGATTACAGAGAGGATTACCTTTGTGTATGGTCATTCAGATACAATGAACCAGACGGTTAAACACTTGCTGACAGAGCAGCAGAGAATATGGAAGGTGTCATTTAATCTGCAATTAATCTTCAATCTTTACTGCTACACTTACAAAAATGCAATATCATCAATAAATATGTTGTTTTCTATCTACACAAGAAGGACTGAATGCATTAAAATGCATCATCATCATTATAATAATTATTTTCTATTTGATTGCATTTAGTGATGTAACTGGGCTGTTGACATACAATACAAAGTGAAGGACAGATCTGTTCGCTGTTAGTAAGCTCTTCGAGACTAAAGGTCTAACAGATCTCCTGCTGTGTGAAGACCTTGATGACAGCCTCAGCTTGGTAGGCCACTCCATGCCTGAAGCTGAAGTTGCTGCTCCACAGGGGTTCTGTGCATCTCTGTCTGTCTGATGGCTTGTTCTCTCTTTCTATCTCTCTGTAACACAGTAGGGAAGGCTGAAGTGGGGCTTGGAGCCACTTTTCACTGGGCACTGGGCACATCTCTATACTGTGTATAACACACATATTGCTGAGTATAGTTTCTGTTCTGTTCTCTTCCTTCTTTCTTGATCTTGCTTCCTATCTCTCTTCATCTCACCCTTTCTCTAGGATCTACCAGGCTCTAAGGTACAGTTAGATACATTCAGCTCTGACTGCAATATATTAGCATATATTTAAGGGCAAAATATGCATTTTCAACTGGTTAGGTCCAGACACACTCATGGACATATATTTCATTGACAGCTTTGTTCCAGTATAAGCAGGTCATTAAGACTTCTAAATGTTCTCTCTACTCAGTGGGTTGCCTTCAGCATCATCTCACACTCTCTTTCATTCATATTCTTTGTCTTTTTTGAGAGGTCTGTTTGTTATCTTACATCATGCCAGCAATGCATATTTTTACCTAAATGCACCACGTATGTTACAGACACATCCCGTCAGTCTTTAATAATTTTTTATCCCAACACATTTAAAAAATAGATTGAAAAAATCTAAAAAAAAAATAGATTGATTGTAGGGATGTATCTAATACAGAAGAAGCATATCCAATTGTTGAGCAAGAGTTTTCATTTTGTTAGTCTATGTTATAATAAGTGGTGATTAGGGCCTGGAATTTGTTGTTTTTAATGCTGAGTGGTTGTTGCGTTTGTTATCAGTCGTAGAAAACAACAATGGCAATGTGTTTTCTCCAGTACACAGCTTTCAGACTCCTGCTGTAATCTATTTTTTGCAACTCTGGTGAAATCACAAAATGCAAATTGTGTCACCACTCCTGATAATATATCTGCTGGCATTCACAGTTTATTAAAGACAAAAGTGATATTAAAGTGGATTCACACCAGGAACCCCTCAAAGTGAAAAAGATAGTGTTTGACCAAGTACTAAAAATGTGTTATCATATTAAAAATACAAACATTAAAAACACAAACATTAAAAATACTGTGAACAATTTTTTTTATCATCATGGAATAGAAAAGCAGCAACAACATTGTTAAATACTTAAAATACTAAATAGATAACAAAATCATATGCGTTTGAAAGCACATTATTTTGGGCTAACCATACTTTTAAAAATAGATGACTTTTATTATAAAGCATATATTTTGACTTTATTTTTAAAACTGTGGATTTATGTATGGCGATATTTGCAAGTCTTCACACAAATCCACAGCAGGTCACAACAAGAATAATGTATTTGTTGAAGATTTATTATTACATATTTTTATTTTTATTCTCTGCTCTCACACAGATCACATATTTATAAGCGCTAAGGGGCTGTTTAGATTTTATGATCTTTTTTATGTGCTGAATTAATTCCTAAATTGAATAACTTGAGGCCATCCGCAAAGGTTTGCTCACATAATTAAACAGCATTTCCTAAAATAATCCCCTGCCTGATTTACACAAACCCAGTCTCTAACACAGCCTATTATCTGATTGGATATTAAATTACCCTGGCCTCAGTCTGAATGCAGAGCAGGCAAATCACAGGTGGGTCAACACTGCAGGTAACCGTGACAACTGGTCACCAAGGTGATTTGTACCTGTTAATGGTCCATAATGATCCAAAATGGAGGCTGAGTGCGCAATTGGGAAATGAAAGCATCATCCTTTGAGAACATGACGGTCAGAATAATGTGCAGAGGGAAAAGGGCGAGTGTGTGCATTTATGATTTTATTTTAAGCTGCTCCTGCAATGATCAATGTCGCATTAGTGATATTGATGAGGCCACTGACTTGGCCCGATGACAGAACATAGATCCTCCAGCTGCTCCCTCAAAATACAAGGATCAATTAAAATCTAATTATTTTTGCCCCCCAAAAATTATTAGAAGGCTTGTATTAAGCAATAGACATTAATACATGTACATACATCAAATCTAACATCCTTAACTAGTAATAGATGTCAGAGAATGAATGGCTACATGATGATAATCACTAAAATGGAAGCGCTTATTTTACTCTACCACAGTGGAGACAATTTTCAAACAGAACTGATTGTTATAGTCTCACATATCCTGCACGTATTACGCAACTGTCTCTGTCTTCCTGTGTGCAAGAACTTATTTTCAGATACCCATCTATAGGCATGTAAAGCAGAGCTTTTAAAGCAGCAGAGCTTTAAAGCAAGGGAGACAGAGAGATCTGAAATAAGAGTCTTGCCTGCCTAATTCCCATAAAAGCCGTATTGACTATTAATTAATTCTTCTGTGTTTTAATTGCAGTCGTCTAAAATCTTTCTCTGCCGGTCACAAGAGTGTGCTTTGGCGTCGGGTTCTCAGAGAAAACACCACAGCAACACATTAAAGCGGCTCTCTCAGCATCTACATGCACATCACTCCCATTTGCCTTTGATGTCCTTTTCTTCTTTTAATTTTGGCAATTATAAGAAGAAAAGGAAAAAATCTCTGTTGGTTTTCCAAGAAAAAGAAAATCTTTTCATATTCTAATGGGAGCTTACTGTTCTCAGCACGCTGACTTGGCTTCCTCTGAAGAAAGAGATCAATCTTTTAGCAAGGTCAGAATCACGCTGACTGTAAATCACCAGCTAAACGTTCAGTTAAAAAAAATAGCTGCCTTCGTTATGACGGGGCCTGAATAGTTAGCGTGGCTGCGCCGCTCCAGCTGGAAACTAAACTGATGGCAGTTAGAGAGCTGTGATTGGAGGGCTTAAAGGCAGTGCAGGTAAGCCTGATGCTAATCCAGTGAAGTGATTGTGAGCGTTGATAGATCAGTGATAAGGTACCTTCTTAAAAGGGAGCTGAACATGAAGGACGAACAAAGACATGCTCTGCTACAGAGCTAAAAGCTCTTTTACATCTGTGGAAAATTACATGCCAAATGCTGTGATTGAATTTGGTCAGTTTTTTGGGTTATTTCCATAGCTCAGCCAGGATGTTTCCTGTCAAATTGTCATATAATGCTATTGGACAACCCAGGCCATCTAAAACTGTTGGGTTATCTTGATACAGTGGTTTGATAATTTTTGAATTTCAATGTGTTGCCTAAACAAAGCCACACTAGGTGGCAGACATAATTAATTTTTCAGATTGCAAATTTAAATTTATTTGTAAAGTATTTAATGTAAAAGATTGCCACACAGTTTATTTTATATTGATTATAAGACTTTTCCTTCATACAGATGAAAATGCCCCATAAATGATCTCCATGGAGCAAATAATACCACTTCATGGGAAAGTTAATTTCTGGCATTGATGGCAGCCAGTAGTATTTTTAATGACCAATGCTAAAAATCAATAGCGCAGTATATCTAATGGCCCATTAATGACCAAGCAAGCATTCTTTTCAGTTCAATTTGCTTAATTTGTCAAAATGCCAAATATAAGCCAATTATTTTGTTGGTCTACTTTAAAAAATATTAAAATGTATTGATTTTAATTTTCCACAAACAACTTTAAAACACACACTGCTCAACTAAACATAAAAAATGTTTCCAATTCCACTTTACTTCAGCTTGTCAAGACCTACCCCAAGACCACCCCTGTGGTCATTGTGGCAGCTCTTTAAAGGCCACTGTGATAAGGTTGAATGAGGTGATCATACGTTCTGATCAGCGGGCTTCGTCCCTGTCCAATGTGTGAGCATGCCAACGCTCCATTCGGCTCTCAGTTTTCCCCCTTGGGCCAGCAATTTGTGATGGAGGAAGAGAGGACGAAGGAGAGAGACAGAAACAGAGCTGGCAGTCCTTTAAGGAAGAGGAATAGCACTCAACGGTCAATCGATAGGCCTGTGCCAAGGCTGGACTCCCTAGAGAGAGAGAGTGAGAGAGAGAAAGAGAGAGAGAGAGAGAAAGACTCAGACCTAAAGTGCAGACATACACTCAAGAAGGCATTAAAGTCACACACATGCATGTTCCCCCAGGAAACTTACTTCAGCTGTGTGCTCTGCTCTTGAATCTGGGGTTGAAAGTGTTGAGAGGCCACTCCAAAGAAAGCCTATGCTGATGACATCATCACGGTATATCATTACAATCAGCCACTCTCTGACAGGTCCTCTTTTGTGGTGTGTTAAAGTATGTGGGTGTCCATATGGCATCTACATATACAGACATCTACTGCTACAGAGTCCCTGTTTGCTCTAAGTGAAAATCCTGCCTTATTGTGTCCAAATACAGCAAAACCAAACCACCTGGTGTTCCAGTATGTGCGGCCATTGTTGCTTACAGCTTTTCAAATGGTATTTTACCCAATTTTCGTCAACTGTTAAGCGAGTTAAAAGGCTTTGCTGAGATTACACAGCAAATGCTTCTCACATCAAACCTGCTGCAAGCTACGAAACTAGCTCGGGCAGTCCGCCCATTTCTAAACCCTTGGCATATTTCAGCATGAAACAAATCCTAATGATAATAATTGGACAGATGAAAGCTTCCCTGTAGTCTGAAATTCTGGCTTGCAGGAATGAAAAGATGCGTTCGTGTGTTTGTTAGGGAGCGAGAGAGAGTCTCTTGATGAACCCAAAGAGCAATTTTGTGGATAAATGGCAAGAATGACTTCAATGTTGTATTCTAGCCTGCTGAGAGGATGGCAAGAAAGACCTCTAAAAGGTGCGTACAAGATAGACAAAGTGTATGTTTCATTCCTGCTGTAAGTAATTGCATTTCTTAACAGGAGGAGGTCTGTAATGTTCTGGTAGATGCTGTACTACTGTGCTACTGATGTCCACATCAAACAACTAAAAAAGAGACCTTTAACATTTTGTGTTGAATATAGACAAGGATATTTAGGATTCCCATATTCATATTGAGAAAGAATGTTATCATTTAGATAATTAGTAAAAAACACACATTTCTGTACTGTTTTGAAACCTAGTGAGCTTTCTACACATGAAGTATTTTTAGGCATCATATACACTTAGGTTCCATGATGGTTAGTATGCTGTCTTTCAATGTAGCTGTCTATTTAAGCAGGAAGCAGTGAAGCAGCTCACTAGGTTTTGAAACTAGCTGTTGTCCACCCTTAATGTGAATGCTTGACTTAACGTCAACATGACTCAATGTGGTTACAGCCCTTCCAGGTAAAGAACATTTCCTCCAGTCTTTACCTGTTCCACCCCTCTCCTCGCCTCATTCTCCTCTAACAGGTTGTGCTGTGCTCTATTAATTTTGTGGTTGGAGGATTGATCCTTGCGGCGAGTGGCTGTTTATAGAGATGTTAAGGTTATTTTATGAGACAAAGAAGGCTGTGAAAACATCTCCGGCTAAAATTCTCCCCTCATCACCACTCCGCATCCTCTCCGCATCTGAGAGCTCCAATAAACTGCCATGTTAGCGGGAGAGAGATACACCCCTGCCAGGCAGAAAGCTGTGTTTTGTTTGTGGTTAGGGAAAAAGGCCAGAACCAAAAGAGTCTTTGGAATAAACCCAGACTTCAACCGAAAAATGAGTCATAAATGCGACAAAGAGTGCAAAGGAAGAAGGAGAACATTAGAAAGAGTTCAATCCAAAACATTGTAAGGTCTTCAGGAATGAGGAGTGTGAAACCACATCAGTTCTTGTAGCTTTTGTTTATTTTTCCTCCCTCTGCGTTTGTAATGCCTTCATATTTATCCCCAGACACACACCTGTACAACCACCTCTTTACCACAGCTCTTCTGCTTTGTGCACATACTGGCACTCCGTCAGGAAAGATCTTTGGCTTATTCTGAGTGACACATACACACAAACAAACAACACACACACACACAGACACCTACACATCAGGGCCTTCAGAAAGGATATCTTTGGTCTATTACACGCAGGGGAATTCCCCTGACTGACACAAATCAAAATAATGGGAGGCTTTACTTGATTTCTTTCAACATTTGCACAATGAAAAATGTGTAAATATGTCAACAGCTTTGTCCAACGGTGCAGAAAATTACAAAAAAGAGAGAAAACAGTTAAGCCCCACAGAGAAGAGGGTGAGAAACAGGGCGACTTTGAAGAATAACAGAACAATTTATGAGTTTAAGACCACACGGAAGGCCTTGTTTTTGTGTCTAGCGTGCAGTGCCCAGTGGCATTCTGGGAGTGAGCTATTCATAAACACATGCACTAAACACAGTCCATTGGGTCAATGTCACTTGGCTGAGGGCTGATAGCTAACAAACAGTGCCAAGGAGGCGTATTTGTGTGTGTGTTCAGTGGAGAAACTATTTAAAAGTCATTAAAGGAGTGGGGGACAGCATGAAGTGCACAAACCGATGTTTAGGAGGATGCACAAATCAGCTTAAATAATGCATTAACAGCCTATAGATGATTCATCGTCCTTCCAGCTAGGTGGGAGACAATGGTGATATAGAAATGGCAAACGTGTATCGGTGTGTATGTGCACAGATAGGTGGTCCGCTCAGGGTGACAGGGTGCAGATTCAGTTCTCTGACACAATGTAGACACAAAGTGAGTGGTAATGGTGGCCGTTTACAGCTGCCCACTTCAATCTTCAGCATCACTGACACCATATATGGACTCACAGAAAGAGAGACAGAGCCATTAGAACAGACCGCAGAAACACACACACACAGGAGCTTCACAAGAACTAGTGTGTGTACGGTGGCTTTTGTGAGGCGAAACCACAGACATGAACACAAGAGAATTATACCCTTTAACACAGTAAGAACAGAAGAGGGAGAAAGAGCGAGGGAGAGAGATAGAAAGAGAGTGAAAAAGAGAGAGCATTGACCCTGAGCTTCAGACATTCTCTTCACAGGCTATAACTATGATGGATGGCCCCACTGCATGACCAGATTGCTTACCCAGACATGAAGGAAAATGAGGAATAAGACCACCTGATTCTTTCAGCCTCTTTCCTCCATCTTCTTTTGCCCTCTTTTTTAAGTGGTCCCCCCCTTCTTTGCATTAATATGAAGAAAGTAGGTTATCTGTGAATAACATGTCTGATTAAACCATGAATAAATTTGCTTAAAGCTGATTTCATCTCTCCGAAATGTAAATCACAGGCCTTTACAAGTTCACATAACAAACCATAACCCCACCTGTCAATCACACAATGTCATTAAGTGTCTCTCAGCTCACCTCAAGCTGTTATTCAACCCCATACTGTAGATGAGGAAGACAGAGAAAGAGGAAGACACTCAACAACACTCAGTGGCTATTTAATCTGGATATGTATCATGTAATGGAAACAGAGGTGGTCATAAGTTTGAATTAATGCCATTTCACTTCAAATTTAAAAGCAGAGGATGTATGATGCAGGAGACTTATAATTTCTTGGTTGTGAATGTGAATGCCAGGCCAACATTTAAGAAGCAGCTGACCTCCTGGAATTTCCACACAGCACAGGACCTGGAGTTATTAAGAAATGGTGTGATTAAGAGAGTTCTTACACTTAGACCACATTATTGAGAGAGTCCTATAAAGGCCAGGCTTGTTAAGGTTAACAGTAGGGTCACAGAGAAAACAGTAGGGTCACAGAGAATGAATAAAAGGATTAAAAAAACAAGAAAGCATGTGCAACGATCTCACACCCAACACCACTAAATTTTTATGGAAGCCTCAATTCAACCTTTGTTAGCATAACAGTGTCCAGGAGGGATCTTTAAATATACGAGCACAAAACAGATGGGCTACAGCAGCTGAAAACCATGTCAGGAACACTCTTTTCAATTATGAACAGGAAGATAACACTACTGTACAAATCATCAAAACTAGATGACTAAACAATGATGAAAAGATACTTGTGTTGACAAATCTGCAGAATACAGATGGTAGTGTTAGAATGTGACCCAAAAATCCATCCCCTAGATAGTGCAGGCCTGGAGATGGAGTGTAATGGTGTGGAGAATGGTTTCAGGGCACACATTAGGGACCTTTATACCAACTAAGCACAATTTAAATGCCATAGTGTACTTAAACATTGCTGCTGTTATGTGCATCCCTTTATGGCCACAGCCCATCGCTTTTCAAATGGATTGCTCCAGCAGGATAGACTGAAATGTCACAAAGCTCGAATCATCTTCAGTTGCGAGAACATGGCAGGGTCATCAGCTGCCTCTAAAAGTCTGACCAATAGCTTAATCTTGAACAACAGTTGTTGTACTATAGCATGGCCAAAACAGATTAATGGATTGTGTAGCCAAAATACCAGCAGAAACTGTATAATGTTATTGTGAAACCAAGGACCAACTTCCCTGACAAAGCCTTCCAGCACCTTTATTAATCTGTGTTGCAAAGAATGCATGCAGTTCTAAATACCTGACACCAGACTGATGGACCTAATAAACTAGCCACAGAGTCTATAAAGACCTAGAGAATCAGTCCTCAAATTCATGTTTTCTTTTTCGCTTTCTTGCTACCGTAGCACCACACTCCTGCTGAGGTGTGTATTGGATGGTAGGGATCACTCAGTCCAATCTAGAATCTTGCTGTTAGACCCCACACCCACTGCTGACCCCATCTCAAATCAAATGACCACCGCCGGTCAGACAACACACGTCTGTATATACACACGCACAAACTTTTCATTTTTAATCCGACCAGCTCAGTGCTATTTTTCCACACAGTGCAGCTTAGAATTGAAAGCCTCCATTATAGGGCCCTAGCAGGTGGCATCAAAACCTGAAAGGACCCTCACCAAAGACTGAAGGTCAACACTAATCCAAAAATAGCATTTAGACCTGGACTCCTGTAATATTGTAAAGTATATTGTGTTATGGAACATTTCACTGCACCATGTAAATACCATCATCAGGGACTGTGAGTTTGCTTTTATTAATAATATAATTATTATTTAAGCACCCTACAATTACAGCACCTGCATTGTAGTTAACCACCACTGTTCTATTAAGCTCAGCAATAATACCACACTTAGCATGCCGCTTGTATTATAATACATTTAAGAATAGATGCCAGTAAATAAATTCTGAAGTTATTTATTCACCCTCATGTTGTTCCAAACCCATATGAGCTTTTCATCAATGAGAAGAAATGATGTGCTCAGTCCTTCTCCATGTACAGTAGTAAATTAATCTGTTCTAGTCTACCTGTTAACATTTACATGTACATTAACTGGAAGGTACTGTCATAAAATGACATTTATAGAGAAGCTAACAGAAGTTAATGCACCACAGAATGATGCCAAACGTTTCCGGTTTACAGCTCTTATATCTGCGGCGGAACTGCTAGCGATCCGTGTACTATCCGCATACCGTTTATCAAATCTGAACGCAGTACATGTCATATGCTGATGCTCAGTACGATACTGTGATATATACTGTGATATATGCTGTGATATATGCTGTGATATATACTGTGATATATACTGTAATATATGCTGTGATATATGCTGTGATATATGCTGTGATATATACTGTGATATATACTGTGATATACGCTGTGATATATACTGTGATATACACTGTGATATATACTGTAATATACGCTGTGATATATGCTGTGATATATACTGTAATATATGCTGTGATATATACTGTGATATATTCTGTGATATATACTGTGAAATACACTGTGATATATACTGTGATATATACTGTAATATACGCTGTGATATATGCTGTGATATACGCTGTGATATATGCTGTGATATATACTGTGATATATACTGTAATATACGCTGTGATATATGCTGTGATATATACTGTGATATATGCTGTGATATATGCTGTGATATATACTGTGATATATACTGTGATATACGCTGTGATATATACTGTGATATATACTGTGATATATACTGTAATATACGCTGTGATATATGCTGTGATATATACTGTGATATATACTGTTATATACACTGTGATATATACTGTAATATACGCTGTGATATATGCTGTGATATATACTGTAATATACACTGTGATATATACTGTGATATATACTGTAATATACGCTGTTATATATGTTTTGATATACACTGTGATATATACTGTAATATATGCTGTGATATATACTGTGATATATACTGTGATATATACTGTAATATACGCTGTGATATATGCTGTGATATATACTGTAATATATGCTGTGATATATGTTGTGATATACACTGTGATATATACTGTAATATACGCTGTGATATATACTGTGATATATGCTGTGATATACACTGTGATATATACTGTGATATATACTGTAATATATGCTGTGATATACACTGTGATATATGCTGTGATATATGCTGTGATATATACTGTAATATACGCTGTGATATATACTGTAATATACGCTGTGATATATACTGTGATATATGCTGTGATATATTGATATTGTGATATATGCTGTGATATACGCTGTGATATATGCTGTGATATATGCTGTGATATATACTGTGATATATACTGTAATATACGCTGTGATATACGCTGTGATATATGCTGTGATATACGCTGTGATATATGCTGTGATATATACTGTGATATATGCTGTGATATATGCTGTGATATATACTGTAATATACGCTGTGATATATGCTGTGATATATACTGTATATATACTGTAATATACACTGTGATATATACTGTGATATATACTGTGATATATACTGTGATAGTACGAGTGATGTGGGTAGTATACATGAACACTTAGTACACAGAACAGTATGCGAGTGACAGCCGGATGGTTTAACGCTTCCGCCGAGATTCCCACACATCGATGGTCACGCGCGTCTGTGGGGCTGAGCCGCCGGAAGTTGTGAACAGCGCCGGTACGATTATAATATCTCTATATATTTGCCACAGACAAACAACTGCACGGGTTACTCAGTGCAAAAGCAGGATGTAGTATGGAGGACTGGTCCATAAGTAAGTATGTTGTAAATGACACAATGTTCTACTAGTTTCTGCTAGTGTGTAATACAATTATCTGTTTAATTATCATTGAATTGTTATTGTTGGAAGCAGTTTGTGTATGCTTAATGTAAGTTATATACTAATATCTGTGCATGTCTGCGCATGTGCCTGATATGCCTTCTGAAATGCATAAATGATGCTTTAACCCTTACCTGCCCTCACATACACCTGATACCAGGGGCAGTTATCTTTGATTTATTAAAAAAAGTACTTGCTAAAATATATAGTATTATTAATGACAATCATAAACTGCAAACGTTTTCCTTTGAGAAGGTCAGTTTTAGACCTGCGATTATCAAAAAGTAATTACATCCCCAAGCAGCATTTGTAGTAGTACAGCAGCCTCTGTGTACAGATGGGTGGAGTGTGCATTTCGAAAACATCACTGTAGTTTAATGCAGTGAAAGCTGGTTTGTGTGTGTGCTGTTTTCCCAGACAAGGTCAGATGTTGGTCTAGGGCTGGGCAGCATAAGAGACAAATCCATATGAGGTATTATTACATGGTGGCATCCAGCATGATAACTGATCCTTGGACTGGGTCACCATGGTTTTCCGCAAAAAGAGGAATTAAAAAAAAGCTAGCCAAGAGTTGTAATTCATACCAGGGACCGTAGTTAGAGTGAGACAACCGGGAACATTGTCCCGAGGAGGGTCAACTGATGTCCTCCAGGGCATAACCTTGTAAGTTATAGTGATGGCTCTATACATAGTCGTTAACCTATATTCTCTGTTGTCTGTAGAGACATGCCGATGTCCAAACTGTATACAAAAAACTTTATAAAACTGGGCTTTGTTTGATTCGCAAAATGATTCACAACTCCCAACACGCATTGAATTATCACAGAAATTGATTATAATTGGAATAATTTTTATTTATAATCCACTAGGTTTAGTCTTAATTCTCTAATCATTTTATTTGTATGAAGGACATTAATCACCAATATGGAGCATCCATCTGGAGGTGATGGCAGAGCAGTTCTCTCTCCATGATTCGGACACCGCAGTGTTGCGTTGAGGATGAAGAGACCCATATGAGGCAATAGGCAGATGGAGTGAAAATGTTTTAAGTAGGGGTTTGGCAAGAATACCGAGTTTGATATGGCTCCCAAGATGTTTTGTTAATTTAGTCTTATGTAGCAAAAAAAAGTGTAGGCAAGCATCATCCAAATGTTTCATTTACAACATGTTCCAAATTTCTCCTGAGGTTCTTCTGGGGTTTGGGTTATCTCCATGCCCAATAATAAAGCTTGCTTTGCATGTTTATCTACAGTCAGAATGAAACACATTTTGAAAATGTGAAAGCTTAATGTCACAAAGACACAGTCAGTGTGGGTTCATCTTATCCTCAAGATATGAGTTTTTAAAATTAAAAACAACAACAGGATATTATAAAGGGGAAAGTGACAGAAAAATAGATGTTGACCTGCTGTATAGCTAAAGAAATAGGGACTCATGGAAATGTGTCTTTTGTTCACATATTTTGACAGCTGACATGAGATAACATGATAAGTGGCTGGGTAAAGTGCTCAAATGAACGAAATATTTCTTCCTTATTATTTTGACGCTAAATATCAAGCAGGTTGACAAATTTGAAATAAAACTATAGGTGACATGTAGTGTCCATTTCGACTACTGATGGAACATGAACTGGAAAACACCTGTAGACGCACCAGAGGACAACCATAGAATATAAATTAGGTTGGATATGACCCATTTTCACAGAGGTCACAGTATCACATGTGGCAATAATTTTCACTCTTACAGTGTTGGACAGGGGAACCTGATTGTGGCAGAGAATGTCTCAAAGACTGCTGGCAATGCAACATCACTGTTCATTCAGATGGGTTCGACAGTCAGAAATCTCTAGTGAAAATGCTTTAGTACTTGAACACATTTTTATGACAAATTGTAAGCATGACAGTTTGAGTGGAAAGGTACACTGAAAATGAATAAGATTTTCAAACTTGTCTCTGTTATATTGGTACGTGTGACAGAGCTTTATTACAGCACTGTGTTTGTGTGAGGGAATTACTGAGCGTATGTGTGAGCAGTTATTACGTCAAGTGTGTGTGTGTGAGAGAATAACATGAACAGGAGTTTGTGTGGGTGAGAGAGAGAAAGCCGAGACTGTGGACATGAAACTTCAGCTTGTGACCTTTACGTTTCCCTATTTGTGATCCATGCTTTATTTGAAAAGCGGTAGAATGAGTCGTTACTCTCAGACACTAACAAATCTCTCTCTCCCTGTTTCTCTCTCTCCCTGTTTCTCTCTCTCTCTCCCTGTTTCTCTCTCTCTCTCCCTGTTTCTCTCTCTCTCTCTCCCTGTTTCTCTCTCTCTCTCCCTGTTTCTCTCTTTCTCTCCCTGTTTCTCTCTTACTCTCCCTGTTTCTCTCTCTCTCCCTGTTTCTCTCTCTCTCTGTTTCATGTAAAGGAACTGGTTGTTTTGCATGCCCTGCGGCTGCCAAGCAGCAGTTATCACTCGTGACACATTTCCTGAATGATTTCCTGAATCTGTGATGTCCTGAATCACAGCCACATATGACACATGAAATATATTATGTTACCTGTGAAGAGAGAGAGACATTCAGTGTGTGTGTGAGGACTTGTGTCAAATAGAAGCACGACAGTTTGAGAGGAAAGGTACACTGAAAATTAATATGATTTTCAAATTTCTTTTATTGTATATGTTTTGTGTCATATTTTAATATTTAAGTGTGACAGTACACCCTTGAGCTGAGAAGTTCTATATGTCTATATTTGTCCTATATTTCAATAGAATTAAGGAAGCCTAATGTTTTGTACGTATGGATTTGTCCATATCACAAATGTGCTTAAAATTGTTGAATTATAAATTACATGATATGTATTGAATTGATGCATCTAAAAAACTTCTTCATTTGACATGGCATTAGTTTAAAATCCAAAAATAAAATGATTCAGTTCATTTACTGCAGGTTTAAGCTCAGTTTTGAATCTTAGATTGAAATAACACTTTTTAAAACTAAGATTTAAATTGTTCTTAGACATTTGGACCCCAATACATAAACTGTGGGTGGTCAGTTGGAATGTCAATTGTTTTGGTATCAAACAATTGAAATAAAATCAAACTATTGCACATATAAAACCTATGCAAAATATCTAGTTAAATTAAATGAGTAATTGATCAGTATAATGACAATTTTAAGACAGCCATTTTGTGAATAGAATGTCAACTACGCTTTAGGATTTAGTTTTACCTAAGCACCAGTGCATGTCTGCATTTTAACTCTGAATGGTGAAGGCAGACAATAACTGTTGCAAGTCAGTGTCCTCCTCTAGGAAAATCTATTCCCAAAGTACAGTACAAATTTATTATCATTAGCAGCGTGACTGACATAATGCCAGCCATTTCTTTTAAGAGAAAAAGAAAACCATATCAATTATAAATTTGCCAGCCAATCATCTTAGTTTTTAGGTCTTCAGCATGAGCTGGATGGATTTTTCTATTTAGGGGTTAGAAATCCCAACATGCTGTGTTACTAAAAATAATCAAAATTACATGTCAATTAATAAAATCCAATCACTATGAGTTTTAAACTGTTTATATTTTTTGATACTGTTCGTCATATTTACAGTGGGGTCCAAAAGTTTATGATCACATTAAAAGGTGGTTTAAACATATTTATTATTCATTACATTAAGTAAAATCAGTTTCTGCATACTGTATGTACATTCCTAAAGGTTTTGGCTACCCAAAAAAAGTGAAGTACTCAAAATGCTTTTAGAACCTTCTGGGATTATATAATACAATGGCCACATAGTATATACATGTACATGCATGTACATGTATATACTAATATACAAAAATAAGGGGCAGTTGTGGCCTACTGGTAAGTGAGTCGGGCTTGTGATCAGAAGGTTGCTGGTTCAATTCCAGTGTTGGCAACTGGCAACTGGCAGATTGCTCCCCTAGCACAGTAGTGTGCTGCCCACTGCTCTGGGTGTGTGTGTGTTTACGACTTGCAGTGTGTGTGTGTGTGTTCACGACTTGCAGTGTGTGTGTGTTCACTTCATTATTATAACAAAGAATTGTTATAATAATGATGGAATGTTAAATGAAGTTATTCTATTACATTTAAGAAGAATGTGGTCTTGCACTTTTGGAGCCCACTGTATTTTCCTTTATATCCCATTTGAAGCTTTGGGTGATGGTCTGTATATTTTTTGACTCATTCTTCAAATTATGAAGGTTGCCATGAACTAATCTACAAGGTTCTTAGAGTTTAAAGACCAAAACAGCCAAGGGAAATCCAATATGAATAACAGACATCCCGGTTGCTACTATTTATTTGCATGTTATGTATACATTGCTTTAGAAAACAGTTCAAGCACCTGAAGGCTCTTTAAATTGCTAAAAACAGTGCAACATTAAATGAGCTAGCCAAATAGCAGTGAGTTCTTTAAATAACATGAGGGTTAAAAAATAAGGGGTTAAGGAGAACTTAAATTATTCATGGCATAGCGTTGTACCAGTGCAGATAATGCCTGATTTAACTGGATTGTGGGTGCTTGGTGAACAAGACACAGGTTTCACTGTTTAGTGCATTCACCCTAGTGTGTATGACTGAAAAGAAAGGCCTCTATTTTGCATGCTCTTTCTCTCGGAAGTTCACAATGCCACCGGGTACAGAGTACAGTTGGAGGAACTCTGTGGTTACTAGCCTTTGTTGTAAATTGGAATTGAATCCCATTAATAAAAGCAATTGGATTTAAGGTGAGCCACTTGAGTGGACGGATCGTGATTTAGACACTAATTAATCAGAGAAATAAGTTTGAAGATTATGCAGGAAGATAAGACCATTAATTCTGGGACGTGAGAGTTGTGGGTGAAGTCTGCAAAGGTCACACATGACAGCGTTTTAAGCCTCCGACTTTAATGAGAGAGAAATGAATGAGAGGCCGTGTGCACACAGCATTTATTAATACAATGGGAACCAGGCCAGAGCTTTATTACAGCACTGTGTTTGTGTGAGGGAATTACTGAGCGTATGTGTGAGCAGTTATTACGTCAAGTGTGTGTGTGTGAGAGAATAAAATGAACAGGAGTTTGTGTGGGTGAGAGAGAGAAAGCCGAGACTGTGGACATGAAACTTCAGCTTGTGACCTTTACGTTTCCCTATTTGTGATCCATGCTTTATTTGAAAAGCGGTAGAATGAGTCGTTACTCTCAGACACTAACAAATCTCTCTCTCCCTGTTTCTCTCTCTCTCTCCCTGTTTCTCTCTCTCTCTCCCTGTTTCTCTCTCTCTCTCTCCCTCTCCCTGTCTCTCTCTCTCTGTTTCATCTAAAGGAACTGGTTGTCTTGCATGCCCTGCGGCTGCCAAGGAGCAGTTATCACTCGTGACACATTTCCTGAACCACAGCCACATATGAAACATGAAATATATTAGAGTATATTACCTGTGAAGAGAGAGAGACATTCAGTGTGTGTGCGAGGACTTGTGTCAAATAGAAGAGCAGACACGCAAGTCTACCTTCCGTTACAGGCTGTCTGATATGGATGAGAGAAAAGGAGAGAAGCGGTGAGTAAAAAGATGCCACTGTCCTGTCTTTTGTTTCATACATCCGGCCTGTAGACTGAGGTGATATAAGCTGTTAAAGGAATAGTTCAACCCAAAACAAACATTCTGTCAGTATTTGCTCACCCCCTTGTCGTTTTCAACTCAATATTCTGTTATTTTTTTCATTTTGTCAAACACAAAAGTAGACAGTTTTGAAGAAGTGTTATAAAGCCTTTGCCATGCTATAACAATGACCAGGAGCTGTCAAACTCTGAAAAAAACCCACCACTGAAGTATCATAACAGTAGTCCATATGACTTGTGTGCTATTTGCTTTATTGTCTTTTAAAGCCACACAATAGCATTTGTGTGGGGAACAAATAAAAACTGAAGTCATTACGCTTTCTTTCAAAGCAGCTTTACGGAAAATTGTAAATGTTAATACTTTAATGTTTCTGTCTTAAGGCTCCTAGTGATCAAGCAAGTCAAGAGTAACTGTGGTAGACTCCATAATATGTTTGTAGTGAAGAAAAACCCTATGGAGAAACCAGGCTCAGCTGGAGGTGTCAGACCTCCTCTGGCTATACAGCATGAACGTAATGTTATTACTTAGCCAAGAAGTCTTGTGTTAACAGAACTGAGTAGATTAATAAACAGAGTAGGTTATTTAGTAAACAGTATTTAAGATTAAGTTATTTTAAGTTATTGGTTAAGCTTTAACATGAATGATTAAGTTGTTTATACACCATCACATGAACCAACGCCATGTTGTCATCAGTGACGCTGACGCAGCATGTTTAAATCTGACATGAGCTTTGGTGAAAACGAAGCAGTGATTAACTTTAATTTGGGTCCATTCCTCACACAAAGCTATCATATAGTTTCAGAAGACTATAGCGGGAATACAGCAGACAAGTCTTATAAATTACATTTATGGATCTTTTATGGCGTTTTCAGGTTCTTTTTAGAGCTTTACACATTTTATTGTTGCTGGCGAGTGGCAGTAGCATCTGGAGGAGCAGGTGCAGATAGTGGCAAGATGTTTTGGGGCATTCTGATTTAAGAAAATGACTTGCATCCACATTCTCTGTCATTTAGAGACATTCCATTTTTACCACGTTTTCAAGAATGTTTACCTCTTATGATCCCTCAGTCCATTAGCATCATTGAAATAGTAAAAGTTTAATAGTCAGAGCAGTCGTTCTTGGCTTTCTTGACCTTCTGTACTTTATAACAGATCCAACAGTGTTTGTTGCCGTCTTGAAGGCTGTATAAACACAGTGGAGCCAAACACTTATTGCGTTAGCATAACATTGATGTAATAATAAAGGGGTTTACCAAGCCACATTTCAGCTGGGACCTGCAACAATGTGTGTATATGTGTATTTACAAAAATGTGTCTACAACACAATAAAAACGTGTAGTCAATGCCCTAAGGAAAAACGTCAGATTTCTCCAGCACGACACAATGTTTGAAATTTAATACACCTTTATGCATTTGACCTGATGCATTTGCACAATAAAAATTACTAGGTCAAACTGCAACATAACCTACTTTAAAGCTAGCTTATGAATATTCAGTGATGTGTAATGTTGTTAGAATACACAATGAGAAGGTGGGACCAATGACTGACTAAATTCCCCAAGACACAGTTATGGACTCTGTAGTCTGTGCCTTAATGTTGGCTTGTGTGAGAGCTTGCGGTGTCTCTGCCTTATTCTTTCTCTCTCTCTGTTTCTGCATTTATCATAGAGATCCACCTTACACACACACACACACGTTCTAAATATCTCATCTGCCCGAGATTTCAAACCACCAGTCTCATCCATCACTACATACCACACTGACAAAATAACATATTTAACAAATTACATCTCCACAACAACCAACTTAGCCACAGCAGTCCAACAATCTCTGAGAGTCTTATTGTATTTTATCAGCAAAGCAAGCTAATAGCAATCATATTTGCATTTTTGGCTGATTTTACTTTAAGAAAAGCCATCTGCTTTCCTCGGCTCTGATGGTGTTTCCTAAAGCATACATTGTATCTGTAAGTAATTATAGCTGTCAAATGCTATTTATTTCCTCTGTTATTATAACAGAGATAATAATGTGTGGTATGATGCCCTAGATGAGATGCTTTACTTTCATAAAGCCCAGCAAATCCAAAGGGACTCAGGTATCATGGACTGGACTCATTTCATGAGATTACCCTCTACCATTTCTGAGAGCATGATTTCCACATGGTCTGTATTTGCTGGATTTATCTTCCTTCTCTGATGTGGCTGCAAGTTTTTGACAACTTAGACAACTTGATTTCTATTTTTGCAGATAAGAAGGTAGAGGACACATTCTTCTTGAAATGTTGCGTGATTTTAAACATTTTCTTTAACCAAACTAAAGAAACCTGTATTTCAATAAACAGTTGAAGAGACATTTGTGCACATACATATTTAAATTAAGTAACTTTTAAGTGCAACCATGTCTCCTCTCTATTAGGCTTCATATTGCACTGGCAAAGAGGTTAATGCAGAAAGCTGTTCTAAAAGTAAATAGAATTTAATTTTAAAGAGATGTTTGTATGTATTTTCAGCAGTAACTCAAAACTCATGATCAAGATGATGGAGAAGAACATCAAGTATGGCAGATTAAGGTAACCTAGCATTCAGAACAAGTCTACAAGATGGAGAATCTCACAGTGTAAATTGCGTTCAGGACAGGTTTTTTGGGGGTGTGTTTGTGTTATTACCTTGTTTGCTTTTCTTCAGTGAATCAGGTGCTAAAACACGCACTCTGTGTGTGCAAATAAACAACGCAAATTATTCTAAGTGATTTTCCCCAAAGTCGGTTGATCCACTGAAGATCAACTTTAAATGAAGGTAATAATGCTGTTTTACCCTGTAAATCAGCTATTTAGATTCTGGGTTCCTCTTAGCAGCTTTCTCTGAATCTTGATACAGAGAACTTTAAGCATATGGCTGGACGTTAAGGCACTTCTCTATTCTCAGACCTGGTGCTCTGTTGCTGGCAGGACAGAGGTAGAGGTAGACTCTCATTTCTTTAGTGCTGTCTCTGCAAATTCCAACCTATTTTATACACATCAATATACATTAGCATACCACACTGGCATTGAGGTTCAGGAAAACACGGCACTCGAGAAAGAGAGATAATATACACCCATGACGCTTTTATAGTGTCTTTCATTAAATGTATAAATAGATTGAAAACACATGATAGTGAATAACACCAGTAAAGAGATAGCTAATTAAGAGAGACAATGAGAAAGGAGGACGAGGCAGGAAGGGTGGATGTTAAAACAGCTCCATTATCTTCAAACATATCAAAGGGACCACCTTCTCATCTTCACCTCCATTAACAAACACACACATGTATTCATAAAGCATATAATACATTCAAGAGTTGGTATAAGATCACACACTTTATATCACAAGGTTATATATCAGCAGAAACCCTGAATTTGGATGGTCTTGTACAGAGCTATTTTTATCAGAGTAAAATTTCGGAAAAATTTTGGAATCATGCTCCAGTGATGTTATTGCAGAACAGAAGGTCGACAGCTTCTGCGTCTCACTTATCTCATGGTCACTCAGCACCATCTCAGTGGGAACTCTACAGTGTTTTTGTCAATTTCCATCATCCTCGTAGTCATGCTGACATGAAGTTTCAGAGCAACTGTTGAAAAGAAGGTTTAAAAAGCCAAACAGAATCATTTGTGCTGCATTGCAATGTGGTTAGCTGTTTATCAATCAAAATAGGTTTAAAATCATCTGCACTCACATGAGATCAGTAGCCTAATATAGGCTGATTTATTTTACATTGATTTTCATTCACGGTGTCATTTCAGTGGCATTGGTAACTGTAAGCTGTCGCTTGATGCTGCATCCACAGTGACAGTATAATCAGTCCAAGATGACTGCAATATTGTAGAGGGATATGGTTGGTATTAAGTATAATTTATTATAGATAATTATAAATTATCATTATAATCAAGTTTCATTAAATTTATATTAGAAAGGCATAACCAGCTTGGAAATTGTAGCACACTAAATGTAGGTTCGGGAGGAGCATAAACATTCTGTGCTGTTAATCATCTCTGTGAGCATATATAAGCGGCAGTCTCTGCGCATGCCCAACGCCAACTCTTCCAGCATTCCTCCTTCCCCCCATCATAACCTCCACCGCTCCATTATAAAGAGTGGGGGGGTGGGCAGAGCTACTTCAAGCTACAAAAAGTCCCTATTATTGGTATGGTTGCTATTCAGAAATTGCTATGATATATTTTCACAAGAGCAAGGAGAGTAAAAAGTTCATTGACACAACAACTGTAATTATGGCAGCCGAATGCTAAATAGAGTAGAAGCCATTGACTTCAGCATACTGCAGAACAGGTCACACACGACATTGCTGAGCAGGTGTTGTTGTGACAAAACGACTGATCTGCCATTATTCCACCTCCCCATGATGAAGTTCTAGAACTTTCCGCTAACAGTCATGCTTCTGAGCAGCTACAGAAGGCCGGCGAGTGATTTGCCTAAGTGATATTGTCACTATATTAGCAGTGGATGAAAAGGCAGACGGGAAATCGTTGAAGAGTGTGACGTGCAGGCGATGGATGGCTAACGTAAGTTAGCATGCTCCTTACTTTGCTGCTTTAAATTACAGCCACCCGTTAAAAACAAGCCAGCCAGAACACATATCCATTAGCATAACAGCTTTGCACAAGTTAACACCTGGCAAGGTTTAAATATGCAGACTGTATGATGAATTTCAAGCATGAAGGCTTTCGGCTTGCGTGCTGTTTCAGTATATCATTACCATAAGTGATAGCATTGTAAGGAAAAATCCATATCACAAACAGTTATTGTGATGGAAACAGGCCGGCATGATGACAGCTTGAAGTGTTTTGATGGAAAACTGTACACCTTCTTGGTGCACAGATTTTACAATACTCCTTGAGTGATTTTACCATATGCTGCAGATTATAGTGGAATTTTTTTATGAAATCAATTTCAGTGCCATGCATTTAAGTATTTTATGACATGAACAGCTGAGATTGCCTCTTTGACTCGAGACCATTAATGCTTGTACAACAAAATCACAGTTTGTGGTACTGATTGTTTTTGTGGCTTTTGATAAAGCAAAAGCAACTCAGCACACAAACTTGTTTTTCTTGCTTTCTTTTTGGTATATTGCTTTTTGGTTTAGTTATTATGACCTTCTTTAGCAGGCGGATGAAAAGGCCGTAGGGGCCCTTACATCTGACTGGAACTACATTCGTTTAATTCATTTTCTTTCTTATCAACACGAGTCATGTCAATAAAGGCTAGGAAGACTTCAGTCACGCTGTCTAGGAAACAAAGGACATTCTACAGAATTTTAAGTTCAAGGCTGTGACTTATTATTTTTTTACCGCATATCTGTATTCGCTTTCAGAAAAGTAATTTTTCAGATAGAATCAACCTCTTCCCTTTTTAATGTGTGTTTAATGAAAGAGAACAGTCGTCGTTCCCATGCAATCTAAACAACTTTCGAGGTCCAAACAGGGAGAGCTCTCCTGGGAATTAGCACTTCAGATTGTGGCACACCGCAAATGGAGAAAATCTCATAGATGGACACTTTAAAACAGTCAAAGCTCTTTCTCTCTCCAGCTCCATGTTTACAATGTGAAATGCCCAGGGAGAGGGAACGCTTCAGGAAGACAGACTTTTAATGTACAATACCCCGTTTCCCCTGAGATAGCCGTCCAGACATTCAAAAAGGGTTAGAAACAGAGGAAATGGGAAAGAGAGCTTTTACACACAATGTGTTATTAAATGTGTGGGAAAGCGCACTAGCAAGCCAGTGTAGGAGGTATGAAGCTTAAAAAATCTGAGCTCATTCAATTGCCTGAGATATGTAATATAAATAATCTGAATACATGGACACTTTTAAATGGAAGAGCTGATATATTTTCATGACACGTGTGGAAGGAACAGTGCCATGCACAAAGACGCAGAAGATGCACATTAGCAACCCGAGCGAGGTGTTCTAGCACACGTATGAGGCGGAGCCGAGATTAGCAGGCCAGCGTTTGGCGCCCTGTGCAAAGCTTAATTATAAAGTAGCTCCATTTGTTCCGTGCTTCCGGCTTCACGTTCCACTCATTAGCCAGATAGATGAAGGTAAATAATGGAACGATAAACATGCTAGTAAACATCTTGGCCTGAGCATATGTTAATGGAGTCCCAGGAAGAGCAAAGCAGACAGGAGAAGTGCCACTGGAAGCCCTCCAAACAAGTTTAGTCACCATGGTGAATGTGTAAGCACTCTGATCGGGTCTGACGCACAGGGCTGCTCATTTTTAAATGAGATGGTGGCAGTCAAAAGCTGAATTCCATATAGCTCATCACCATAGCAGCCATCTAAAATGGGTTTACCTGACACATCTGTTCCAAATGAACCTGGCAGGGTTGTTTTCCAGAAACAGATGCAATGGTGCCATGCTTTTCCACAGCTAATCGCAGACTAAGAGGATTCGGTGTAATGAACTCGGAAGAGAATGTGTGCATGCTGGGAGGCTAGACTGTTGAATTTTATTAACTAATAAAGAACAGATATACAAGCAGAATGATTTGTGTTTTTTTTGCTTGCATAAATTGAAGCATTGGTATCTATGGTATATTTTGGTCTAGACAGAATTTTAAAGTTAAATTAATTTGTACCAATGTCACAGTTCCTTTTCTGGGAGTTACATGCATAATTCAATGTATAACTGCCTAACTGATTTGACTGAAAGAGGTATTCTGAGAAATCACACCTCTCTGTGGCAACCCTAAATCCTCTCTGCTTTGTACTTGTTCTAGATTGCAGATTTTAGGTTGGCCCGCATCTTTGGAGGCACAATTTTGGAGCTAGAGCATGTGGTTGAAAGAATGGGTGTAGTCAGACTAATTTAGTGGCATCCCAGCTAATAATTTTAGGCAGTAAGAACGATTTCCTAACGTTTCCATTAAGTAACAAAAATGTTAAAATGTTTTGGGAACCTTCATGGGAACGGCATTCAGAACATCAAGATATTGTATTAACATTTTTGTTCAGTCATAAGAATGTCATTTAAACATTTTTAAACTCTGTAACATTTTAAAACGTTCCACTGATAATGGTATTGATGTACATAATATGTAACTTTTAAAAATGTTCTGCTAACGTTACTGCAGGAATGTTTTTGATAGCATTGAGAGAACTTATCGAGAGTGTTCTGAGAATGTTTCTTGTTAGCTGGGATTTCGCTGAAGTTAGCAAAATGGCTTATAGCACATTCCACACCTTTAATTGGCTGTATCATTGTAAATTTACAGATCAGGCATACAATACTTTGATGGCCTGTAGATGTGTAGATTTTCTTCTATCAGTCCAGCTATCTATTCAACGTTCAGGAGAGTCTCTATATACCTGCCTCTCCCTCATTATTAGTATAAAAGTAATAAATGGCTTGTGGGCGTCAGCACTCCAGGCTAGCAGCCGCTTAGGCTCGACCAGGAGTATGATGAAAAAATACAGACATCTCATATGTGTCGAGATTAATGCACACCTTACAGGTCTCTGGTTTCAAAATATGGATACTGACTGCAATTTTGTGCCATTAATAAATGCAGTGGAAAAACATCATTTTTTTAAGTAGTGGACAGACAGGAAAACACCAGAGTGTACCAACCTCCAAAACATGCCATTATTGTTCCTTGCAGAGACTTCCTCCAGATCCATGTATCCAGGGCAGTCTTCAGGAGCGGGATACCAGGGAACCATGACATGGCTGTAAGTAGGTGGTACCCACTAAGATCCTCTTTCATATAAGCTCTGTCACTGGACTTGGAGGAGAGGAAGCCCACTTGAAATGTTTATGTCTTGGGCTTTGTGAATTGTAGCAACAACCCCAGATGTATCAATGCATATTACCAGCACAAAAACAAACTAAAAAACATTTGTATAAAAAAAGTCTTGTCTTTCTTGTTTTTAAAAAGTGGGGGTTTGCCAGTTTTGGCTCATTTGGCATGAACAACAACAGTGGCTCACTTGGCAAAAACAGAAATTAATTTCTCTTGAAATCATGCTACTCACAGCTGTGTTGAGATTCCCTGTTGTTACCCTATAGCACTGCTAGGGGGACGTGCTGGTCATGCATCAAAATGATTTACTGATCATTTGGCCACAAATTACTCCTTTTTACATTTTTAGTTAAAGTTATCCATAATATATATATATATATATATATATATATATATATATATATATATATATATATATATATATATATATATAGATATCTATTATATTATATATATTATGGATAACTATTAATATATATATTAATATATATAATTTGTTTTTTAAGGTTTTTTTTATAAGTTTAAAAAGTTTAGATGTTTACATAATAAATGTGGCAAGGTTGCAATATGACTTTATATTAATATGAACTGAATAATATCCATGAATTACTACACTAATTGCTGTTTCTACAGTAGTACCATAAAAACAAAAAACACTGTAAAAGGTAGTTTGCTAACAGTTTATTAACAGCACACCTACAGACTCTGCTGGAAAAAAAATATTTATAACGTGATTTGACAGATCTGTTAAAGACTATGAGAACATTGAAATATTTATTTGTACAGGAGAACATACAGAGCTTGTATAATTGTAGAGCTTGAGCAGAGTTGTCTCTACTTCCTGAAAAAAACTCTTTCAAGGTGCATAAAGCAATTTTTAAAATCCAGACTATTTAAATAAAAATTTAGGGAAAAAACAAATATTAACATGAAAAAAATAAAGACCTGTATCTTAAGGCGGTTAGCCGACTGGTTAATAGGATATGTTTTGCAAGTTTAAAGGAGGTTTAGAATATCCCAAGAAATTCCCACTGAAAAGCTTGATAACTGTAGTGTATGTGTGTGTAGGGCCCAGGAGACTTATGTGCTAAGTGGTCAGCTTGTGCTGAATTCCCCAAGGGCCCTTAGTGTTAAACGTCCTTTGGTAGTCTTGGGCCACATGGCCTGAGGCTTTGGAGGCCCCTGGCAGTCTGAGGCCTTGGGGCACTAGCCCCACTAGCCCAGTCCCTAATCTTGCATTTACTCACACCTGCATTCATTTAGACCAAGGGTCTCCAATACATGCTTCTGCAGATCCACAGACCTGCACAGTTTAGCTCCAGCCTAATCCAACACACATGCCTGGATATCTCTAGCTGTCCCAAAGAGCTTGACTAGCTGGTTCAGTTGTGCTTAACTAGGGCTGAAGCAAAGCTCTGGAGTTCTGTGTACATTGTTGGATACCTCTGATTTAGCCCTTTTACTTCATTTAATTCATTTAAATTTCATATCATTAGTCCTTTGAAAATAGAATAACAGCTATTTTTATTTTAAGAGAAATTCAGCTTTCCCACCTCTCATTTATTTTTTCCCATACTGCTGTTTAAAATATGTTTTACATTTCTCCTTTTTTATTCTTGCCATAAATTGGCTCTCAAAAATCATAGATCACACAGTTGTCTAATTGTCAAAAGATTCAAAAGCAGTAGTGAAGTTCTGATTTAAACTCACAAGTAAACATTTTTGCTCTTTTGATTGTGAATCAAGTTCAGAGAAAATCTGCTGTGCTGCAGTTTCTGTCCCTTTAGAGATGTGTAATATGTTTTGTAAACTCTTGGCAAGTAAACAAAGGCAACACAGTAATCTTAAATATTCCAGCTTGTTGTAGCCTGTGCTGTGCTTAACCGTCAGTCTCCATAACTGTTTCCATACATCAAAAGTGCCCATTGGACATGTTTACTTTCGCAGTTTATGCTAATTTAATCTTTTCATTTCACAGAAAACCAAAACTATATGCCTTTGTATAACCTTTAAGAACACTATCACAATTTATGGCTTAAACCAGCTGGGGTAGCAACAGAATCAGACCCCCGCATATAAAGATCTAGCGTGCCCATCAGGGAAATAAATGCAATACATTTTACAGTTTGTCTACATACTGGTAAACCTTATTAATGATCTTTTTTTGATGCTGGTGTCTGCTATGTGTCTGTGTTAAATCTAAGATACAGACATTTTCATTTAATTTGAGTGAGTACTTTCAGTGAGTCGTTTAGACCCACGGATCAGATTGATCAAAAATAGATGGTCAAGTGCATTACTGACAGGGTCACTGAAGACAGATGGCAAGAGACAGTTCTGTTTTTTATTTTATTTTTTTTAACAGGCAAGACTAACAGGCAATAACCTCCCAATATTCAAACACTGAGTGGCTTTGATGCTGAGTGTGTGTGTAGGAGTTTAGCTGTGTGTTTGTTTGCATACAGAAGCGGTTGGATGGTTTGTGCTGTTTGTCTCTCACTTCCGATGTCCCTGCAATTCATCAGCCTCTCACATCTGCTCACTGTCACCTAGTCATTCATCACAAACGCACAAACAAACACAGGCTTACAATGTTTCTTTATCAAACGCTATTCCACACACTTAAATTGCATCTGCCTGCACAATTACACACACATTGTGTTTTTTGGATACGTTCAAGGACGTTTTTCTAACAGTCTAACGCAATATATGATAATTGTGTGTTTAAAATAGGAAATACATAAAATACACATATCCAGGAGGTGTGCTAACAGGTATTAGGATTAATCATTGTACATGAGTCACATATTCAAAAATATTATATCACAGTTTGGAACACATAGTGTATGCTTGTGCATTCTAAAGTTTATTAATTGTTAATTATTAATTCCTGTTGTCTACTTGCATGTTTTTAATGGATGTTTTTAGGCCCCGCCTCTACTCCTCACCCCATCCTTTAATTGGATTAATTAATAGAGATAGATGAGTGCCAATTATCATGTGTCCCGTACCACTGGACTGAAAACAAGTGGGGTCAAATAAAGGTTGCATGCATCCCTCTCAGCGGATATGAACTTAAGCAAAGAGCATGCAGCATAACCCTCCACCTAATATAAAATATGAGTCACTGAATGTTGCCCCGCACACTAAGCAATCTGATGTTTATCTTGCCTGCCCTGCGGGCGTATTTGACATGGGATATTTGTGCCCAGAATGCACAATGGCGAATAGCTTGTTAGTTGAATCATAATAGATTGCCACTCTGGACTGCAGAATAAAAGTGTTACTAATGTTCTGAAATGCTGTTTTTTTGGTGAGCAAGACCATCAAGTGCTCCTAAACACAGCACATGCTACTGTCTGCGTGTTTAACCCGTGATGTTTCACATTCACTGAGAATCGATACAACTTTGGCATCAAGGAATAGAACAAACAGACATGCCCTTTAAATTTGAAGTCTAGGAATCAAGAAAATACAGAACGAGCCAAGCCTTATCTGATAAGTTATTTATGAATGGTTTGAGAGCCTGTCATAATTATTATCAAGCCACAGATCACATTGAATTAAACTAAAACCACTGATCACAAATCAGTTTTGTCTTTACTCCCTAACAGATTACGATTTGAATTGCACCAGACAAAGTCGATCTTAGAACAAAGAATCCTTGAACTTCAGAGAGACAGAGCATGTGTTCATTTAAGGTTTGCATTTTTTCTTTTATTTCTATCAAAGCTTAGCTCCGCTGTGTAACCCTATTAAGAGCGTTAAATTATCTATTAAGTTATAATGAGGTGTGAATTTGGCTTATGTAAGAGGGCGACTCCCATTGGACCTGCCTTATAGCTCAGTGAGTGACAGGTGAGGTGAGTGACAGCTTGACTGTCTTAATTAGTGCGCAGGTGCAGACAGGCACAGGTGTGTCTGTCTCCACCTGCTGAAACAGACAGCCTGGATAACATTTCATTCCTCATTTGTCTTCTTTTAAAGTTTGTTTCCAAATGCAATAATAGCAGACTTTGAGAAAAGAAACATATTACATTTTAATTGTGTTTAGTTAATTAAGTGAGATCTTGTAGGAGGGTGAATTCTCAAATATCTTTAATGCCTCAGTTGTTTTTCTTAGAAAGCAGCTGATATTAAGTCATGTGCTTTTCAGATTTTTCTTGAGAGAAAGAAGCAATCTCGCAAGTGCTTTTTCTAGAGTTTTAGAATATATCAACAATGTCTCAAACTGTGTGAAAATCTGCAATCAAAAATTCAATATTTCAACATGAGCTCAGACATTTCTCGTTATTTTACACAGTAATGGGCCGCCATCATAGTGAGACAGCCTGAAATGTGCTCCTAAAGACTCAATCAATAAAGCATCAATCAGCTGTGATGAAGGCCCAGTAGGGACCTCCATGATCTACTCTTTGTGCCCAGTGACAGTAAAGTTTAGCAAACATGCTGGCTGTTGTACTCATAAGTATGTATATATTAAAGCTGCAATCTGCATGTTTTCGGGTTACAAATGAAGAAACCAGTTATTGAGCAAGTACATAATAGATCAGTGTTCAAAACTGTTTCCTAACCTTACTCTGATTCACAACGGTAAGTTTATAATAATGATTTATAATCTGAGCTGTCAGGTTCAGTTTTATGGAAAAGTTCACATCTGCAGATAAAAAAAAAAGAAGAAGGCTTGGCTACTAAATCACATGACTGGGTGCTGAAATGGTGGAGCATTTTTTAGGTTGTTCTTGCAATTTAGTTTCAAATGCTGAAATGGTGACAGAGTAGCAAAAGTTATAATACAGCCTTAATTTAACTCTGTTCTCTTACTGTATGTTAACAATTTTCTTTGTATATCTCCTAAGGAATGCGTGTATTCATTCTCAGATGAAATTTAGACTCTCATTCTCACTTGAAATTCAGTTTGTTTATTTCATGATGCCGGCACATGATTTGCTAGCAGCATTCTCTTCAAAATGAGCTAATGGAGCTACTACTGAGTCTTAATTGAAACAAAACTGAAACTCCATGATGTCTATGAAAAAGCAACCGTTGAGCAATAAGTTTTCCCTGCCATTAGCTGTGAGAAAGCTTTCAGTGATGCCAAAAATTGTTCCATTTTCATATTTGTGTATGGCACACATTTTGAAATCGTTGCCTCGCTGGGGCCGCTCGTTTGGTTGAGCGCCACATTCATCTTCCATCAGATTTTCTCTCTGTGTGTGATTATTCCTGCTTGTGTAGTTATGCTCCATATGGGACGGCCGATTGGTGCTTTCTTTGTTTGGGCTCACAACTGAACAGCAGTAATCTGACTACCAGCATCTGCTAAAGCCACCACTTACTGTCCCTACTCACCTGCTGCTGATGATGTGTGCGTATGATTTCTTTTGTGCCTGCCTGTTTGCATGTGTGTGTGTGTGTGCGCATGTTGTCAGACGCATTTACATTTGAAAGAGCTCTGATGTTATCGTCCATGCAGAGTCCCAAGAAAATTGGTCATCATCAGTGTGCCTTGTTGCTATCACTGTGAAGAGCACAAGGATGGAGCACGCACGTGTACACACACACACATTCACCCACACATGTAGATGGACAGTTTTGTTTCTGGGTGAGTGCCTCTAAATCAATGAGATATCAGCATGCTGAAAAGAGCTGAACCATCAATTAACAGCTCTCCACAACATCTCAAACCCATCTGCAGAACTTATACAAAATCTGAACAGTCGTTCACTGACGAGCATTGCTGCTTTTAAAATGTTAAAATCACCATATGGTAACTTTATTGTGATAAACTTGTCGTTTATGCAATGAGACCTGTCCTCTACACAGTCTATGTGCTTAAGGGTTGTAAAGTATTTCTATAGGCCCTTCCTTGGACCCTGGGAGCTGGCTCAATCAGGACCCTGGGGCAGGGACTGATTGAAACAGCATTTTAAGCCTCATTTACTTCTGCTTCACTTTCCGATCATGGCTGACTGCCCCACCCCTTCTATTTTCAGAGAAGAGTGAAATAAAGAAAAAAGATGGAAAGAAGAATTGTAACTGTAACCTATATGGCCATGATATATTATAGCAAGACGTGTTTATGTGCATAATTATTTAAATGACATTTGTGATGGTGAATTTTTAACGATTTTACCCAGAACTGTTTGTATCAGATGTAACAGTTTTTTGGCTCTGTTTTGTTTTTATATATTATGTCTTTTATTTTGAAGTCATGTTCTTGCCATTATTTTAATCACTGTTTCCTGTTCAAATTCTCCTTGTTGAACATGGAATATATATTTTACCTCAACCAGTTGGTAAGTTATTGTTTATATTCATGGCTGGTCTGTTTGCATTCAGTGTCCTAATCAAGTCATGCTATTTATTAAGTTTACTATTATTTTAATTGATTCAGTTTACGTGATTAATTTAGTCTTTTTGTTAAACTGTATTTGGGTTCCTTTTCATCACACCTTCATGAGTTTATTATTAAGGTTTATTATAAAATATGTTGTGTATGTCTTTTCAGCTTATATAGACTGGTTTAATTTTTAGTTAGGTAGTTATTTGTTTGTTTAATTGTGATTATATGTGACCAAAGTGTAAGTGATTTAGGTACCAAAAAGTATTTCACATGCTTAAATTGTATTTGTTTAACAAGTAAATTGTTTTTGCGGTTGTTGTTAGTACAACTTAGATAAAAGAAAACACAGGCCGATGGCAATATAAACATGATTGATATAGTATGTCTGGAATGTATGCATACTGTACCCACGCATACTATATAGAGTAAGAAGCAGGTACTTTATGTAATTCAACAGGCAATTTCAGATGCAGGGATACTCTACACATAACAAGGCACATGTTGCTATGCAAGCTGGATTTCACACATCATGCTATATAGGGAATAGGGAAAAGGAAGGAAAATGTATTGAATTGGAGCAGCCTTAGTGTAGCGTGTATGTGTGTGCATTTGTGTGCGTATGTTGTTCGATTTCTGGAATTGGGATTGTTGTTTACACTGGTACCAATCTGTTAAACACAGATAAGAAAAATGAAATAGCGTTTTTGATGCTGATCATAAATTTTATAATTTCATACCTGGAATACTAAGCATGCGTAGATACACGCCAACAGACACATTAATTTGAGCCATAAGCTAAAGGGAAGTTTTTTGTTTGTTTGTTTTTTGTTGCCAGGTTATACAGTACGTTTGAGCATGGCTCACGCACACAGTCAAAGAATCTGTGATGTGAAGGAAGATCTTTGTCATTCTGTACAGGATATGTTTAGTAGACCTTAATGAAGGACGGTCTTTTCCTCTTGATATTAAGAACTTGGAGTAGCTGCTTTTACATGTGCATGTATGAAGCAGAGAATGAATTTGTTTAGGGGCACATTTGCTGTTCACAAAGCTTTTCAATTTGTTCCCATTAGGCAAACATCTTCAGCATTGCTTAACCAAATCTGAGAGCTGGGAAGTTTTTATGATGCAGAAAAGAACAAAGCATTTACCGGCCTCTCTCTTGCTCTTTGTATGTTGAAAAGCTGACAGCCTTAGAGGAGAAATAGAGGAGGATTTAGAGGAGGATTTATCTCCAGATATATTGATCAGTTTAAGAATACTGAGTGTTCTGACAGCCAGTATTGTTATCAGTATTTTTGGGATGTCCTCATTTGTAAAAATGCTATACAATATAAAGTTTATTTTAATTTTAAAAAGTTTTCTGGTAGGGTTAGGATAAGAGTGTGGGTTAGGTTATATCGTTTATAACTATCGGTGTATTAAAACAACTGTCTATGGAATTTCCCTATTTAGATAGATAAATGTGTCTGTGTGTGTGTAGAGGTTTCTGTGGGGGTTAGGTCTGGGGTGGGGTAGGGGGATGGAATATACAGTTATTTAAAATGAAAAAACATTAGTTTTTCATTGTATAAATGAAACCATGAAAATCAGTGTGTGTGTGTGTGTGTGTGTGTGTGTGAGAGAGAGAGAGTACTGACATATCTGTTGTGTGTGTGTATGTGTTATGAGTAAGAATGAGATGAATGTCAGGTTTTAATTTCATTTTGTTGTCAATATAATAATATTAAACTGGGTGTAATACTGCTACAGTAATTTATGCATTGAGAAGATGCAACAAATAGTGCAAAAAATCATTGTTCGCTCAGACAGCTCAAAGATAAAAGAATAATATTTAGAAGGTCAAATGTAGCTTTTCAGCTGTGCTTAAGTACTAAACCAGTCTGATTTGCTGTGTAATTTAATGACAACTTACGAAAAGTAGAAACAATATATGCCTCCCAAACATTTTCAATTTCATTCTAATTAAAAATAGATTCTCTTGGAGTCTGACATTTATTATAATCATAGCCACTGTTTTTTGAGGCTTAAATAAACTAATGTAAAAATCCATAATCCTTTATGACACAACAATGATTTGTTTATGGGCAAGTATATGAGCTGGAGGCTGGCTAATCGATAACAAAATGAGAGCAAGTAGGTTTTCTTGTTAAAAAATATTTTCTTCATTTTGCAGTAAACTAGCAAAATTAGACACTCATAACTACTAATCTAACTTACTAATGAGCAACAAATGCTTTCTTTAATCATGCTTTTCACAGTATGTGTGAAGTGTTTCATTTGTCTAGGGTAGTCTTTTAAAAAATATATTCCATTTGTTTTTGTTGCCTTTGTTGGCTTCAGCATTATTATCGATTGTGATTACTAGCTGTAAACATTTGGCTACAAAAGCAACAGCCTGAAAGTGGTAAACAAATGTTTGTGTTTAGGAGTGTGCTAGTGTCATGACACGAGAGGTTAATCCTGAGGCATGCAGATAGTTTTGATTTCCGTTGTCTTAATGTGCGTGTCTTTGCGTGTTGGAACCCATACAGAGTGTCTCTGGCTTTACCCGGAAAACCTCATTAAGCTTTAATTCATCTGCTTATCCTATTTCTAAAATAGAGGATTGATTTTTACCTAGTGCAGCAGACCCTGAATAATTTTATTTCAAATTTTCTTTTTTATTATTTTTTTTTCTCTTTAGTAAGAAAAAAGTGTGTGTGTGTCTACAGTTTTGCTGGGCATAAGTGTTCTATCTTCCATATATCTATTATAGATGTGCACATTGATATAGATGTCTGTCTATTATATCTATTATATTTTATCTATTTTATCTATCTATTATATTTTGAAACATCTTCAAAGTTGGCTACTTGTCATTGTGCGCCACACCTGCTTGAACACAGCAGACTCCTGTTCTTCTGTTCTGGCTATGAACAGCTGTCAGTCATGCTCTCTTTGGAGGAACAGGCAGATCTCAGAAGCAGGACAGCGGGTCTAGGTTAACAGTCTTACTGTAATGCCTTGGTTTGAAGTGAGGGTGAGCAGGACTCCCCCCATGTTACCGACATTTGGTAAATCTACCCAGGATCCTTAGTTCTCCTTTCACTGTCCTCATTAATTTCTTATGAGATGAAGTTGGTATTGTGTGTGTGTGTGAAAGAAGTGTAAAGAAAAAATATGCTGAACCCATGTAAGACCAGCTCTTTTTATTTACCAAGTTAGTTTGTGGATAATAATTTCATAATTCAATTTCAGAACTGTAGACAGGCTGTGTTTCAGCAGGAAAATGGATTGCAATCTTAAATGCATACGTGTTTATGTTGATTTATTACACATTAAAGCACTCTAAAAAATCTAATAAAAAACTCTATCTACAACAGAAATATGTCCATTATCTTGGCTAAAGACGCAGCAGTTCAGACAGTCGGTTAGGGATGGTTTTTGATTGATTTTTACTCTCTCTGTCTGGTATCTAAAGTTCACTTATGTTTTGCCTTCACATAGATTCTGCCTTTTCTCTTTTATTAACGGTGAACCGCTCACCCCTTGTTGTACCAGGCTCCTCGACCGCGGACCTCTCCGCCTTTATCAGGGCCAAATCCAAGACTTCATCCTCGGGTGAACGCCAAGCAATAACGGCAGGGGGAAATAAAAGCGTAATCAAACCCCGTGCGCGGCGCGATCTGTCTCCTGTAACCCCGATGATTCCTTAATTTATTAGAATGAAGCTGAAGTGAACGCGAGCTGAGAGCTGGAGAAGCCTCCAGAGACATGCAGGGCGCTGGGGTTTTATTGCTTCGAGTTACCTTTAGAAAAGACCCTCATCCTTTTGCACTTAAAGCGTAAAAGGCAACTATTTCAGTTAGAAAGTGTTCCTTCTTTTCTCTGCCTCTCCGTGGTGCTGCGATCGTGTAGTGGCCTGATTTAAAGAGTTTTTGTATGTCATGAGTCAAGGAAGGAGACCTTCCTTCACTCCCATGGAGTGAAGGAAGAAGAAAGTGAGGGAGACGATGAAGTTCCAGATCTGTTCAGAGGTGCCCTCTGCACTCACAGGCCCACACATATGCACGCTTATGGGATAAGGAATGCAATATATTACAGGACCCTGGGTATTGCGTTAAGGATATTGAGTTGTGCTTATGGGCAGCAGATTGCACAAAGAACATAAAGCAGTCGATTATTTCAGCAATCTCTGTAGTCATATACACACACAAGTGAACACTTTCATGTGTTCCCATGGTCATTAGTCTTTTTGAGAATTTTAAATGTCAATTTCAAGATTAAAGGAGTGACAGATTTGATGAAAATCACATTAATCTGCCTTGAATTCATATATATGTGCACTGTATCATTGTCTACAAACACTCTACAGGCTTTAGTATGTTCTGTGTTGGCTGTTGGGCTTTTTATTTTTTTTGGGTATAGGCACAGAATAGCCATACATCATTTAGACCCGAGGGTAAGAGTTATTGAGTGGGTGTAATGACCAAACTCTGGATAATATCACTACTAATTAGGTTTACAGTTAGTCTTAGGCCCAGAGCACCACACGGGTCAGGGTCAGACCGTTCCAGAGAGACACAGAGAAAGAGAGGGAGAGACTAGAAGTGAGACTTGAGTAATGAATTATTTAGCTGAGTCTGAGTATTTTCGGGAGCTCCAGTTGTCCTGACTGGGCTGTGTGCATAACAAAATTGCAACAATAAGCCTTACCTAAGACGTGAAGAGAGCCTAGATTCACCCTCCTTTCTGGAGCTGCATTTCTCAAAAGCATCATAAGCCTAAGTATATCAAAGAGACCATTGGTTCTAATTGGTGCTACGATACACTTAGGTTTACGATGCTTTTGAGAAACACAGTGCTGGATAGTCTTAGCTTCACATGCCATGCCCACAGACCGCTCATGTTTGTTCACTAATTGTCTGAAGCATAATGCACACACATAATGTTTGGGAGTATTTTTTCTGCTTGAGTTTTCAACTCTTTTAAGGCGAACTGTTGTCTGGATTACATAAATTTGTTAGGTTTGTGGCATTACATTTACTAAGAAAAACACTCCAAAAGTTTTATTTTGAGAGCAGCAAGTAATTTTTTTTCTCTTAGATATGTCTGAAAATAATTTATTGGATGTTCTGGATGTACAAAAATTTCAAACACTAATTTGGGATCAGACTTTGCCATTAGTCAAAATGTCTATACGAGGACTAGGTCTAGTTAGATGTAAGATGTATCCTAATGACAGTCACATGTTTTTATATGACTCACAAAGCACAGATGGTATGATGATAGCTTTTGTTTATTGGCTATATTATTGTAGGTACCCAAGTCAAGTAATGTAGATTTAATCCAGAGCGAACACTAGTGCATAAACCGTTTTATACATTATTGTCAACTGAGGTGGAATATTACCCACTCTCACAGCATTGAGAGTGAACTGCATTTCACTCAGATTGCTTTCAATTAATTGTTTCTGAAGTTGCAGCAATATAAGCAATTAAATGAATGCATTTGTGAAGCGTTTTCTAATGTAGACTGAAGAAGAGCTTAAAGGTTTAGTTCACCCTACAATAAAAATTCTGTGTTACGCTGAGCATTTGCTGATCAAGTACTGCAATTGTTTTTGGTGAAAAACAACTCAATATTTGGTCAATTTTAAAGGACAAACTGTGGCGGCTGCCATGACACCTTGTATCCTTTATGCAAAAACCAAAAGTGTAGTCCCAGTCACAAAACAGGAGCTCTGTGTTGTGATGGTGCTGGGCTTCTAGATGTAAATGATCAAAGTGACGTCATGAGGCAATATGGCAGTCACCATGATTTAAATAGTAAACAATATATAGTATATACTGCACTGTATTTAATTAGAAGTAAGCTAGTATTGTCACAGCCAGATGCTGCAAACATATGGTTACATCAATGCAAAATTTTGTAATATTCTTTATATGAAAGATATACATTCTCCATGCACACAAAGTCTATGTTTAAGAAAAATGTTTCATAGACATTCAGAGGAAATGGTTTTGAGAAGTAACAAACTGTTTCTTTGCCCTTTGTCCCTTTTTTTAAAAAAAGCAAACTCACCCCAGAGGTCTCAGGCAAACCCTCCCACCTTTGTTGTTTACCTGCCCATTTTCATTCAGCTGAGGGGCTTTTGTGTGTGTGCTTGTTTTTAGGGCTGTATGTGGGTCACTGGTATTCTCAGGCTCTCCGTCCTCCCCCTGTTTACATCACATTAGGTCACTGCATTCTCTCTCTCTCCCTCCATCAGTCTGAACGTGACAGACATTACAGAGCTGAAACAAAGCGTTACAAATAGTCCATCTCCTCTACATGACAGGATCAATGTGCACATTCTGTCTATCTGTCCACTTATCTGTGCATCTGTCTGTCAATCATGTTGTGCATTTGTCCAGGTCCTGAACAAATCGCTGTGTTCCAAAAGAAAAGCCACAACATTTGCTTCAAGAACAAATGCTAACAAGTCTTGTTCTTTGATCTGACCTGAAAGTGATATTTAAAGACACTATAAATCTGTGACTTTATAAAATAAAGTATGAATTATCCAGCTAGAAGGAATGTAAAAGTTCCTTCAAAGTTATCAAAAATGTTATTGCAGTAATGTTAACAGAACTTAATGGAAACATTAGGGAAACATTCTTACAGCCCAAAATTGCTAGCTGGGTACCTGTTGGCACTGTCAGTGTGTAAAATCATATTGTGTGTTATACAGTCCCATTCATTGGTCCTTTAAAACATTCAGGTAAATAAGAGGACAATGTTTTACATTTTAGACTATTTGTCAGTGTTTACAGTGATTAAATCTTCACTAACAGCTGTTTGTGAAGTATTTGTACAAATCTGCCAGGTAATATAGGCGGGCAATGTCAAATGTTGAAGGTCATTTGGCATTATTGATTCTGTTATTATATAATGATGATGTTTTATAATTGACCTTTGTACAAGATTTTATTGTTTTTTTATAATGAATCTGAAAACTTCCTCTAGGGTACTTTTATCAAGATATTGATATCTACATAAGTACTTTTATCACAGTATTGATTTGGGTACAACTGAAGTGCCTTATCGACTTTCGAAGTCAGACTCTTGCATTAAACTGATTTTCCAACTAAACTGGGACATTGTGTTTTCACCACCCACTATATACAAGTGCTGTGACACACAGCTTTCGATTCTTGGGTGCTAAAACTTAACTTTTTGTCATAACCAGTCCTGACTGCAAAAGGCAAAAGAACAATTTGTCAATCGCTTGGTTTCTATTTTTACAATGTATTGCTGGGTAGACCCGCCCATTGTGAAATCGTATTGGTTTAATATCCTGCTCCACATTTCTGCAAATCAAATATCTTCTGATTAGCAATGACTGAGTCACGTCACACATCAGTTTTAGGACACAGTGCAAGTATACATATGTAGAAGTCTCAGCCACATTTTCTCACTTTCATAGAAAAGCTCTTTTTCAGTTTAAACTCATTCTCCTGTTTCACTGAAAAATGATAAATGACAGGCAGATATTCGTTACACACTTGATCTGTTTCCATGCCTTTTGCTTTATTAACGATTTTTTAAAATAAAACAATCTCCCTCACGCCCAGAAATAAAATGCACAGATAACTCAATTTAATTAGCACTGTCATGCTGCACCATCCGTCACAGACAACTCTTAACGGGGTCTAATTTTAAACTTTATCACCAGAGAAACCAATGGGAGTGATGAATATGCGAGTAAAATAATTTTATGTTTCGTCTCTATTACTTTTGTCCCTGCTGAAAGTGAAACATGTATTAATCTGGCAATTATGATTTCATTAAAATCTATAAATGGCCAAGCATTAACAGTAGATGAATGAGCTAATTTCTTTCGACCCTGAAGCTTACAGAACATTAGGGCACACCCTTTCTGTTCTACGGACTGTTCATGTGTCTGTTCACTGTTCATCATCACTTTACAAACTCTGAGATCATGCAATAAAGCTATAAATGCTGTTTAGTGTGCGAGGGGGTGGGAGTATTAAAGGCTTGGGTAAAATGGTCATTTTCAGGTCATTTTCATGTAATGGGGTAGAAATGCAGATCTTTATAGAAAGTAGTACTTACTGTATACTGGTGCTGGATAATGGAATATTTACATGTGAGTGCATTTAGCAGAGGCTTTTTTGCCACACATTTGATCAGTATGTTCACTTCCTGAGAATCAAACTCATAATCTTGGTGTTGCTAGCACTATACTCTGAGGAGCTATCAACAGACTATGAACAGAAGGATCAATAGATGTGAATCTGGCTTTTTGTGCAAAAGAGTTAACAGTCATTTTCACAAATTTACTTACATTTGAGAAGTGACCTAGAAGTGGTACAGAATCCTTCTTTTTTTTTTTTTTTTACATTGCAACTTTTCTCATTTTCACCTTATTTCCAGGTTTACATGGAAAAGAAAGACTATTGGGGTCTTAGACTGTTGAACCCCACTATATGTATTGGTCATGCATATATAATAGGTATAATATAAATTATATTAGCTGTACGTTTAAGCCTTCACAAGCACACACACATACCTTCTCCTAGACATTATCAGTTACTTCATCATATTGAACCAAATCCATCTTGGCGCCACTTACTTCTCGGAAATCACCAATACATCAGCAAAAAAGAGGCGTGTGTGCACAGGCAAATAGACACACACAATAGGCACACAAATACACAAATAGAAAGAGCTCTTGTATACTGACAGCAGTGCATACACCCACTCACACACACACTGGAGACATCTATCTGCCACCACAGACCTCAAAACAAACCTCAGGATTAATATTTAACAATGCTCTACCTCTTCCCTGACCGCTACATACCAGAAATACACACACATTTTAGCCGCAGATATGTGTGCGTATATTTGGAGAGACATACTGTAAAATACATACCGCATACCGGTACAGGAAGGATCAAGTAAAATAGAGAAGACAAATACTGTATTTACAGTATGATTTAAATGCCACGACAAGGCTATAAAGTCTGTGCTCTAAATAAGGCTTTAAAAACCCATAAGCAAAACACTGTATGCATCATCCTGAAATACTGACAGATTGTCAGTAATTCTCAACGCAGTGCTCTCCGTGTAAGGATGCAACTATCACCATATCTCACATAATTGGCTTCTGTGCGACATTTAAATGTGTTTGTGTGTAAGTGTGTGCATGTGTGTGTGTGTATGTGTGTGTAAATAGGCTGACAAGGCTGAGGGAGTGAGTTTCACACCTTCAGAAGCTCTGTCAGATCCATCTGTTCAAAGAACAGCTTATCATGCTCTTGACATTTACCACACACACGCACATAAACACTGATTTGTAATATCATCTTTCTTGACCAATTCAGTCCCCAGGCCATAAGCCCATATCTAGTCTCACATCCTGTCAGCATGAGTTCAGTTATATCGCCTGTACACCGTCTAATTGCACCGCAGTCTGGAAATGTTATGTCTTGTGACTATGTTCAGAAAAGAACCTAAATGCCACCTAATGTTTCACAAAGTGCCAGTTTTCCTCGGGAATCAGCAGAAGCCAAAGTTTATGTCTCTTTGAAATGAAAACAAGAAACAACACTGATAAGAGTAAACTCATAAATAAAAAGGTTTGGTCACTATCACCCTTATGACGTTCCAATCTCACTTGTTTAAGCGCAAAAGGAGAAATTTAACATATATGTTTTAATTAAGTTCAGTTTTGATTTTAATTAAAAAAATAATTACAATATATATTTATATATTTAAGAACTTGTATTTCAAGAACAAAGATTTCTGCATTGCTGATAATGCTACATTTAAGTATTGATAAGGGTCATTGCAAAGCTAAAGGCAGGTGTGTCAAACCTTGGAACGACATGGAGGGAGAGTTTATAATGACTAAAGAAATCTAAAATAAAGCAAATTAAAAAATAAGTCCTTTAATCCAAGAAAAATTCTACAAATATTCTACATAATACAAGAGCTCTTTTTGAGGTACTCCAGCTGCATTAGATGACCAGCAATCTTGAGACTTTTTAACACTTGTGGAGAATTTGATTGCGGTTACCTCACATTTGAATTCAAATATGTTTCAAACGCAGGGGCCTTATGCATGTTGGCGGTACATTTATCCCAAGTCTGCAAGTTAATGTTGAGTGAGATGAGGATATAGTTGCATGGGGTAGACCAAGATGTCCTCTGGATGGAAGTGTAAAGGCACCAGAGATTTTCCAATTCTTCATATCCGCAGGATCTCCCTCTATCTTTCTCTAAGCCTGTTTTTTCAAGTTAGATAGCGATGCTCCTCAAATCTCTCAGACAAGTTTCAATCACAACTTTCTTCTTCCCCTCATGCTCCTCCAGGGCCTGTACCGGACTGTATCTGTCTGATTTTGTCTGGCTTTGTGATGAGAGATGTTATTATGGTGTATCAGGGAAGGTGCTCTGGATCACGAAGAATTACAGTCAAGTCACAACCAGCCTGTGTATTTTTTGTAAACATGGACTAAGACAGAACAACCAAACTGGTGAAATGAATCAGAATCCTCCCTTAAACAGTAACATCAATAGTTAATCAAATGCTTCAATGTCACACAAACACTGCCAGTCATGGAGTGGCAGAATGACTGATTAGATGTATAGAGAGGTAATGTAGGAAAACGTTGGCGAAATTATATACAAAGTGGTGTTTGGAACAGCATCTAACATTGGCAGGATTCTCTACACTACATTTATTCTGATGACTCAAACACAACATGTCTTACTGTAGGGGCTTTTATTTAAAACAAAGTACTTCTAAATAAAGTACTGTGGAGGTTGAGGGTTTCAGAGGGTAATAAAATGGTACTTACGTATATGCCACAACGCTGATTTTTACAATATATTCATATATTGTGGTATTTATGCCCAACACTGTCATTAAACTATTGCACTTATTTGTAAGTGATAAACAGGTTTAAAAGGTGGAGATGTGCAGAAATGGTAGGTAAATAGTGATGTGTTTTGGTGTGGATGTGGTGTGTTTTTGTACAAGGATTACTGAGTTTGATTAAATTGTTGACGATTTGACACAATACTGGGTTGTTCTGTTCAGAGTTGTTGACATAGCAACAGGTCCACAAGCTCAGGAACAGGTTTATTTAATGCTAACAGGATTAGATTGCAGCTTTATAAGCAGAGGTCCTTCTGTCCCAGATGCAGCTTCATGTATATAAGAGTCGTTGGATCTGTGCATTAAGAACAACACGTGCAGTCTGCATTGGCTCCCAAGGGTCTCTGCATGCTCGTCAGTGCAGGAAATGCAGACAGCTTAATAAGAGTTGTCTGATATGCTATTACATCAAATATTAGAGCTTATTCTTTCAACAGCTCTCACAAAATATTAAAGGCTTTGAGTATGATTTTGATTGCTATTAATGTATTAACATTTCTGCATTTGGTAGACTCTTTTATCTGAAGCGACTCACAGTGATTGTGTGTGTATAAATATATATATATATACTTTTAGTCTCGTCAATAACCAGTTTCTGCAGTGCCGATAATGCTGCGTTTCAGTATTGATATGTACCATTGTAAATAAACAATATACGCAATTATCTCAGACTCAAACTCAAACCAGCTATTCTCATCAAATCCGCATATGCGCTGGAGAATCAAATAAGCCTGACAATTTGCGCGATTAGAAAATCTGGCATATTATCTTGACTGTATTAAGTAACATACAAAGAACAGGGCCTGGGATTCAAGGAGGCGGAGTAATAACAGAAATACACAGCGATTTTGCATGAGCTGCTGTGTTTAGAGCAGTCTGTCAGATCTGGCACGTTCACTAACTGTCCAAGTCATCTTTCTTTGAACTGCTTTCTGTTCGTACAACTTTATCGAGCTGAATTAAATGCAAATAGCTCCCGCTCTCTCCCTCTCTCTGACTCACGATAACAAACAAACAAAGCAGTATGTAGAAGAACAAAGCTGAGGTATTGTCTCAAAGGATGGGGAAGAATACAACATTTATAAGCATTCTGTGGATGTGCGCCCCATCCTCTCAACAGTCAGGGCTTTTAGCTTGTATGCGGCCGTATGACCGCGCTGATGGGCCTCACGCACTCACATACGACCCCGAACGCAAAGTGTTTCAAAAAGAATCACAGTGGAGAGATTCTTGTTTTAATCTTTAAACACACACATTGTTTTCCCCACAAACACACACACCCTCATACATGCTTATAAGACTATAAAAAGCAGAAAATCTCAGTTTATGTGTGTATGTGTGTGTTTGAAGCAGACTGAGATCTGACAGAATGTTTCCTGTTTCACCGTGTCTGATGTAGTCTCTGTGTGTATATCGATTTGGTGCTGCGGTATATTCCGTCAACCCTCCAAGCTAACTGACCCTTTGATCCTGTCAGACAACGCTACACACACATTTTGTTACATCACTTCTTTATAAACTTTATGTGCATTTGAAGTTGGTCTCAAACATGGATGTCTCCTCAAAGGTCTGCTTCCATATTGTGCATTGCTCAGATTATATGAAGATGTAAAACCATGCTTGTTAGCTAACTGACTCCAGATATTTTTTCTTATCTGTATGTGATCTAATAGACAGTCTGTTGCTATGTGATGTAAACTTTAGCAGGCAATTGTGAGACAGAGATCATGTGCCTCTCTCTCTGCCTGTCACTGGAATATTTTAGTTTAGTAATTCTGCAAGACAATTCCATTATTTTGAATGAATTATGAATTTGGGACTGTTTACAATAAATCCCTCTAGTGAGATTTGGAATGACAGAGAAAGATAGGAGGAGTTAGAAAGAGTTTACCCTGGAGATATTCTCTTGGTTGAAAGGGCCTCCCACATGCTGTAGACAGCCAGTCTGTCTGTTTGATTCATTTCCTATGTGTGTGTGTTTGTGTGGGTGTCAGTGTGTGTGAGAGAGTGTGTAAGAAATGGAAAGGGAGAGCGAGTGAGGCAGAATGGAGAATACTTAATCATAAACAGCAAATGGGTGTAGTGCCCTCTTGTGGAGTGACAAATCTCTCAGATCAGTGTCTGGCCCGAATGAACTGTTTCTGTACCTGGTATCAGACCCTGGCTATACCTACCAGTCTTAATGTTGGTCAGTGTGGTTTCACGAGGCAATGATCAGCCTGTCAGCTAGACAATACTTTCTCACTACATGTGTGTTTTTTTTACTTTCTTATTTTACTTTTACATTATGGTTAGAGAGTCAGACTTGTAACTAGAATGTCTCTGGTTCGATTCCAATGCCAGCAAAAAAACAACTGAGGTGCCCTTTAGCAAGGCACCCCCGATTGCTTCCCGGGCACTGCAGTGCTGCCCACTGCTCTGTGTGGTAATGGTTTGTATTGTGTGTATTCACAACTCACTACTTCAATGTGTGTGCACTAAATGGGTTAAAAGCAGAGGACAGATGCTGAGTATGGGTCACCATATTTGGCCAGCATGCCACATTCACATCACTATGTGTTTTTATTTATGGGATAACTGTTGGGTCATGAAAAGCTTTCAACAGTAAAACTCCATTGGCTGTTATTAGGATCTTAGTGTAAGTGAACTAAATATTTTGTATGTAGTATGGGAATAGCAGTTTGGATTTACTTTTATTTTTAAAGAGCAAAGACACATTTGCAATTATTTTGTAAATAAATGCATAATAAATATAAAAATGGGAATTAAAACCATGACCTGTTCCTCCTAATAGGTCACTGCAATTAACAGCAAACTAATCGACCTAGGCACATGAAGTGTAAACAGGCCCCAAAAGACATTGATGTACTTCAAATGGTGCCATCAGTTCAGATGAAGTGAAATCTTTTTCAGCAAACGTGCATATGTGCTTAATGTAAGGACATGGAGCATGTTTTCCAGTAGCCAGTTTGGTGTAGGAATAAAAATTACTTTGCAAATGTCAGAGTGATAAGCAAAGAAAATTCTTAATGGAACCTTCTTCCATTCATCTGTTATTATCACTTTTTTCTTCCTCTCATATCTTTCTGTTCACACTAAGATGAGTTAAAGGTAAAGAAGGGTGTCAAGGTTGTGCTAAAAGTATGTCTGCAAACTTCTCTCTGTTTCCCTGTCCTTTAAAACCACTCTTCAAACACACTACCTTTTAAAGTATGTGAGTGAGAACAGTCTTGCCCCCAGCCTGTTGTCTGATGTGTCTGCTGAGAAACTCTGGGCTTATTATACAACAAACCGCCCCACAGTCGGAAGAAAACCACTTGTAAAGCTGGGGTCATGGCCTGTGTGTGTATGCATGTTGCCTTTTTTTGGTCCTGTCAGGATTCAAATATTTTCAACAAGGCAATCAGGTGTGTACTGTGTAGCTGTTGACTTCACTGGTCTCAAAACATAAGGTTCACAAAATCTTTGATTTGGTGTGGTACTGGAGAGTTTATTCTCTATTTTTCTCCTGTTAAATCCTTTTCTGTCTCTCAGTAGGAAGCTTCTCACATCTCATGTCTTGTGGTAGTTGCATCCAAATTAGTTTTAAAAATTGTAAGAAAGGATAGACTAGTGGTGGTAAATTTTTTGTTTAATAGTTTAGCAGTTTCTATTTTAAATTTAGACATGACAAACAAACCTAAATGTATATATAAAATGTTAAACTTTCTCCCTTTTTTATGATTGCAGTTTGAATGTAACATAACAAAACTAAGTGTATTAACTTTTTATCAAATGTATATGTAATTTATATATTTTGTTGATTAAAGTAGGTCAAACAAACAGTGCACACACGCCTTATCTTGATTGAATGAGCTCCCATTGCCCTCTGACTCTGACCCTTGGGCGGTTGGATTACCATAATCCATAATCTAGTGCTTGAATTGAGTTGGGCTGTGGGTCTGTGTCCATTTAAGAGGCACGTTATGAGGTGTGTGTCTCTGAATGTAGGGGCACTCTGATGATTAAAAGCCCCAGATCTGACATGAATCTGTGTGTCTGAATCAGAGCGTTGCCCTCCAGACGCAGAGCTTTGTGCTGAGCCTGCCACTGCTTCTCTCGTACAACTCTGCAACAACAAAGCAGATCAGATTGTTGTAAAGGATAGACAACACATTAACAATATTACAGGAACATTAAGGAGACTAGAAGCAGGAGGCACTTTGCGACATTGAATACATGAGCGGTTGGAGCTTTTCTTGTTTCATCTGTAAACTTGTAAGCTCATCTTTATTATAAGTGTCCATGCAGAGAGATGAGAAGAAATGTTTCCTGAACAGTCTGGGTTATGACACACTGGTAAATAGTTCATTAGCCTAACCCTAGGAAATTTATGGTTTCCAAGCAACTTACCAGCTTGATGCATTAATATAGGTTTCTGAGGGCATGGGTTTGGTTTTAACACTGATAGAACGTTTTTATAATTAGTTAAAATGTACAGATGAACTACTCTTTGTGCCCTGAAATAAAATGTGCTTTAGGATTAATTAAACATATGCCCATTGCAGGAAGCTCCCCGTTTTGTGCCTGACATGCCAACAAAACCCCCACAAAAATCAGGTTGTCAGGCAAAAGCAGGGCACCTTTCTGGTACACACAGGGTAAATAACAAAAGGTATATTGGATATGCGATTTGTGTGTCTAGCTATGAGTCATGTGCTAGACAACATCCCTTTCAACTATTCATTTATTTGTGAAGAAAATTAAATGCTTTCATTTTACTGAAACACGCAATTCTTATATTACATTCTGAAACAGTTTTGCTACTAGAAATATTGATATGGATTACACTGTAGCCCCAGTTCCATATTACTGGTCTAAAACAAATACACATTACCAGTGCAATTCCTTTCTCAATAGGTGCTTTGTAATCTCCATGGCGACCCAGCATCTGAAGGATAATCTCATTGTTATATCAATAGTGCTGGATATCCACGCCGCAGAGACAAAAAATAACAATGTTCACAAATATTGAACGCAGAGAGATTATAATCCACCACTACGGAAATGAAATCTAGGATCTAATCATCTGCTGCTTTTTTTTTTAAATAAGCTCCGTCGATATGAAGTTACAGTGCAGTAAGGACATTGCTGAAATAGATTTCTTCTATTTATTTATTTTAATAATGTGGGTCAATTGTACTTTAAATGATTATATTTAGAGTTAAATGGCGGACTTCTCCTTTTGGTTGATTGTATTGGCACAATTCTTTCACTTTTTCATTTTTATAATTCAGGAGATGGGTCAAATTTTATAATAAAAACTGGAGAATGAATATCCGCATGTCCATTACTACCCTGGCATTTGGCAATCTCGCATTTTGGCTGCCACATACAAATGAGACATTCAGTCCAGAGACAATGACTTATTATCCACAGTAATGCTGCTGTAAACCTTGCTTGAATATTATCAAGGTAATCCCCAATTATTGGTCTACATGCTGTTTAACATGACAGACATGTACGGTTGTGGAGTGGTGATCTAATTAGCTGAAGTCCAGATGCTGGAGGGCTAATCCTGAATTATGCCGACACACACACACACACACACACACACACACACTTTTCTAATTGCCCTACATGCACAGAGGTTGGAAAGAGTCATGTGTTGGAAACATCCAACCATTACTGGTCACATTGACCTTACTGGTGACTTTCCCTCTCTTGTTTAATGCCTCCAAACCTCTGGTTTATTAGCAAGGGTAAACAGCTGTTTTTGCCCCCCTGAAGTGATGACTGTATTCTACAGAGGACAGGACAGATAGCACAGAGCGCTGGTGTCCCCATGTGATGTTTCTCAGGTGTTGATGCAGTTCCTGCCCAGAGATCTATAGCACCTGCTAGCACAGGCTATGGCTCAATAATTCCCGTCCGATAACAGCAAAAGACCAGCATTGACATCTGAAGAATAAGCTCAACAGTCCAAGCCGTCAAACATGGATAGAGCTTCTATTGATCTCTGTATGCTAGAGTGAAGATAGTCCTTCCCTAGGTGTTCCCCATTAGAACTGGGTCTGATAATAACTAGTAGTCATTCTGTATTCTGCTTATTTTTTATGATCCACAATTTTGATTTCTCCACTGTGTGTAAAATATGCAATAAAAGCCTAATCATTTTGAGTAAATGAGGTTAACACTAGGTATCGTGGGATTTGAAGTTCATCATGTTGTCACAGTTGCATTATCTGAAGAGCAAGAATATGTTTCTCACTTGGTCAAACTGCAAACTGTCATATCCGTTTTTACTCAGCCGCTTCATTCATTCATTCATTCATCAGTAACTGTGTTTTACTGTTTTTAAAACAGGAGAGAGAAAGGAGGAAATTGTACCATAGATAAAGATCACTGGAGGAGAGCAAAAGGGAGCTTAACCTTTGAAGAACACTGTTGACCTGAGGGAGAGATGTTCCAAAGTGGGGTTTCCACTGCCTCAGGGGAACCGAGAAGATGAAGAAATCAATCACACACACTTGTATGCTCACTCGCCTTGGGAGCAAACAGAAGCTTACATACAGACACACGTACACACACTGTTTGAGGTCCTCACTCTTTCTGTGTATATGAGTAATCCTGTATCTCACCCCCAAAGAGCAGAAAATAATGCGTAAGAAAGAAAATGAGAGGGAGAGGTAGAAAGAAACAGAGATCAGCTATGAGCTGAAGGGAAATGGATTTGGGAGGCAGAGAGTAATATTAAACTTGTATTGTCCAGCTTTTCCCCAGGCATGCATTCACGTGAATATAAGTGTTCATACTGTTTCTTTCCAGAATATGGAAACATTTTTAATATTAGAAAATTACACCATGTCCTAACTAGTCACGATGTGGTCTTTGCCTCAGACGACAGCCCCACGGGCCGGCTTCAGTTTTATGTCAACAAAAACTGGAAAGTACTTTCTTAATCTGGCTGTACTCTGATTTGCTGACTTTATGTGACTTCCGGGTAAAAGGGCACACAGGGTTTTTAACAGTCTGTCTGGAAACAGTTTATAATGTAAGTCATGTTTACAAGCACTTTTGATGCTTAAATAATCACTGGATCTGTCAAAGTTTCCCAGGTCAGTGTCATCAGATCTTTTAAAAGATAATTAGAGTTTTTAAGTACATTAGATGCCTCCTAGCTAGCAGAACTTATACTTATTACTTTAGATGGGCAAAAATCTTGTCTACAGTGTCTCTACACACTTTCCACCATTTTTTCTGGCATTTTCCGTTCATAGTGACTGCGACACTTTTTTAAATCTTGGTGGGCAAAATCTCTGTGCCTGGGTATTGCAGCCTAATTGCTTGTTTGCAATAAACTGTGCCCGATTGTAAAGTTAAGTAGATGGTAGTTACTGTCAGGTGACCCATGGTTAAGTCATTAAGGCAATGGGGTAATGTGGCTGAATCAATATGCCATTAGTGGTCGGGTTTTAATTGCGGTTTTGTGTTTTATGAGGGGTAACCAATCAATACAAAACCTGGGGGCAGTTATGATTAGGAGCTTATAAAAGGCAATGTAAAAACGACAAAAAGGGAACACACACAAATGCGCAGCAACAGAGATGTGGCGTTTGATTGAGTTGAATTAACTGTCCGTTGCATTTTATCTGTTGTGTTTGTTGTCAGAGAAAGAGGTCTGCCCCGGCCTGATGGAAAAGAGAGACAGAAAGAGACATACAGAGAGAACAGACTCTACCCTTGGGGTGGAAGACAGTTCAGTTATAGTGATTGATTGATTGATTGCACAAAGCTGCCATGAGCACAGGGGTACCGGACCCCAGGAAAGCGAGGAAAAATGGCAGAAGTTGTAAGTGAAGAGAAAAGAGGGACAACTTCTCTTCATTTCAATAGAGAGAACTACTTATGTTGTCTGAGAAAATCGATTTGGAGGGGAATCAGCCCTTGTGAAGAAAACAAGGGGCCTTTATTCCACCTCCTGCTTGTTCTCGAGGTGTCAAATGTGATGAAAGGTCTGTGCCATCTTTGCTGAAACTTTAAGACAAGTGAGTTATTATACAACAATGGAATTAAAAACTCAGACAGGACTGAAAGTAACTTTCTCCAAACACAATTTTTCTTCAATCCACAAGTCAGATTACACGTCTCTTTTTTTATTGCTCTGCCATTCTTCCTGCTGTTGTGGATGGGGTTTATTTTGACAACTCAAAGGTGCATGGATGTGTCATTATTCTGAATGACAGCTGTCAGAACTCAGGCTGTTTTGTTGCTCTGGTGCCCAAGAGGGACGGGGACAGGAGGGGAGAGAGAGGCTCTCCAAAGGTTTCTGGTCAGCTGCCAACACCAGCTCTTGATGCCATTTTTTCTCAACTCTTTGCTTCACTTCTCTCTAGATATGCAGGTAATGTTCTCAAATGACATGAATGTAGCATGAATGTGAACATTTATCCCAGTGTTTGAAAACAAGTGGTATTGTGCCGCTCTGACTGCACCATTCTAGATCAGTTTAAAGCAGGAAATCTGTGATGCCGTTTTTTAATTTGCTTTATAATGTTGGTTAAAACATCTCTGTTTTCCTGTGGTCCTTTTCAAATGAAAACTAATTGGTTTTGCTTCTTTTATCTGAGGTTACCATGTAAATTATAATGTATTTATAGTCGTCTTAACATCTTGATGAGAACAGTGTGAAATTACAGTTATTAACCTGTGAGTAATGGAGGATGTTGAAGGACGTTTGTTGTTAAATGCAGTCCACACACTCATTCTCATTTTGCCTGTACATATTGTTATATGTCATTTAAAACTTGATAAAAGGACTTAATTAAAAACTTCATTTCATAATTTTCATAATCAAATCACCTGTAAAACTTTATTGACCCCTTCCCCCCATACACACACACACACTTTTAAATAAGTCTTCAATTAAACACGACACCAAACTCTTACATTAACTGAAACTTTGCTTCATTATATCAGAAACTAATCACCTGCACAATGCCTTCAGTCAGACCTACATTTCCCTCATTGTTTTCTTCTCACTCTCTTTCTCTCTCACATTCAGTCCCCTGTTAGAGGTAATTCTTATGTAATGGCCTAGGGTCGCAGTCTGAACGGTTATGTCTTTACACCTCATTCACTTTCATTGCAGCCGTTTCCTCTCACGCACTTCCTCTTCATTTCTAACGTGCCCGCTAACTCTCCCTTACCAAATGAAGCAGAGGAAAGAAATAAAAAAATAAAAAGTAACTCAAAAATGAAAACGAAAATGCTTTCAGTCTATTCAGCTGGTCTCACGTGCCACTCAATTGGAAAAGTGAACACACACACGGTTTATAGAAAGGTTTGGTGATATAGTGGCCTGCCACTGAGGGGAAGACTCAGTGCACAGAATTATAAAGTGCAGTCTGCTGGAAAGGCTAACCATACAGCTACTTCAAAACCTCTTACAGCAATCTGTTTAAGAGCCATCTCTTTAATTGCCGCTGAGTTTCAAGAGGGCCGGCAACTCAAAAACCCAGCAAAATATGTCTGCCATTTTTCTGATTGAGCTGTGGTCAGCTTCTCTTTGATTCCAGTGGACACATGCATGTAGCCAAAATGACTTGACGTGCATCTTCTAGAAAGTACTGAGCTGCTTTTTGTACATCCATATTTTGAAAAACTTACTGTAGGACCTCATTGAATATTTAAATTTGAAAAAAGAAATCTCAGAAAGACCCAGATATTGACATAATATTGTACTGACAGGTTCATGCTGAGTTCACATACATTTTAAAAACAAAATGTTACAAAAACATCTATAATCATCTGTACATCTCTCATTCTAACAGCTGACTGGGAATCTTTTAATAATTCACTGTGCTGCAGAAAAGGAAGTGTTTTAAAAATGACACTCCAGATAAACAATGCACATTCAAGATTCAGTTTTGACCTTTTGGTGATGCAGTGTGTCACGGTAGCCATTTACCTGAATGCATCTTTCTGTAGATTTTAATATTGTATTTATGTATATGTATGTAAATTTGTCATCACATTTTATTATGTACGTTTTAATTTTTAATGTTGGTCATTGTTAATATTTCTTAACAGAGCAATGCATATTGCAACTCTAGATTTGATTTGACTCTGTTGATTGCTTCATCACCCAACTGTTTCAACATCTAAATACATATATCCTATTTTTCATAGTTTACAGTTAATTAAGCTCAATGATTCCTCTGGACACGTTCTTTAAATTAAACCTGTAGGCTGCTGTGTAAAGCTCTTTAAATCTCTTGGAATACAGCGGCCAGTGATGCTTTTCACTTTAAGAAATCAAAAGCTAATGAAACATAAATCCGTAACTTGAATCAGAACCCTCTCAAAGGAGACAAACTGGATCTTAGAGTAAAATGGTTTCTCTGCAGGAGAGTTTCAGCTTGAGCACTCGTTTCTAAAGATTAGATGTGAGACTTCACTCAGATCATAAAAGGAGACAGAGAGCATTGTTAAGTTTAATCTTTTTCAAATGTACACTTTTGATATTGCAAGAACAGCAGCGTCCATTTTAAGTGGTGTTTTCTGCACTCGTGGTGAGTGCAGGTCATGCGTGGGTGATGCCGTGATGCACAAGAGATTCAAATGCTGCTTTTATTTTATACCAGGAGAGCTCACTTATGCAACCTACTTAGTGTCAGACAGCACACACACACACACACACACAAAATCAGGTGAACATTTAAGTTTGGACTCCTGAGTAACTGGCAAACGTGTTCAAACACAATCAGGCATATGAAAAGGGCTGTTCAAACTTGTCCACGTCAGAAATAGGGTTGGCTGGATTTCAAGCTTAAATGAAAGCACAAATCTAATCTTGAAGGCACACCAGCCTCTCTTTCAGTCATTCCCAATGTCTAAATGATTTTCTTGTTAATCCATCTTTCAGTCAGAGTGGGAAGGAGAGAAAGGAAGATAGATATATAGAAAAATAGAGAAAGAGAGGTTGTAACATTTATACACACAAAGAACATAAGTATATACTTGGAGTCAAAAATTAGACTGTTGTAATTCATTTGTCTTGCTTTTTTAAAACCTCTCTCTCTCTCTCATTGGTTTTGTTACTACTGTAATTCCCAAATTCTGTATAGTACAAATATGTGTGTTGAAATGGTATCCAATCAGAACATATTTGTGTAAAAAGTAGTTGATATTTTCAGGGGGCCTAAATGAGTGTGGCATTTGGAACACAGCTGAGATGTGGCTTATGAATGCCTCTCCTGTCAAAAATTCCTTTCAAATCAAAATTGAAGTGAACATGCAAATTTATGCTTTTGACAACTGCCCCGGTTTCATTTTATTTTACTTTCTGTAACAGCAACGGCAGACTGCTGTTTTCTGCTTTCATTTAAATTACAGTTGCTGAAGACATTTAATAATGCAAGTCTAATTGGTAAGTTGCAATAATTATCTTTTTATGGTAAACAACAGTCTGAATGCACAGTGTGAAAACAGACATGCTGGTTTTTCTATAAGGCTGTGGAATGTGGAAAACAAAAGAGCTAATCCTCCAATCTTAAAACTTTATGTAGTTACTGGGGTATCAATTTTGTGTAGTCATTTTAATTTGTTGTAATTGCTTTTTATTCCTAATGCATTCTGAAAATTTCAAGCACTCCATCTGTAACGCCCCCTTCCTTCTCTTGAGAAGTATACAGGTGATGCCTAGATTCTTTTACAATTAGGGGTTTATAAGTACAGTGAACTTAAATTTTAAATGAATTATCAGCCTTCTGTCACACAATATAGGATTTCACATGAACTGTAACCACAAATCACCACAATAAGTAAAACATAAATGAGAATTTAACTGACAATAGTAACTGAATGTTATGCAATTACCAGGAAAATATTAATGTTTCTAAATTTAACCCTCTTCTTGTTTTTCCCTTCACATAGGTTATTCATACAATGACAGTACACAATGTCAACAAGTTACTGAATAAACGAACAAACAATTAACAACAATGAATTTTACATTAAGACGCAAATGTAATTCTTAAGCACCCCATTTGTCTCTGTTGCAGGCCTGGTTCGCGGCTTGTGTTCGTTGTGGCCAAAAACAACATGGCCGCTTCACTCAACCGAGCTGTAAATAAAACTAAAATAGGTACCTTACAGTAGCATGTCAACCCTCCTACATCGCAGGTGTATGCAGAAACGTTTGCCGTGTTGCGCAACTGTCCGTAGCCCTGAAGTTTTTTTGACACGATGTCCGTTTCTTTTTCTCACAGCGATCAAGACACCAGCCTCGTAGTTTTTTCTCTGGCGAGGTCAACACTCCGTCGTCCCTTGTGAAAGCTTGTGAAAATGCACCGGCAGGCCGCCAGTGAGATTTTCAGTCATTCAAATGTAAATGTAAACGCAGTGCAAGCTCTACAGTTCTGCTTGTCCAGCAATAACTCAGCTTACGTTCCCTACACATACACATTACAATCTCCACAAAGTTGATGTCCGTTCTCTCACACACGAATGCACACACACTCTTTCTCCTGGTCTCCCCGACCACATCCAGCCCCGAATGGCCATGCCCTGAAGTACAATCGTATCTTCCGAAATAAGAAACTGACAGCCACAAACAGTATGGGTTGTATATAAGCACATGTTTAAGCACTACGTTACAACTAAACTTTACTTAACTTTGAATACTCCAGTATTGAATACTAAAACCAAAGAACAATTTCCCATAGGGCTACACATCCTTAAAGATCCCATGAAAGCCTGGTATAGTTTAATTTCCTATTGAAACCGTTATTTAATGTATATAGCCCGTAGGCTTTTGTTTACTGCTGTAAACAATGGTTTTCTACTTGTTGTTGCTAGTTAGAGTTGAGTGGCCCTGAAGGGAGGGGCTTTCACATTCTTGAAAGCATTTTCATTGGATACGTCCATTAGTGCAAGATGAGTCATCAGTGTTTTTGGTCTGTTTTCTTGCTGTTGCTTTCATGTTCAATGTTGTATTTGCTGAATGTTTTGTTCCACATAATAAATGCTTAATTATCTGCATACATGTTTTGACACACTTCACAATCAAAGCTTGTTTGGAGCTAAATTGGCACAGGAACTGTGGTATGGCACAGTGAACTTCCACCCTGTAGCATGTAATCTGTGCCAAACAGGACACTGTCATGCCAATCTAGGGCAGCGTCAGGCATGGAGCGAAGCCAAAGGAAGCGTGTTTTGTTGCCCACTGCTTTGCCAAGGTCAAGTATGTTTGGCAGCAATTCTGATCTCTAGTCTCCGGTGATAAAATCTGTAGACAGCAAAAATATGCCAGATGATGTCAGATATGAAAGATGATAAAATAAGATATGAGGATCGGTAAGGCTGTGCAATGACCTATTTGAATGTGGGCAGGAAGTACATATTTTGTCCTAAAACCAGGCAATAGCTATCCAAAGTTTTGATAATAATCAAATGATTCTGTAATTCAAAGAGACATTTGCTTACTTGTATCTGTGCATTCTATATGAGGTTCATAAGTCAGGCATATGAAAGTTGAGCACCAGTAGATTTGCCTATCCAGTGCTTTATAGAGATTTAAAGCATACATATTTATCTTAGAATGCAGGCTGTGCTCCCTATACTAAAACCCACCTCAAACAGGTCATTATTTAGCACTGTATAAGCACGGCTGACAAGGTTTTTGTAAAGTAAGGATGAGGACTTGTATCTTATTGCCCATTGCTTTGTCTGATAATTTGTCTCTGACAGATATTTGATCATTCAAAACTGACTTTCTTAATATTTTCAAGCTTTCGTCTTTAAGCACACATACACTCGAACAGACATGAAAAGAGTTACCAAATTAGCTCATCTCCCGCTACAACCGAACGTCTCCCTGTTGTAGTTTTTGTTTCATGTCTGCGATCAAAGAGAGTTGACGTTTCGGAGGAGGTTTGCATGTGAATGACACGGCTTGTTATCATGAGCCAAAAACAAACTCATTTTCATTGCGTTTCATTAGCCAGCAATAGACGTTTGGAGAATCATCAGAATGCAGTTCTCAGACTAAGGTACTGCCCCCTCATGTTACATGAAACGATTGGATTAATTCATGGCTGTCAGATGTCAAAGCAGATCTCATTTACACAAAAACCTTCTTGTTTTCCCTCATTGTATTTTTGTTAACCGATGTTAGTCTATATCTAGACTTGGTGTCTGATTCTGATTGAGTTAACATTCACAAAAATATGTGAGTACTCACTATTAACCAGAAGACCCACTAACATTAATAATCAAGAAAGGAATATAATATTGGACTGAATACTGAAAGGAGAAAACTCGTCCAGATGTTTCTCTCAGGGCTGAAGTGAGGAGACATTTAAAGATGGATGAGAGGCACTCATGTCTGTCAAAGAGGCTGTGGGTTATTAGAGCATGGCCGCCCGGTGGCCATCTCAGTTCATGCACACCTGAGTTTGAGGTCCAAGGGCACCTGGGGAACAGGTGCAACTAAACTTGCATCTCGCACCTGAATAAACGTGCCCCGTGTGTACTGTGTATACACAATCATTAATGTATAAAGGCATTTTTTCTAATTGTGCAACAGTGCATACCAATGAACTGCTATATTATAAAGCATATTTCCTGAGATTTCAGATTAATTTGAAGCATTCAGAAGTGCTTCATTAGCATCTGTATAATCAGTATTATTTATCAACATCTCTATTTAATTTCTGTTTTCTATAAACACAAAGCTCAGAAAAACCCTCATTGTTGAGATTTGTCTGTGCTCAGGAGAGTGGATGCTTTCTTAAAATCTTTTTAATGACCCCCTTGTCCTCTGAATTTGGATCCTCATTACTGGAGAGGCGTCTGTGAATATCCCTGTAATGGCTGGCAGCTCTCATCAGGATGGAATAATGACTAAAGAGGCTCTTGTTTTTTCTTTTGTGTTTTTCTTTCTCTAATGTCCCTGATAAGAGATCAGGGTCCTCTCTAAGCCCAAATATACCAGACAGATCAAGGATGAAACATCTGTACTAATGGAGGAGATAATTGGCCCTTGGGTACTCAACAGATGAGGAAACTCAGCAATGTATAGCAGCTCTTTCAATTAAGATATTACATCCTGAACATGTAAATTTAGCTTAAACACAATTGATTTATTAAGTACATAAAGACTACCAGCAAAGTCATTACTGATATTTGTAAAGCTGTGCTTATAAATGCGCACTTTATAAGATAAAAGCACATCAACCTGAATTTTGTATTGTAGTTAGTGTGTACACATAGTATGAATTCAAATGTCTGAGACCACATTAAAAACATCAAAATAAACTTTTTATGTTTTAGGATTTTGAAAAACATTAAAACAACTTTATGACAGAAGAGGTACACTATTCTGTGCTGTTTCTGGTAACACTTTTAACAAGTTGCCTACTAGCTTGCACATTGGCCGTTTATTTGTAGGTATTTATTTAGTAGTTATTTATTTATAGTAGTTGTAACTTGTAGTTAACATGTAGCACATACTAATGCCCTATTCTGCATGACCATAATGTACAACCCTGAATCCTACCCCACTACCTACACTTGAACACTACAACAACTTGATGAGTTGAGGTATGAGTTTATTGAGGCAGAATTTGTAGTTAATGGTGAATACCATTTCCCTCTTTCTGCCATTATTTCAATTTTGAAAAAAAGATGGCATTGATCATGTTTGCTCCTTGTTTGCTGACAAAAGAGGAGATTTCCCTGCTTCCATTAGAGCACACAAGCCGCTCTTTGGAACATTCTCAGATCATGCTGGGATCACTTTAATCATCAGATTTGGCTTAATACATTTATTGCAAACAGCACAGAAAACAGCAAAACAGAAGCATTTTCCTTTGACCCCAAGCTTTTGGATCCCAGTGTCCAATACAATATTTGCAGCATACCTGTGAATATATAGGTATGCTGCAAATTATATCTATAGAAATGATCCTTTTTATGGTTTTGAATATGATATTACTGTATGCCAAGAATTATGAGAGAGTGATCTACTTAGGAGAACATTGTAATGCTGAAAATCATATGAAGTGATATGACAGGTATGACAGATGCTGTCAAGCTAGGAAATGATTGGACTGTCAGTGTCATTCACTGATTTACTTATGATCGAAATGATTTCTCACTCTTTCCCTTGCTCTGTTTCTCTTTGTCTCTGTCTCTCTCCCAAGCTAAAAGGATTTGTGCCAACATTCTCTAAAAGTTCTCTCAAAGTTTTCTCAGTTATCAAAAACATTCCCGCAGTAACGCTAATGCAGTAATGTTTTTATGCTATGTACCATATGTATCAAAAGGTTATTCTTTAGTTGTTAGTGGAACATTAGTGGACGTCTGAATGAAACTGTTCCTGAACATTTTTGTTAACAGTCGAGAGCAGCAAAAATATGCAGCATAGAGGACCAATGTCTTCCAGGCTTTGTTTTTAGCCATTAGGTTAATGCTTTAACAACTATTGTACTTAAACTCCATTAGACATCCCATGATCCATTATTGATGTGATTCTGTGTGAGGCCACAGAAACAGAAAGTCCATTTACAGTGATTTTCTGTTTTAAGCTACACAGGATTTGTGAAAAATACACAATAGCTGTGTGGGCAACCTACAGTTTAGGGAAATGTCATTGCTGACACACACTTGTGCACAAACTCATGACTGCACAGTCTAGACATCATGCATTGGTCAGTCTTTGGAGAGTGAATCATGATACTCTCAGCTCCTAATGAATCACTCTGTTCAAACAGCACATGTACAGTGAAAGAGCTGTTTAAATGAATCACATCATTAAGTGAATAAACATTAAGTGAATCTTTTCAAATATCTTTGTACAGTTTTTACAGTGTAAATTGACTTCACTAACTTTTGGGGTTTTGTTCATAATTTCATAAGTGACCTGGTTAGAAATGTAATATTATCTTATTTCTTTCTCTAATTTATTGTATTTTTGTACTGTTCAAACAAAAGTACAAACAAATAAAATCAGGAACGTTGCATAACCTTTAATTTTCAAGATTAGTCAAATTTTATTTAGTTAAAAACACATTTTGACTATAATGTGAATATAGTGTAGTTTAAAGCCTTTAAAAGCTTGTTCCTGGGCACGTTATAATAGAGGAAAAGAGGCAAAAGACGTAGATTTCAAAACAGATAAAGCCCTGAAAAGGAGAAGAAAGAGGAATATATTAGAGGCGATGTGCTCAGAATGTTGAGTGCTGCTGTGTCTCAAAATGTGATTTATTGTCTGGAAGATAATTCAGCAACATTCAACACTCACTCAAGGCCATAATACCAGCATCCCACAGAGCCCTGTCCTGACCACACACACACACACACACACACACACACACACACACACTGATGTCCAGGTGGCTCAGGCTTGATTACTGGCTAATTTATGGTCAGGCCCCTGTCAACCACTGGCTCCCAGCACACAACCAGTACTGACACTTGTATGGAATGAAATCCTTACAGCTGCCTTAGTCTATTATTCTCTCTCTCCCTCTCTCTCTCACACTCCCCCTGAGTTTAACTGAGCAGAATTAGTGCAAAAAGCAGGAAAGTCAAGGCCTTGGAGCCTCACATCAACTCCAATTAAACTTCAGAACAACACAGAGCAAGCAAGAGAATGAGAGAGAGAGAGACTGTAACAGTTTAAACCTTTCTTACACCATATTTACAACCATAGGCATCGTTGTTTGTAACGGCATGCATTTCCCCCTGACATGCTTCCTTTTTTAACTTGTATGAGATGTTTATGAATTTAATAAGCAGAATGAAACAACTAAGTCACTTACATGTCTGCATTGTGAATAATCAAACTTTGTATTATAACCAACACTACTTGGAAATCTAAACTCAAATTACAAGCAAATTTTAACATTGTGAAAGGGTTACTATGTGAATACCATGTGTGGATGTATTTATTTAATTTTTTTAAAAATACTTACCTGAACTGTTCAGCGTGGATTGGTCTCATGAGTGCAAGACTGTCCTCTTATAACCTCTATCTACAACTTTTTCTGTTCGCTGTATCTCTAACTTTATCCTTTTATCTCTTGCTCTTCTGTCTATCCTCTGCAGCGCGCCCACCAATCCTGACAGTCAGGTCACATTGGCATAAAACGATTTGAAATGTTTTATATTAGAATGCATTGACTGAGCCCAACAGTTCTAAGCTCTTCCAGTAGGCAGTATTCGTCTCATCAATATCGATGTGGACAAGATTTCCCACAACACCGATGTTCCCCCACACATTTTTACATTAAAGAATATTTCGTTTTCCAGGCTCTAAATGTGTCTGTCTCTTTCTCAAATACCTCACCCCCAGATGAAATAGCATATTGAATAGCATTTCAAGATATTGAGCCCCACACTTTGATGGCTTCTTCACTCTGAATTTGTCATTGACACCTGTCTATGTACCCAGACTAACTGAATTAGTGCTCTTTCCCTGCTCCTCTGAAACTTTATAGTGGCACAAAGCATGTAAATTACATTCTAAGATTATTTTAGTGACTCTGGTTACCACGATAATCACATAACCTGCAAAGAGAAAAGCAGCATTAGAGGGTAGCTGATTCAAATGATCTGGTCTGAGGACATTTCACGAGATTAAAAGAAAGTTAATCGCAAGAGAGTTGTTTAAAAGAAAAGTGGAGGCAGGTTACAGCCACAAACACTTTTTGCCTTTAACTCAGTTCAGCATCTCAGCCCATCATTGGCAGACTGAAAAGAAAAATACCTTGCGTAAAGTTAAGAGCAAAAAGGCGAGAAAGCTCCAGTGAAGGGTAGCTCGGCTATGACTTGGTAGACGTGTCTCAACCTTGACTGTGTGGCCAAAACTGGAGCTGAGTGCTGCTAATGAAGTGTCAGGACTCATAAGACCTTAAGGAAAACTAGGCCATAGTGTGAGAAGGGGGGTTGTTCTCGTGTTTCAACTGCTCTTCAAGGTGAATCACTGCTCGTGTTGTGAGGATGGCTTTAAAACGTATTGTGTGACCTCAGCTTCCTGCCTGCCTCATTCTCTTTTTCTCATTATTGGTTTTTGTAAAAACATCTAAAGGCAAGGAAACACAGAATATACTGCGACAAATGTTTTTGTTTCTAGAAAAAAGAATGTAGTGTACATATAGAAACATACAAAAAATACTGTGCTTTTACTGTTTTGATTAATTTATTGTAAATCACTTGATTTAAAATGTTATTTCTTATTATTTTGTTAGTAGTTATTTCTAATTATTTTGCAAGTGTCATCACATGTTTTTTTTTTGCTTTATAATCACGGCTGACAGTTTTTTTAACCATAAAAACAAACTAACACTGCAGTCTATGGAGTGTTTGTAATGTAATTTTGGTATAGGCTTATTTCATTGTCATTCTAAAACTGCTTGAATTCAGAACACGCAGCCATCAGAAGAGTCTTTAAAAACAGGAGAAATGAGAGCGAGAGACAGGAAGAGAGGAAGAGATGAAGAAAGTAAACTCATTTGTAAGCAACTGCACATATAATTAAATTTCCAGCTAAAAGCCTTGTTTGTCATGCATTCTCATTTGCATTGCTTTTAAATATTCATGGCCTTATTTGCATGAACTAGGACAGTGTCTGTGCATGAAACGTCACCCAGCGTTCCAAAGACGTTTCAGTTTGACGTTCCACTCAGTGCTATAAGGGACACTAATGCGCTTTCCCAGCATCACACACACACCCACCCACTTAAATGTACAAATGTAGTCATGTAGCGATGCATATTTCGTTCGCAAGTGATGAATGACCTGCTATTTAGAGTAGCACCAAAGCTTTCAGGGACAAAAAATTAAAATATGAAGATGAAAGCTACACATAACAGTATCAAAAGACCAGAATAAACAAACAAAACACACATCAGCAAATGACAAAACGGAGTCTTTTGCTTTTATTAAATACTATTTTGTAATTAGAACTGTAATCAGAACCCAATGGGAAAAGTATTCAGTAAGTACAATTAGGTTAAACTAAGTGGGATATTAGACAGCGATGACTAGCTGTTGACATTTTCTGCTGGTGTCTTATGATTTGCTCTTGTTGCTCTCTGTGTGTTTTTTAAATGCATGCTCTCATTTCATTACCGTCAGAAGCGAGCGCCTGTCGCTTTAGGAGTGTGTGGGTCCTCAGAGATGGAGGAATTCTTTAAATATTCAACAGTAAGCTACTGTATAGGGAGATATGCTAGATAGAGCCGTGGGCAGGAGACGTGCCTAAATAAGTAAATATGAACAAAAAAGAGAATAGGCTTAATGAATTTAAAGGGTTATGCATCAGTGTCTGCATTATTTACTAAACAACACATACAACCATACAAATACTGGCCTGTGCAAGCAAGTGGGTGGTGGTGGTCAATTGAGACATCAGACTTCTATAGACCCTTTAACACAAACATGCTTACAAGAACACACCCAGGGCTTGGTCTTGTTTCTGTAAATCACAGTTAGTTTATGGCAGGACTAACAGGGCTTGCATTTTAATTATTCTCCTTCATTCCTGGTTAGCAAGCACACACACATAAGCGCACACTCATCTCTCCGCATCTCCGGCGCCCTCATTTGGGTAAACGGAGGGGTCATACTGTAACAATGCATTACACTCAAAGAGAGAAAGGCTTTTCAAATTTTAACTCAAGCTAAAGATCCGGTTTGGTTCTGGCTGCTGACGTTAGCTAGTTCTCTCTTTCTTTCTCTCCTCCTTTGTTTCTTTCTTCTCCATCTTCCTGTCAGGCTGATGGTGTGCTGGTCTGACACCAGCAGACGGTTGGTCTCTGAGGCAGATTAGAACACTGAGGTGAAGGAATGTGCCGACCGAGGTCAACCTCTGACAGCTCACTGCTTCAGAAGATCCTCTGTAATCTCACTCCATGCAAATCAATGATGATACCTTGCTGATACCACCTCATTAGATGCTTTGAAGTGAATACCATGTACAGGCAGCAGATTCCAAACAGGGCTCACCTGAGGTATGAATTAATTTCCTGCAGCCCAACATGATCTCCTTTGGTGTAACATTTTTTAGGAGTTGGATAAACAGCATCTTCTTAGCACCGGTCATTGCTAAATTTGATTGGATGAGGGGGCACCTTGCTGAAGAGGCCAGTTTAGATCAGCTTGAATGTTCACACTGGTCTGCCTGGTAGACCAGCATAGCCATGATGTTCTCCAGCAAATTGATCCAGTCACTGAACAGTGAAACTAGTAAAGATAGCTAAACCAGCTAGAGTTTCTTGATCAGTCAGCGTGATCTTCCTGTGTTAGCCGGTTTATCCTGGTGGCAGTGTTAGCCCATTAGCGTCCGTAACACAACACATGCTGGTCACCAGCTGTGTTGGTCTTTTCAGCAGTGTATTTTTTTTATTTTTGAGACAGTAAAGGTATTTTGTGAACTCACAGACGTAGTTCAAGGAGCTTTGGGTGGTTCACCAACCTTTCCTGTCTCCCAGGAAACCTTGTATTTGTGTGCACCCGGTCTCGTGTGTGTGGAAGCACTGATGTCTGTGTGTGAGCGCGTGTGTCAAGGGCTGGCAGCAGCCAGACCTGCTCAGCCTCAAACAGGCAGTGGCCCAAACCACACTGGGTTGGTGCTATTTGAGTCGACAGGACTCTCACATCCTTCTCTTCTTCCATCTACCTCTGCTTCTCTCTCCTCCCCCAGCCCACCCCTCACCAAATCACAGCTGACATGTCATGCGCCTCCTGGGGCGTCCGCCAGGCTTAGCTCATTTGGCCACTTGTCTTTATTTGTCTGACTCCAGGGGAACATTTATGCATTCATTCATCCATCTTTTGTTCTGTATACTTACACAAATATAAAAATATCATAAAGACGGGGTTCAGGTCTTGAATTCTTGATTTTGTGAAATCTTTACATAAAGCTGGGTCAAAATGGATTTTCCAGTTAGTTGTGGCTGGTGTTTAAAAGAAAGTCATGTGGGTTTAGAACAACATGAGGATGTGTAATGGATGACTGAACTATCCCTTTAACATTATTTGTAGCATTTTACTACAAGCAGCATTTTGAAAAATAAATTTGCGTGATAAGTTAGCATTGCTAAATATGCAGAGACAACAATAAAAAAGCCACTCATAATTTTCACATAAACGGTGGTTCTGTGGCACACATTGCCATATTTGTTTGTTTGTGTGTTAGCCTATTAAGCCCAACAGTGGCTCAACCAATGGTGTGAGTTTGGGGTGGAACTATCTGTTTATTGATCAATGGCAGCCTGGGGGAGTGTTTGGCCAGCCTGTCCGAAAACATAAATTATTTCTTTACATTCCATTTGGTGATGGTAGTGCCACAAAAATTATAAGCTTAACATTTAAAAATGTATGTGTTAATTATACCACATTATATATCTTGTGGACTAAAGTGCCCCCCACCCTATCTAGACGCAATGCCTGTTTGTTTTCACGTTTTTCTCTGCAAGAGCTCGTATAGATTTGTAATTTTCTCTTTGGCATTGATCTTAACTGTATTTTCCCCCAATCTATAAACACACAGAAGGAGAGCGAGCAACAAACAATCACCCATACTTCAGATAATTTTTTCTTAATTACCGCAGGGAACAGGCAAAGGCAGTTTAAAAATGAAATGAAAAAATAAATACCAGCTGAAGAGTGATCGCTTGTGGCTCTGAATCATAACAGGTCAGATAAAAACAATCAAAACACGTCCTTTCCCACATCTGTTGGCCTCAGGGCCTTATATGCAGCGTAACCTCAGTAACACAACGTTTTTTTGGGTAAAGCTGGAACAACTCAAGGGACTCTGCCTTTATGAATCTTCAAATATATTCAGAAAATGTTTTTGTCTCATTGTCTCATGGTTGTAACATTCAAGTGTTTTTGTTTTTTGCGTTTTGATCTTGGGGCCCAATTTAATAAATAATAAATCAAGTCAAAGACTCATAGACCTCGTATTGAACCCTGACCTTTTCTAGCGAAGATGTGACATTAAATGGCTAGACCCAGGGGTCTAAGTCAAGATCAGGGGAAAGGTGGTATATGACAAGACAAATCAAAACATTCTCATATCAGACTTCATCACACCTCAGCTCTGTGTAAACTACAGGAGAATAAAAGACAACAGGTAAGATCCTGACTGATGCCAAATATGTACAGTACTACATAACTGGGTGTTTTTTGTGAGGGTTAGGTTAGTAATAGGGTTAGCAGAAAAAGCTCAGTATAGAAATCATTACCTCTGTAGAGAGTCCCCATAGACCACACGTGCATGTATGTAAGTGTGAGTGTGTGCGCACATTGCTTTACCAAAAAATCTTTTGCTTTAGTGTGTCAGTCAGAAATATACATTTTCAAACTGTTTTAATCATGGATAAAGTGAGAGTCTAAGTCAGCTGAAATAAAATCTTTAAGAATTGTAACAACATAAATATGCTCCTTTGAATGGCTGGTAACGGAGTTGGAGTTTTGGGATCAGCTGGTGTAGTTAAAGCATCAACCAGCAAGGGCTAAATCAGCCAGGCTAACCAGCCAACAAAGATCAGAGTTAATAAGGAGGTACAGATGCAAGTGTGATGTATTGACTGTGTTTAACTAAAACTTCTCTCTTTTTCAAAACTCTGTTTTCACAAACACGATGCAAAAGTAATTTGGTCTACAAATTATGTCACATCATCATGTGGTAGTAATTGGTACCCTACCAGTTGAAATCAGCTCAAATTTTTAGTTTTAATCCAGACCATTTAAAAAAAATGAAAATACACGTCAATAATTCAGTCATTTTCACTAGTGTGGGTTGGGGCATCTAATCTCTGCTAATGCAATCCAAACATGCACTGCATTGCTTTACAGTGCAGCCCACGTCTTCCGATTTCCATGTCGCTACTTTTTAGCTTTCATCTAAAGATAAGACAGCCACCAATCCATATATTCAATACGGTTCTATGTCTTTGCTCCATTTCTTTCTTTTGTCTTCTGAGGATATAAACGCAAGATTTTTGGAGTGAAAGTTGTACTTTCAGGCAAGTTAGACAGTCATGCTGTCAAGCAGTGAAATCGCTTTTTCATAAACAAACTTCTCAGCTTCATAATACACACACACATACTGCCCACACTGAGTGACTCTCCAGATGGCTGCTGTGAAGAGTGCTTCAGACTTCAAAACACTTGTCACATTGCTCATCAAACCCATCATATGGATTCTCCAATTAAAACAAATTTGCTGCATTTCCTCCTCATTCAGTTCTGGAAAACACCATTAACATTTGTATAGCTGGACTCTGTGACCTTTATGGCTATGTGCCCTGATGTATCTTCGTGGATTCGCTAAGTTAACAGCGCCGGAAATGGCAATAAACACCCTTCAGCTAGCACAATGCTAATGTCAATCATTCCCCTTGCTGCAGCCCAGCTGATGAACTGCAATTTGATGGTGCCATTTGCATAACATCTGTTCTATTAGAACTAATAATCCCACAAACTCTCCCTTTTGCAGTTGAAAATTACACTTTCAGCACTTGAAATAGTTCTGAACTGGTGATGTACACCCACCATGCAAAAAAGATATTATTCCATTGTTTCATGCACAACACATCTATCTTTCCTGTCAGGTTGTGGTACTTATCATGTAGCATATGAAATGCGCATGAATGTGATGGTTGTTGTTAGGGAATGATACAGTGAGGGTCTGCTCTGCCCTTGAAATTATTGATGATGTTTTGACTTCCCTGATCTTGGTTCACAATCTTTTGTTAACAATGTGGCTGTTGCCATTCCAATAATAATTAATATATTTAGGAAATAAAAGACAATCTCATTTGATGGAGGTAATCAAGCTGCGGTAGCCATTTGTCAGTTGCCAAGTCGGAAGTCCATGCAGTTAGGTGTCTACAATTATAATGATTTGATTAAAATGTGTTCAGCCTGGATGAGAAAGAGAGATGTAATGTGTTTTGTTATTTTCTTGAGAAAAAAACATTCAGAGGAAGCTTTGTGGTCCTGTGAGGTGCTGATGTGGTGTTGTTGGAGCCACATCTGAGAAACCATTCCTCTGTTTGTGGAATCAGCACTGGATGCTTGATGTTGGGTTCCACTGTTGTTTTTGTACATTTATTCAAACAAGTTTAACATATTGCAGTCATTTTACAGCTACATATTCCTTCACCGCAACAACAGTTTGTTATACGAACAAGACAGCTGTGTCGTACTTGGTGCATGTAGTGTGTTAGTATTTAAACCATTGTGTTTGATCTCTAGAGACATATTTGAAAAAAACAGTGGTACTGGTCTGTTCACAGTCATTAGAACAAATATTTAATTGTTAATTGTTGTTTTCTTTATTGCCAACATTTATTAATTCATTGATAATGTTTATTTCTTATTTATATTTTGACACTTAAAATCTTATTGCAACTGTTGTGTTCTGCGTCAACATTCAAATAATAGTTTTCCATTTAATAAAGGTGAATAAGGGACTGGGACTGAGATTTTTGTATGCACAAGGAGACAACAGCCAGTGCTCCACAGAGAGATCTGATCTCACAATCATCGAGTCTGTCTGTGATTACATTATAAACCAACAAAAAATACTGAGACTGAGACTAAATCCAGAAAAACTGTGGCAGGTTTCTTCAAGAGTCTTGGAGACGCTGCCACAGTTCTTCTGGATTTAGTCTGCCTCAGTTTTTTCTGTTGGTTCATAATGTAATCACAGACAGACGGATGTATAGAACATGCCTGGTGTGACATGATCGATAAAGAATGCTGATCACATCATTGTACCATTGCAACAAAATGAATAATGCATAAACACACATACAAACATTCTCACAAACATTCAAGACATTTGCTCATTATGGCAGAGGTGATTTGACAGTGGTCACAAAAGCTAGGCGGACAGACAGGTGTAACATCTGGACAATCTGTTTCTATAAAAACATCTCTTTCTGCCTCTTAGCCTGACAGCTGGGCTGTGTTCTACCTGGCCTGACCCACCACTAATGGGGTCTGTGGCTGCCAAATGCCAGACACTAGCACAAACACATGCCGGTGCTTTGTTTCTTTACTTATTCATCCACATTCTCGTTTCTTATTCTGTTCTTCTGCCAGATCAAGTATCTGACATCTGCTGTATCCAGATTACTAAGGGTTTTGTCCTGGAACAAAACATTCTTTGCAAAGATATCATCAACAAAGATGCAGGTAGTTGGTTTTAGTATGGCTGGTCCGACTCAGAGATGCTCTTTACCGAACAGGCAGAGATTTCAAACTCAGGTCATGTACTATACATTACCTTAAAGAAGGAGTGCAACTAATAATAATAATAATAACAATAAATCTGTCATGATTTACTCCCCCTCATTCTAATTTCATTGCAAACGCTTTATGGGCTTCTGTCTTGTGTTTAGTGTAAGGTAACAGACTAAGGCTGCGTTTACACTGCAAGTCTTAATGCTCAGATCCGATCTTAAGTCTATATCCGATTTTTTGGCCTGCCTGTTTACACTTATGCCTCGTCTCCGATGAACTTGTTGACATTAGTCTCCCCGCCAAAAAGATTCCAGTCATTCACTAATGTGTGCACTATGATTGACCCTTGAATTGTAGATGGACTTTAGGTAAAATCTGTTCAAAGGTCAGCAAAAGTACACCCAACAGCAATTAATTAGACAAAAAAACGAAAGTGGGGTTTTAATACTGCTTTCACAGTGACTGCTTTAATGCTTTCCAAATCCGTAACACGACAACTCCATATATCCTTATAGCCTCCTTATATTTGGCTTTAATGCTCTTCGCAGCCAGGTTCGGTACATGTGCGAAATGATGACGTTGAACTTAATTCATTCTGGAACAATGACATTACAGCCAAGGTGAATCAGATATGTGTGTTTAGACCCAGGTTGGATGTCTGGACATCGGATATGTATTTATGTATTTAAATCCACATTTCAAAGTGACCCACATTAGATACAAAAAATTCAGATCTTGTGTATTTACACACGTGCAACAAATTTGAGTAAAAAATAGATTTTTTTTAAAACAAACAAATAAAGGGTACATTTGATGGACTATCATTGTGATTAAAGCAGCCATCTCTGATTAGGCTAGGTAATGTGTGCTTTATATGTGGGAACAGTTGTTCACTTCATACCTTTTAAAACAGGCAATGCATCGTACAGCCATTCTATTACGTTACAATATTCTATCACATTAACTGGGCCATAAAATATGACATCCTACTTTACCTGAATAGATTAGCTGAACTAAAACAGGCAAGCAGCCTGTTATTACCACTTTCACACATAAAGTATTAGTCACCTCGCCGTGACGTTACCTTCCTAACCTTAAGTGCAGTTGTCAGATGGAAAAGACTGAAGCCTACAATGGCTTTGACTTTTGCCATTATGTTTCTGTGCTGCATGTGTTTGTTGTAAACACAATAATCTAATTTATGCGCAGATGCTTTGCTTGTCATCGCTCAGTGATGTTAACCTGTAGTCTATGTCTTGTCTTCCTGAAATACAATAGAAGTGTGTATATGTGTGACTGAGAAATATGAATACTAATGTGGCTCTGCCAGGAACAATTAATAGCTAGTAAGCATACGCCGACCTAGCCCTCTTTAAATATGAGTGTTTAATTAGGCTGAATTATTAATTGGGGCTTTATCATATCTCAGAGCAGAGAGTGAGAGAGGAAGGTAAATGGGTTTTAAACTAATGACTGCTGTAGTAGAGATTTAACTCCACTCACTTTGACAAGATAAAGCAGATAATAATGTTATAGCGGGTCGTGAATTATGAACTCAGTCTATATAAAGAGATGCATTAGTCTCATCTTCTGAAGATGAGGTTGAACCATTGCAGTTGTTCAACAGGCCGTCACCTAATGACCCTGTGAGGCAGTGATTGAAGCCTATAAAGAGATTATTGTGTGAGTTAAGTAATCTGTTTATAAGAAACTTGTGTTTCATTATTCTCCTTGTGCATGTGACAGTAAAGCTATTTTAACACAAATCTGTTGATTTAGATCAAGTACCTGCCATGTTGCTATAGCTCTCAATATCAGGAGCACTTCTGGAAAGAACATACTTGTGAAACAGTCTTTTGAGAGTGGCATGACCTTGGTGTGCTTTAATATTATTCATTTATTTATTTTAAATAATAATCACCGCAGTCATTAATTCAAGGTATGTGAGGTAAAATTAGTTTTGCATGCCAATATTTTAAATAACAATTTTTTTTAGAAAACTGTACGATTTATAATGCTGTTAAATCAACATTCTGTCAGAGGAAAACGAGAATATAAATAGGTTTTTTTCATCTGTTTGAACAAATATATCATCTAGAACATAAACAAACATGAAAGGGGAGCTTGTCTTCCATAACAAACACGTTTAATCATATCGCAGTCATTAATATAAAAAAAACAGCCTGATACAGTACAAAGGCACAAAGATGACATTTCAATCTGAAGAGTCATATTTTTGACCCCTGGAGTAGTTTTATAACCTTCTGGTGACTGTGTTGGTTCTCGTGTGCATGTGTGTGAAAGTGGCAGGCAGAGGTGCTAATGGTCAAAGCACAGTGATCATTTCACACCTGTGCAGCTTGCCAAGTGACATTTCAGCAGCCTCTCACTTCTCTCATGCACACGGTGGCCTAAGCACAACTAGTTTTACATGTGAACTTGTATCTATTTTTCTTTTTTGGCCATGTACACTTGTTGCTAAGATCCATTTTTGGATTGAGCATGTGTAGACATATACTGCATATACGCTCAAGATTAGATTCACATTCAAGTGTTTCTGGGCTTTTTTCTATTATTCTGCACTCAGGTGGTCACAGGAAATGCATTTAAGGGACATGTCACTACCAGGTGGTAAATTGCGTTCTATGTAAGGTGACCACTTTTCATCAGATCACCCAAAACTGATCCTAAAACCAGGTGTAAACAGTGCGTTTTGCTTGTGTTATGTGTTTGTTTTAGGCTTTACCCTCTGAAACTGTAGTGTAAGTCCTCACCACACTAGTTGCCCTTTAATTTTACCTGCACACACACACGTCCACGTCACACTACCTGCTTCATGTCTCTGTGATGACCCATTTACATGGAAATCATAATGAGGGAAAATTGAATCTGTGCCTGTTATGACCTCATAATGGCCGAGTCGGGTGGTAAGAGACAGCTTCTGTGTGTGCGTACGGACAGGAAGAGATCCTTTGGGAGAACAATGTTTAAACTATCACAAAAGCTTTTCACTGCCCCTTTATCTTGACTCTGTATAATTATTGTGGTGTTTACATAAGTAATGTTAACAAGACAAGCTGAATTTAAATGTCTAACATATGCTCAGGGCTTCAATAATTACTTCCAAAACTGGAAGTAATTATTGTCTTAAATCTTTTGTGACACTTAAGTTATTTAAAATTGCCCATTTCTGATTAGAAAGGATATCCAAATATATGATGTTAAATTGATTTAGACTGTTTGCTTTTGAGGATGTCTGAAGATTTTATAGGCAATAAACCCATCAGTAAAGTTGTTTTTAGTGATTTCCAATGTCTTTAAATGTGTTCAGCGTGCCAATCTGGCTGAATTTCTGCTTCATTTAGAAGTAACAGAATTGTAAACAGTCAATACAATGTGCATATTAGGTGCTTGCTGGGGCTTGCTGGCATTGCTATAAATCAGCATTATGCATTATTGTAGAATTATGCACACACATGGTTCATTTTCAGATTGACGGCCAATATCCCAGAAGGCCTGAAGCAATGGCACCTGGAAATAAATGCATAATTTCTGAAGTTATACAGATCTTTTCTTTGGTTCTACAAAGTTCGCTGTACACTTGAAAGGGCGCTATATAATAATGGAAGTGACTTGCATCTTATCACACAGACACTCACACACTTGCGCACCGTACGTGTGTAAGAGAAAGATTTATCACACAAATGAACCTCTGAAATTAACTGCATGGCTTTCATCGCTGATCACAGCAACGGGCTCTCTTTTCTAAAAAATGGTGCTTCCACAGTGTGTTTGTGAACTGTTAAGAGTAAATACATTTGCTTTTGCCTTTTAAAATTCTTTGCACAGATCCTACACCACAGAGTGCATGTGTTTTTTTTTCCTAATTTGTGCATGCTTTGATGCATTTGTGCATTTTTTTAAAAATATTTTTTATGAAAAATGTAACACAAAGAATGTGGATCTGTCACACACGCAACCCACTCGTGAGCTCACAGCCCTAACCTCACCCTTGGACCAACAAAAGCAACCCAGCTGTAGCCATTTCCAGAGAAGCACCTTCTAAATACAATGTTTGCTGTCTCTCAAACACACAAATACCTTTTCACAAAACACATCCCAATTAAATACTGCACGTTACACTAGTGCATTTAAAAAGCCTAAATCAACCTCCTACAGAACTTGACACTAGAAGAACCCACAAAGCCAGAAGCATTAAGCTCTCTACAAAGCTTCAGGCTATTCAGCCATGAAGTTCTGAGGTGCTAGCGGTCAGTCATATACGAAGGCTGCGGATGTTTTGGGCTGGCCGGGGGGACTGCAGATCAGAGGGTACTGGCCTGCCCAACCAGCCGGAAAACTAGCAGCATGTCTGCTATAGTATTGGGCCACTGGGTGGTGGAGCCAGGTGTGAGAAAGAGATGTCATGCTCCAGAGGGCAAGCCAACTATCTACAACACCCCATTACCCTACTACAGAGAAGAGGGACAACTCAGACTCCAGTGGAGTGAAAGAAAGAGAGATAGAGAGAGAGACAGAGACAGTAGTGGTTGTAGAGACTGTTCGAGGTGAGGGGCCTTGAGATATTAAGAAACCAAAGGACAGCAGGAGAATATAATGAGAAAATACAACGATGGAAGGAACAGATGAGGGAAGAAAAGATGGATGAGGGAGAACACTGAAGAACAAGATAATAAAGATAAAAAAAGTTTTTTTACCATGTTTTTGGTTTAATATAAAGTAATCTAGTAATGGTATATAAAAATGGTTACGAGAACAGCTTTGTGAATTTACCAGGGCTTGACAAAAATGTTCCAGGTAAAATGTAAAAGATTGAAATATAATAAATATTAATATTTAAATAAAAAATCAGGGGGCAAAAAAAATCTGTATAGTTAAAAAGTGTGCCTCATAAGGGTCAAATTTCCCCAAACTCCTGGTTGAAAATGACTGTAAATAACTATAATGTTTAAAGTGACTTTAAAGTTATAGTAGTTGTACCACAGTGCTACCAATATCTGGTACCATCACTGTGACATGGTACTAAAACATCACTTTTTTTAGGGGAAAAGGGATAGAAGGGTGTAAAAAGAGATAAACATGCGGGAAAGGCAACTGGGAGATTGCAAAAGAAAATGTAGAAAGCTTTAAAAGCAAATTCAGTTAGAGAAGCAGTCTGTTAACAAAGACAATGTACCAGTGATGAAGTCATGATAGACTTTGTTAGAAGAGTAGCACCCATTTCTGCGAATGACAAGAGAGATAAAGAGCCATTCAGCATGGCTGTTTGGAAACAGCAAAATGTGATGGTATGTTTGGGTTGAAAGAGGTTGGAATGCAGCGGGGATATAAAGGATATGTATGTGTGTTTGTGTGTGGGTGGCTGTTTGGCTGTGGGTGGGTTTCTGTTTAGAAGGGTATTGGTGAAGGTATGGTCTATGAAAGGAAATCAGCCACAGGAGAAAAAAGCGAAATGCCAAAACAGAGTGCACACACACAAACAAAGCGTTCCTTCTGTAGCCATGTGTCATCTGTGTGGGCTTCAGCTACAGTCATAGGGGTCCGAATTGACACATCTTAGTTACATATGGTTAGCAGCACAGTGTACAGTAACCGTCGTGTGACAACATTGGAAAGGCATGGCAGAGAAGCAGCATGGAGAATCTGCTTGCTCAGTGGAGTGACAACAGACCAGCCTTGTTCATTGTCATGCCACTTTGCGTGTCTGTGTTTTCTCAGCGATTGCTCTGCGAGAGCGTGCAAACCTTGGATCCCAGTCAAGCGCATGCATGTGTGTGTCAGAAAGAAAGGGCTAGCGATTGCACTGGTGCCCTGCATACATGTCTAAAATTGAAACCTGCCTGTTTTGAGGTGGAATATTGTTGTTCATGCCCCTAACTTTATTTTCATACCTCTGGTGTCCTTATTTCTTTCCAGATTCATGATTCTTGTGACACATGTCTGCAGTAGTGCAGAATGCTGTGTCTTACATGCAGCAATAAATATTATCTTGTGCAGAAACAGGGCTGCAGTAGTTCTCTGGGTTTTTCTTTGTCGCTCCTACTTATTTTTCACCTGGTGTCTCTGGGGTCCTTCCTTTGCAATTTGGAGTTAAGAGGTGCTGTTTATAGAACACAATAAGGTTAAAACATGAATGACAACACATCAGGAGTTATTTCCATCAAGCTGTGTTTGGGTGTATGTCTGATGTATTCTGGTACTTGAAACGGGAATCTATCAAATAATGTTACAAGAGGTTAAAAGAGAAACAGTTATGTTGGACTTAGTTAATACTGTTTATTTTTTATTTACATAATTTATTTACATATAAGTCCCCCCTTTAATATATTAAAACATGTCAAAAAATAAGCAGGTGAATATATTTTAGATCCTAATCAAAATAATCAAATTAAAATAACCAAATAACTAAATAATGCAAATCATTTGAATAATCAAATTTACTTTAGGTCTTAATCAAAAAAGGTTCACAAATTGAAGCCAAAACGTCTTTAACTTTGAATCTAATAATTTTTGAGTTTTGATACAAAAATATGAATAACATGATATGTTACATGCATAAATTATGTTGTACTTTTTTGCCATCTCGGGAATGATGGGAAATGTAGTTCAGTTGCTGCATAAAGTGACAAAATAATTCAGGTTTCTGGAGAGCACCATGTCACAAATATTCTACAGAAGGCTACATGTTTGTTTTTTTCATAACTATCATCTCTGTAACTGTTTAGGCTAATCCACACCACCTGACTTTTGTCAAAAACAGTTTATCCAAATGTGTTTTAAACATATTCCAATATAAGTGTTACCTCTGTTTTCGAGCTGCTCTCGCTGTATCCACATTTGGTTTGGTACTGCTGTAAGTCTCAGAATGGAGTGCTGTAGGTATTTCGGTGTACGGCTCGTTATATTGGTTTAGCTGCACTGGAGCGCCTAGTTCAGTTAGCTCTGTGTGGGTGTGCATTAACAGCTGATGGGATTCTGGGCAGAGTTTGTAATTTCACACCTGACCACTCATCCACACCACTGCTGGGCACTTAACTGAGCTGAGTGTACACACACACACACACACTGCAGGTTTCCATGGACATCATGCTCCTTGAATGTTAGCCACCCTGTTAAGTGACTGTTTAAATAAGAGGGAAGAGGAACAAATGGGGGCTGGTGTCATAGCTCACGAACATGAGAACAGCTGGTTTAACTGATGACAGTAATGATGATGTTTGGTATAATTCATGACTCGTCTCTCCAGCGTCTTGTATTAGCATGCACGTCAGCCCCAGAAATGCTTCAGATCTATTAGTAAAAACTAATCAGGGGGCTGAAATGATCTCATCTCAATGTCCATGGGCTTTATTAAGCGATTAGGTTTAAAAATTGTGCAGTTCTTCGTAACATCCCAGTTACTGTGTCACAGTCAATGATCAGCCGGTGCTCAGCCAGAGAATCTCCAAAGGGCCACTTTCCACAGGTGTAAGAGACTAAGGTTTATTAAAATAACATCAAGGTCTTTGTTGACAAGTCATGCAAGTTCTGAAAACATTTTAACAGTCAACGTAGGTAATTTAATTCAACGCCTTTTTGAGATCAAGAGCCGTTTTTGCCACAGAAGCTATCAGGAGCCCAACACACAGCGTTATTGAGGTAAAAAGATAGAACAAGACAGAGAGGAGAGAGATAATGGGGATGTAATAATAGAGAAAATGGTGGTGGCAATGGGGACATGAATTTCAGAGAGGACGAGACCCAAAGAAAGAGGCCGACGTGAAGAATTACAGGGAGAAGCAGATGGGAACATTAAAAAGAAGAGCAGAAAGACACTGGAGATGGAATGAGGACAGGATGGAAGGAAAGCGAGAGATGGAATGAGAGAGAGAGGATGGGAACTGGGTGGAGGGCTGATTCTCTCTTCTCTTGATTAGAAGGAAGAGGCTGTCAAACAGTATGCTGTGCATTGATTCTCTGCCATGATCAAAAGTGACACAAAGGTTACAAGAGTGTATGTCATCTGTAATCTTGTACCTCCTTCAGGAGTCTGAGCCTCATTGTGGTGTGGGTGGTCGTTCGCTTGAGCCCCCATGAGCCTGGCACAGATTTCAAAGAACTTCAACCTGGTCTGCTGCTGATCAGAAGACCAGAAAGACAAAAGAGAAGATCTGAATTCTCCTCTTCATCAATCCTTCAACATGTATCTGAGCAAAACACACAATCCATGCAGAACTGAAAGTCGATATCAGCACCCCAAATATATGTAAATAAAAATGCCGAGTATGGTGTTTAGATTAGTATTAATTTCAATGTATGATTCCACCGGAGACAGAAAGCTGTTGTTAGTTGAATCAAAGATTCTTGTTAACTCTCATATTAAAATGTCACATTGTCTTTGTGAATGTCTTTGACAGAATGAATATGTGCTTCTAAAAGACAGGTGGCTTTTATGCAACACACGCACACTTACCTACACAAACACCCTACACAAAAATCAAAGGTAAACACATCCGTCTATGTGTATTTTTATAAATGCTCTACATTAGTGGGGCATTTTCTTTTATGTATTCCATTTACATTACCTGCAAAGGTAGACAAAACATACAAGCTGTGTGAGGTGAAACCTTTGAACCACTAATGGTGTGATTATGTATTGCAGTTTGGTAAATCTGAATATTATTTTTATCATAGATTTGCCCTTGCAGAATAACAAGGACTCGGAAGGCCAGTTAGTCTTTGAATGGCTTTGTAACATTGCAATGGATATTCTTTCAGCACAACATTCCACAATCAGCCCGGGATGTTCATTGAGCCAGGATGGAATTGGGGCAGATTCAAAAGGAAACACACATTTCAATTGAGTGTAAATTGGTCCTGCATTATCTTCCCACCAGCCCTTTCTTACTCTGAAATTGACTTGCACCACATTAAAATCCAATGTCATTTTCAAACAGTGCTGTCACCATTGGGGGATAATGACTTTGCTTTTTAGTTGAATGCATTGCTTTTCACGGTGTGTGTATATGCATGAGTGTGTGTGTGGTGTCGGAACTTAACAATCAAATAAAACATTCTTTTATCAGAGATTAAAGGTTGCATGAAGATGACAGCATGGAAGCATATAGCTGTTTTTACAAGTAATATACTATCACCTATCAAATGTAATTCGGCAGCTATGTTATAACTTCGGAGTCTGAGGTCACAATGGTCATTAACTTTGAATCTACGTCATTGTAGATCTAGAAATTGATCTTGCTGTGCATTGCAAATGGCTTGCCTTTGATTCATTTTCCATTGCATTCCAGTAGAAGACCAGACTTTGTTCAGGAGACTGATTGATTTTGGAAATGTAAAAAATGCATCAAAGTTTAGATTTACTTTACAATGAGACAGCAGAGATTCGGAGGCCTGCATATTGCCACTGCTTTGGCTGTATATGCACAGAGAAGGCATTATTATCTCTGCAGTCAGTATAATGCCGGTAACAGAATTGTGCATTGTGCACAATTGTCATTGTGGTTCCTGCTTTTTTTTATGAGGAGGGCTGTGTAAACGGAACATTCTGGGCTGTGTGTGATGTGTCTGGTTCCCATTGTGCTTTATCATAGACATTGTGAATCCAGCATTGTGTGTTTCATCAAGTGAACCTGGCTCCAAAGGTACATTAACATGGTGTCCTTGAGGTCCAGAAGGTGGCTGACAATGGACTTATCTTTCAATCCTTACATGATGAGAACACCACGGCCCAATCTTCTTTTGGACACTTCTTCTGTTGCAAACAACAATCCTCTTGTTGTTTGCCCTTATTGTTGGTATTATTTGCCATTTAGCACCATGCATATACCATGGCATGTTAATATGGTAGTCATGCAATTCTGTAGTATATATATATACCAATTCCACTAACTTTCTCCAATGACACTGTTTTTGTCACATTTTATAGTGCACAGATTTATAGCCAAGAGAATGAAAGTAATAAAGACTCACTTTCCTAAACTGTCATCTCTCTCTAGTAGCTTTGTTATTTATTGTTGTATATATTGTATCTGTTCAAGTCTAACTTTAGTAGTACAGTAGGTTGTCGCATGAAAAGCTACAGTTTCAAAGTAGCTTCTCCAGTATTGCAGTGTTTAACCAGGGTATTACCATATGATACTGTCAATGTACCATAGTAACACTACAGTGTTTTTTATCACTCCCGACCATAGCACACACACACACAAACACATGCAGTTCACCAGTCTAGTGTCTCTAAGCAGGTGTGTCTGAAATAAAACAGCATTTGACTTGAGCTTTCATACTCCAGTCTTGCTGCATTTATTTTCCAAATCAGTTTGGCCCCTAATCCTCTCTTACACATGGCTGGTGTGTGAGTAGTTTTCTTTGAAAAGTTACAAGACCCCTTCCACACCACACACTAAAACACTCGACAAACACATGCGCTACAAACTTGCGTGTTTTCACACCCACAAACACACACCGCCTCACCTGTGCAGTTAAAACAGATTAATTCTCATGCTGTCCAATAGGGTCTGTTGCCATTTTAATGTGAATTAAAACTAGGTAAATGCCACCATTGCTCAGTCAATAATTTCCCTCATGCAGTGGCTGTTCCCATCGAGTCTGTCCTTTAGCAGGGCTAAGAACACAGAGAGCAATAATTCTGCTAAACACAGCAATGAGCCGTTTAATTTCAGCACACCAGAAGCCACTGATGTGGCATTTGACTTTTTGACTGCAGTGAAATTTGACCTTGTTACAGCATCATTACAAAGTGAAGTTAAGGTACAACCACACAAGAGACTTGCGCATTCACATAATCAATAGAGGAGATACATGTTACAGACTGACCTTATGACTCAAAAAAGGCTGCAAGCAGGAAAGTAAAGCTAATGTGAAGGTAAAGGCAGTGTATTTTGAATGTAGTCTTAATAGTCTCTGTGTATGGGGACATAACAATGTATTGTTACAGACTATTGTTACTGTTATTTGTAAATAAAATGATTATTTATTAAAAGCATAAGCCGTAGACCATGACATCATATCCTGTTGTCGATATTCATCGCAAAATCTCAGGTATAATTTATCATGCTTTAAGTCTAATGTGACCACACAAACTTTTCAATTTGTGTGAAAACTATTGGCAGAAGTATTTATGCTGTAGATGTTGTATTGGCCACATGGACATTTTATGCTGAACAGTTCTGCAATGGTAAAATCTTTCAGAAATTTGGCTGTGTCAGAAGCTCTATATCAGCAGCGCTATTATTTTCTGAAGCGAAACAATCCCACAGCTCTAACCTGCACTGCCCTTGCTGACAACCACCTTTCCAGACCATGGCCACTGATTGACTCCTCTGCCAAATAAAGAAAAACACATCTTTCCTCCCAGGAGGGTCAGGTCAGCATGCCGCTTATCCAGGCATTTGCCCTCTAATTACTGCAGAAGAGGAATATTTGTTCCGTTTGTCATTCATTTATGAGTTATTGGTTGTTAAAATTGAGCTTTCTTTGGGTCAAAGCTACCATCACTAAGTACATAGATTTTTAGACGACCATAAAAATGATATGCATTTCTCTTTGTATAAGAGGAACTTAAAGGATTGCACATTAAAAACCCTTCATATGAAATATAATATTTTCAAATACACTTGACAATGATAAGACAGGTCATGACAGACAGGTGCTAACGAGATAGGAACAAAAAAAGAGCTGCGTGAAAGACATTTTAATCTTTTAAACCCAGGCAGTAGGCACATTGTTAGACAAACTAGGTGTCACTGTTGAATTTTTTCATAAAAAGGTTATTTATTTATTTCTGACTCCCGTGGTGAGCTCTAACGAGACACGGGCTCTTTGAAGAGTTAGCCTGTCACACTTAATAGTTGGCCTTTCTGAACTTGTTAAGCTGCTTCTCCCCATGACATGCATGCCAGTAAAAGAAGGTTTCGAACAGTTTGCATTAAGACTCGCTTGGAGAAATCTATGATTAAAACGGGGTGCGCAACGTTTGTGTCAGAGAAATGACAGCGCTGTGTCTCGGCTCCGCTGCGGAGAGCAGAGAATATTGCAACACATATTTTATCACAGGCGGATATGTAAGAAAGAAATTCCCTCTTTGTTGGAGATTTTCTTTACATGAGTGTATATGGTAATGAAAGGTGAGATAGCTTTCTGAAAGTGCTGCCAAGCTGTGTCTGCGTTTTTAAATTTGACATGCGAATGCTTGTTTTTATGTGACACGGTGCATTTTTAACACACTGAGTGTTCGTGCAGGGAAGTTATTGCAGGGAAGTTTATGTAACCGGACCCCAAGACAGTCACTAATGGGCTGTAAGGTGGTACTAATTCCATGGACCCACAATAACTTGTGCTGCCCTCTGGTTTGATTGGAGATCATTCTACCCTGATTTTAGAATAACTGACTTCTGTTGGCTATAAAAATGTTTTTACTTAAATAATTTGACAGTCAGGAGACTGTTTCTCATTTAATTTCCATGAGAATGCAATGCTGCTCATAAAATGTTTTGTAAATGAGCAATACATTAAGACCATATTGCCAATTTAAAATGATTTACCTGAACAGCTCATGCTATTTTTTCTCAACATCGTGATGGTAGATACACAGAGAGCATTGCCTGAGGAGAGCGAAAGGTGAACTGCTATATTTAATATATTATTTGTAGGTCTGAAAAAGTTGCTTCCTGTTAAAAACAATTGTTTCTAAATGCAAATGAAAGTCAAAATGCAAGTCTTAATTCTGTAAAAAGTTTAATCACTTATTTTTATTTCACATGCTTATTTTTGTTGCACCGTCATGACATGACAGGAAGTAGAGAAGGACTGGTCAGGCATCGTCCTCAGTGGATCTCCAGCATAGATGTTTTTTAGCCAATCAAGGCCCTCATCTGCCTTCACTGTGTACATGCAGACATGCATACTTTTTATAGCATTTAGAAGATATATTCAAAGGGAAGTTCTGACACATCTTAGATTTCTTTTAATGTAACATAACAAGCTGACTTAATTTCGTCTACCTTTCCCTAATCAAGTAGAGTGAGCCCGGCTGGAAATTTTCAAAATGTAGTCGTGTCTTAAAATGCCAGCACCTTTGATCATAATGACCTCAAATGCTAATGTGGGCTTTAACAAACTCCCTCCTGTTTATGATTAATACGGGGGGTTGCACTCATCAAAAAGAAGAAAAGCGGACTCTGTAGCTTTGAGTGGCACACGGTTGGCAATTAGGGTCACTGCAGGAAGGTAATTCTTAATTTTCATATTAGGAACCTGCTTTCACCTCTTTTCGGCAATCTGGTTGAGAATGTGATGTAAAGTTGATTGGATGAGCTTATCACAGAGAAGACTCAAACTTTTCACCAGAGTTGTATTGGAAGTGCAAACTTTAAGTATATAACTCTGCATTTTACACGTGCATCAGATCCATAAGGCTGAAGAAATTGCCGACGTCTGCGCCATGAAAAAGACCATGTCTCGTGGTCAGCATTTTCCATCGACTCTATTTCTGTCAACAGTATTTTCTGTTCTCAGCTTTTGTGTGTGCGGTTCTCTCCATCTTGCTCTTTCATTTCTCTCGCTCTTTTACACCTCTCTCTCGCTCTGTATCTCTTTCTGGTAGCCAAGGTCGACATTCTTTTGGTGCTTGACACCTAGGTAACATCTTATAGATTATATAGCCCTAGAAATTCCCAGCAAAGTGAAGACATTTTTTCTTCTATGCAGGACAAGATTCATTATATGTGTGGAGTAAGTGGATGATTATATTTTATTTAATTAGGAGAATCAAGTATGTTACTAGTGCTGCTTTGTTAAATGGCACAATTTATGAATGTTGAGAATAGCAACAGGGGAAATTTACTTTCATGTGTAATGTCTGGAGAGAATAGCATACAGGATGTGTCTGGGGGACAAATTGCATGATTAAATAAATTATATAGGAAATGAATTGGAAAACAAGAGGTATGTGCAAGGTAAAATATACACAAATACAATAGAACAGTATATACAAAATAAAATCTTCACCTGCTGGGGTAATATATCAAAGTCATATAGTTTTAATTGACAAATTTGCAAACACAGCATACAGCAGTATTTGTTGACAATGAAATGTAATTAAGATGTATTTGTTACCCTTTAAAGCAGCAGATCTTAACCATTTTTACCATAACCCCCACCCCCTTATCCACAATGATACTTGATGACCCCCATCACCCCAAAAACCTATTAAAAAGGTTTAAAAATAAAAAGTCCTCTCTTAAAATTTTGCATTTAGGCCTGGAGGAGTCCACGATAATCCCAACGTTGACTATAGTTCTGGATTTATAGTAAAATATTACTTTTCAAGTGACCTGCAGTATTGTCAAATTCTCTTGCCATTGAAGTCTGTGCAAAGAAATATTTGTGCTCTGCATAAATTCATAAAATCATTCTAAACACTGCAGGCGGTGCAAGCTAGTGCACTGCTTTATATATTAATATATGGTGAAGGAGTAGTTTAATAACTAGTTGATACTTCCCTGGGCAACAGTTTCAATCGCAGAGATGCAGTGGTTAAACCTTGGAAACTCTGGGTGTGTACCAGGTCCTCCAAATGTCTTCCCCAATGGCAAACACTGCTCATTAGTTAAATAAGTTGTGAGCATATTGATTAGAGGCATCTAAATTAGCCACTTGCTATGAAGCACAAGTGGCCCCTTGAGGGGAACACACTCAGACAGAACGAAGGACGGAGGAGAGAGAAAAGCATGGAGAACTTGTAAAATTCATACTGTATGCTCTGCCCTTCCTAGCAATGTCATCACCTTTTGAAGGTCTTAGGCTTATTAACGGCATTTAATGAAAATTAACAGTGGGTAACCATAATTAAACGGTGATTTTTTTAAATAAACACACAGTAAAGCACAAATTCACCATTGTCTCACTACAGTAACAACAGTTTAACCATTATATTTGTCTTAAAAATATGGTAATAAAAATGTTAATCAATCACCAAAAAACATATTGGAGAACTCCCAGGACTTGCATACATATACATAATACAAGAAAAAGAAAGCAAAATAAATATGTACATTAAAAAATAAAGAATTTGAGTAATAGATTTTTTAGTGTAGATTTTGAGATCTTTCTGTCAGAAGAAAGATCTGAAAGACAGGAAACTTTAGCAATAAATGTGATAACTGGAGTTTTTTAGATTTTCTATTGATCATGTCAGTAGTTATTCATCAAATGATGGAGATATTTGTCCCAAAGTTTCTTACATCGAAGTACTCTGCAGCGTCCTTCTCAAGCAAGCACTCTGAACAGACCCACAAGATCAGAATCATGCTGTGCATACTTTGTTCTGCACATATTTTGTGGGCTTGTATGTGCCGTTACCTGATTCTCAGAATTCCTCTGAGCCAGAGACATGACTAGTTGAAACATTTTAAGACTGGACTCAGAACACTTAAAGTTTCCATAGACTGGAGCAGATTCTAGTCTTTGAGAGTCAGAGAGGAGCACAAACCTAATGACTCAGTCAGTCCACTGCACAACATGTACACATCTTTGTAGTGATATATATCAGCTAGCTCAACATTATAGCCTTATTTTGTCAGTTATATTCTTTTCAAATATGCACATAATAACACGATTAATTAAGTACTCACAGATTCAACCATATGTTGTGTAGAAAATTCTCCCCCCGCAAACACTTTTTTGCCATTTGTCTCCTTCTGTCTGTATACTGTCTCCAGGGCTGCGGTGATGTCATCACAGGTGCCAGTCACAAATACTAAAAGTTTAAAAACATCTTTGTGAGGATGACTGTCAATGACTGGTTGTTAAATTCTAAGACTAGAATCTGTAGACGGTTGGGCCTTGTTTTTGTTTGAGGAATACGTGTGTGTTTCGGTCTTGAGTGTGGTTTGGTCATGTGGAAGAGATGTTGGCCTACATTCATCCTCTTAGACATCTCCTGTCATAAATTAGGCATAAACAGTAGCTGCATTTACATAAGACCTCCCTCATCTCAAAATAACTCTCACTCCTTCAAATACCCATTTCAGATTTCTCATTCTCCTTCCTTCACTTTCTCCTCACACACACACTCACTTACAAACCACTCTCACTGTCAGCATCCAACAGTCAGACATCCCTACAAAAACTAGCATAAATGGACCAGTTTGTACAGGAAGAATCTACCCTCATGCACACAAGCACACAGAACAGTTCTCAGACGCGAGTCTTGAAACATAATCTCACTTTCATCCTCTCTCTATTCCGTTCACAACCCTTCACCTCTCGTCTTACGTCTTCTCCTTCTCTTATTTGTTCAATTTTTCGCCTCCATTTTTTTGACTGCCTCTCTCTCACCTCGAGCTCTTCCTTACTCCTCCCATCTCCCCCTTCCTCTAACTTTCTTAAGATGCCACAAATCAAGGCTGTGCTCCGGAGGCTAGTGCCCAGGGGATGCCTAAAGCTATTCTCCAATTAGTGTCAGCACACAGACAAATACCACATTTACACAGCCCAGAGAGAGAGAGAGAGAAAATAAACGAGTGTGACAGCAATTCGAACAAACAATCTGTGCAGAGTAGACAGACAGATAGATACAGCAGAGCGTGATCTGCCACTCAGTGTTCTCATTTATTTAACTTGCTGGTACATGCACACACACACACTGTTTCTCTCTAACTCGCACAATTAGCCAGCGGTCATTTGGGATATGACTTTGTGGAACTCTGCTTGTTAGAGTTCATGTTGTCTGCTCCTCATTTTGACTTGAGATGCTCATAAGCTCAGTGTGTTTAAGTGGGTGGAGGAATTTCTCAAGGCAAAGTCAACCAGACGAGCACATCCCATGCAGAGAGTTCACATTAGGCAATAATTCTGTAACTTTGGAACCTTATGTGACGTTACCTATAGAAAACATGCTAAAATACGCTGCGTATGCTCAGTCAGTTAACTCTTTATTCCGCCAGACTGAATTTTTTTAAGGTTGTTTTAACCTATTTAAAGGGATATGAAGTGATGTTTTCCCAACTACAGGCATTTTATGCCCTAGGAGTTGATTTTAACTTCATACCATGCCTTTATTTTTGATTTTTGTTACTTTTCAGATGCCTTTATGTATAGATTGTATTGTTTAATGTTTACTGACATAAAAATATTAATGATTACATTTTGAAATTATGATAATCTAATGAAGAATGAAATTTGCTATATAGTTTTTTCACTTTTCAATTTTTTTTCTGTAACGTTACTTGTTTACAAAAGAAACAACAGTGTTAGTGAAGAGCATGCCTGACATAAAACATAAGGCATGTGATTTGTGCAGACAACAAAGAAAAATCAAGTAAAATATCACTGAGCAGACGTTTTCTATTGTGCATCATTTCCAATCATGCTGCAATTGTGTCAAATTATGAAAAACTGTGAAAATAATATTTAATTGTGTGTATTTACTAGGATGCTAAGTGCTAGTTAAAAAATTATCTTTAGCAAATCAAAGGACTCTATCATTTTATTCCAAAAACAGAATAACACAGAAATGACAGAAATCTACTGTGATGCATGTGAGCCACCACTGAGCACTGCATTTAGATTCTAAATTAAAACGAAGTATGAAAGTGTCTTATAAGGACAAAAGCCCACAGGCCAAAGAAACACCTCATAGAAACACCTAACTTTATACATGACAACTGAATAAGAAATCTCTCTTTCTCTCTGTCTAGAGAACATGCATGCAGTAAATAACTGAAACCTCTCTGCATTCCCTCAGCTCCCTGCATTAGCTGTGGCCTGTGGCATTTATACATGTTCTAAGAGCTTGTGAGGGGCACCAGATCCATCAGCTACTGGTGTACGCCCCAGGGTGGCCATCTTCATTCCTTCCCATCAGCCCCAATGTCTCTTCATCAGAGTCCTGCTACAGCAACCTGAATGAGTGGGTCCCGCTGAGCCACACATTAATGCACAAATCTCAGCCTTGATCACCACAAGAGCCTGAGTCCTCCGTCCCACGTATTTAATCTCACACGACAGAGTTGTCATTGTGGATCCCTTGGAATGCTATTCTCTCTCTAACCTTTTTATTTACGTTTCGCTCCCTCGCTCTCTGTAGTTGCTGTCTTGCACTGGCTCTGTTCCAATTTCTCTTTCCTTGCTCCATTACAATCTCTCAACTGAGTTCCATTTCGCAATCCATTTTCTCTCTCTCTCTCTTTCTCTTACAGCTGTTGTGTTGTTTTATGGCTGAGTTTCCGGGTTTAGCACATCAATTAAAGATAAGCCCAGGCTCGTGCTATCCCCAGTGTCAAACACATTGTGAGCTCCAGGACCGAGCCCGTTCAGCTTCTGATCCTTTTAAAACACTACTTCATTATTTTTTCACTCAATCCCACCATGCACTTCCTCATTCTGCAGCTGTAATCGAACATGACCTCTACATTTATCCATTAGCATCCTAAACCGAGAACAAGAGCTGCTTAAAAACTTAATTTATGAGAGGATAGACACAGACTGGTTCATTACCTCTGGGGAAGAGACCGAATAGCTGGAGTTGTCTTGTAGAGACACACAAAGTACCAAGCGAACAAACAAGACAACAAATCGTGCATGACAGATGCAGTAAAATCAGGACCAGAGTACCTCGCAGTGAAACACGCAGACTTGAGTTCACGTTTGAAACATTCCCAGTCACTGTAATTTTTCCAGCAGCCGTCACTAAACTCAGGAGACCGAATCCACCTCTTTCCATCACAATAACTCCACACTGTCAGCCATGAAAATTCCAATTCAGCAATGCCAAAGTTTCAGACTGAAAACCACTGGTGTCTTCAACCCTGTCTGAAAGTTACAGAAGTTTCTGATGATTGATTCTGACACCCAAAGGGTTGTGAGAATAAACGGTTGTTGAGGTTTGCATTGATATGATTAATCTCACCTTTTGTCCTATTTCAGATGTTAAAATATTAGAAGATAAACTTAGATCATGTCATAACCAAATTGGTTTTCTTTAAAATTGCCTAATTGGCTTACTTTACTATTTAAAATTCTGGCAGTATTTTTGTTACTTTTTGACACTTAGGGGATTTTTGGCCCTTTTGCGAAGTTCAGTTCATTATAATGAAAGCAACTAAATATAACAAGCACTATTACTAGACACAATAGCTTATACAGAATCATGCAACAAGGTACTTTTGTGTTCCTGTGAAATTGGTTTTTTGGTGAGAGTTATCTTACTTGTGGTATTTTAAAGATCTCTAAAACCAAAATATTTTCCTTAGTCAATCTTTTTCAGTCTTTTTTGTAATATCATTGTATTAATTATTTTATCCTGTTCTATTCATTGCAGTAAGTTTTATATTTGAATCTTTCCGTGTCTCTCTCTCTCTCTGTCTCTGTTTCTAGACTGGGCAGGTAACAGCTTAGCTCAGTTTGGTGTATCTCAGCGGGTGTGTTTTGGCATGAGTGTGGATTACAGGTCCAATCCATACTGTAGCTGCTTAATACTCCATCACATTATGAAAATCCCCTTTCAGCACATGGTTGGTGCTTGTCTCCATGCACTGACTTATATGCTCTATTCCAAAAAAAATCGCTTTGGCTTCAGTGCTTTCTGCTGTGTTCCTCTCCACCTGTGGAAGATGTGTAATGTGTGTCTGATGCTGTTTAATAAATAGTGCTGGTTCATTGCTCTAAACAGTTTTTTTGTCAATCATGAATCTTGTGAAGTGAAGTGTCACTGTTCCTTGTAAGCTGGTACAAATGGGATGTGATCCAGAAAGGTGATTGTTCTGATTAAAAGTTCTGGATGTTATTTAATTGTATGTCTAAATCCTGTGGACCTCTTCAGGTGTAACAAACATGAGTCCCCTGTCATTCAAGGGATGGGTAGTTTGATTGTTGCACCTATTGTCAGCAAACGTTGTTGTCATTTTGTCTGCCAGTTCTGTGGCCTCTGTGAAGTAAGAGCAGGGCATGTAGGACCTTGTGGACAAGTGTGCGCACTGACCTGGTCAAAAAGATAATAGTCACGCCTGGTTTTCGCCAGTCGGCAGACAGTTCCCTTTGCGGAAGCCGATGACAAAGCAGAAGGCGAAAAGTCAATATCAATTACCTCTCGTCTCTCAATACTGAACTACTGAGTCACTCGGCATCGTCAGACCAAACAACAGCTCAATTATTTCAAGCGTTTTCAATCACTGAGACGCTCTGGCACTTTTTAAAAATGAGCACCGCTTGCTTAGTTCAGAAAATAAAAGTGAATCAATTAGTTCAGATTGAGGCTGACTTTGTCATAACAGAGGGGACAGTTCTTCATGCTTTTAACATTTCTGCTCCTGGATTAATAGACCTGAATGGCTTGTGTGGTGGTGAATATGGCTGAGTATTATAGTGTGTACAGTGTGATACATAATAATAATTCAGTCTGTAGAAATTCTGCTTTTTTACATTTGTTTTTTACATTGTTGTTCTTGCATTTTCTCTTTCTGCACTTTTAACAATTTAAAAAAAAAATACAAATTTGTCTCAAGTATGGTTAAGTAACCCCCCCCCACACACACATACTTGTACCATGATGTAAAATTATAGTGATATTGCCCACTTTTGTGGCATTGTGTAGTAATAATAATAATGTATAATTTCCATAAAGTCTTTAACATTTTTCTTCACTATTTAAAATGTTTTGGTAGCTGTAGTATACCACTCTCTGTTCTCTACTCATGCCTGTTCCATGTGTGTACTGTCTAATTGACAGACTGACCAGTGTGGAGATTCATCTCCCCTGGCTTCCCTCTCCCTCTATTTCTGATCCCATCACTCTCCCAGACACCTGTGAAGGCTGTAGTTGAAAAGGAAGTGAGAAAGACAAGGACCTAAGGAGAAACAGGAAGAAAAAGGAAAACTTTTTGCTCTGGTGAAAATCTCAGCTGGGCATTGAGTGGAGGAAGTAGATTGTGGAGATGGGAGTTCTGAGACAGTCTGAAACATTCTGTTCATTTTCTACTAACAATGTGGAGATGTTCTCTGTCTTTGTGGTGTACTCCTCCATTTTAGTGTCAACTTTTACTACACTTAACAAATTCTTGTCTGCTAAGCATCTCTTTTTACTGAAGGTGCTGTCTTACTGCTGTCTAAAATGTGCTTTCTAGCCCACTGTTCTCTTCTACTCGTTTAATAACATCATCTGTTGAAGCAATAGTGTTTTGGACAAGGCCATTATGCTTAAAATATGTGACGTACTCTGTAATCATTAACCTAGACTGCTATAAATTTCCATGCTGGTCCCCTTGGTTAAAAATGTTAATAGTTGTACTTTATTTAACCAAGTTTCTTGATCGATATTGGTGGTCCTGGAACAACTTTTTGATCAACCAATCAGATTGTAAAATAAGGTTCCGGGTTCAGGTATGTGTTGAGTCTATGGGACTGGGTTGGGGCTTATTAATCTATTATATCAACCCACTGATTTTAGGAGTAAGTTATGGTTACAGTTTGGGTAATGGGTAGCATTTGAGTTAGGCTGTGTTTCTTAAACAAGAATGTTGTTCCAATAAAAGATTTTGATCCAAGAGCACATCTTGCTCAATAAAATCACTGACCAATTTAGTACTTGTTTGGTCCAAGTCAGCTTAAACCGAAAAACCAGTATATCTACAGTATGCTGTTCAACAGCAAATTATAATTGGTAAAAATTTGCTGTGAACTGGCAAATTATAACCTTATTGGTTAAAATGGATTAAAACCTAAACAGCATTTGTTATTTACCACCTATACTTTTCTGGCAAGGTATTCTGTAAAATCACTCGTCCTCTAAAAAGAAAATCATTCAAATTGAAGCTAATCAGCACTGACCTTTAGAATTTGTAGACCTGTCTATTAAACCATTAAGTGATTTAATCAATTCAGTGGTGAAGTTATTCTGTTATGTCAAAAAGCTTTGACATACTTGATAAAACAGAGACAATTTTGGACTTTATGTTGAAAAATCTAACAGACTGTTATCCCAATCCCTGTGTGCACTCAGAGCAATCTCGCTAATGTATTTCATTGTGTGAAGCCTTCTGCACTAATGGATGTAGACAGCAACATTTCAGCATTGCTGCCGCTGTTGTCGCGGTGGGTAGATAGATGAGGCCGGTGTCTGGATTTATATGTGTATCTGAGCACTGTGTTTGGCTGTGTGTGCATTTGTGTCTGTGTAGGATTGTTGATTCTGTGTGTTTGTGTAGTTGCTCTATGCTCTGACTCAACCGCTAGGCAGAAAGCCAGTTCGGGCCCCGCCAGAGAGCCACTCTTCCGGTTAATCGCCATGGAGATGCTCCCATTCCATTAGGCCCCTTACAATGTGCCATATAACCAGCAGGCTACTGGCATAAGCCTGAGTAACTGAGACTGAGCCAAAATCCCAGCACAGGCATTGCCCCAACACACACGCACATGCACACACACACAAACATGACACAACATATCTGAGATGCCAGAAGATCATATCTCACCTTCATTTCAGTTGTATCACATATATAATTGAGTTCAAATATGCTATACATGTATGACTAAATTTACATATTTCTGATAAACACATTTTCATTGCATTTTTCTCTAGCGTTTCAGACAGATGTAACACCAAATTCTTTTTTTACCTCTTGTGAAATTGTTTACTAAACAGTTTACAAAATGAACTGATAAATATAGTTTTCGCCAAAATACCAAAAAACTTTGATAACTTGATAAAAATCTCTGTCAACAAAAATACATTTAGCTTCTTACATAGTTTGAAGGAGATCTCATGTTGGTTTTATATTGAGTGTTACAGTACAGTAACAACTTGATTTTTATGTAAGCAGTGTTTTTTCTCATTTCTCTGCCATGATACTCAGGTGTTGTGATCTTTTATATCTTTTAATTATTAATCTTGGTGTATGCATTGCTACAGTCAGTGGTAAATAGTGCTTTCTGGTTGTTCTGTGAGTCTCAATGTTCTGTGAGTCTCAATGTTCTGTGAGTTTCAGTGTTCTGTGAGTCTCAATGTTCTGTGAGTCTCAATGTTCTGTGAGTCTCAATGTTTTGTGAGTCTCAATGTTCTGTGAGTCTCAATGTTCTGTGAGTTTCAATGTTCTGTGAGTCTCAATGTTCTGTGAGTCTTAATGTTCTGTGAGTTTCAGTGTTCTGTGAGTCTCAATGTTCTGTGAGGTCTCAATGTTCTGTGAGTCTCAATGTTTTGTGAGTCTCAATGTTCTGTGAGTCTCAATGTTCTGTGAGTTTCAATGTTCTGTGAGTCTCAATGTTCTGTGAGTTTCAATGTTCTGTGAGTCTCAATGTTCTGTGAGTCTCAATGTTCTGTGAGTTTCAATGTTCTGTGAGTTTCAATGTTCTGTGAGTCTCAATGTTCTGTGAGTTTCAATGTTCTGTGAGTTTCAATGTTCTGTGAGTCTCAATGTTCTGTGAGTTTCAATGTTCTGCGAGTTTCAATGTTCTGTGAGTTTCAATGTTCTGTGAGTTTCAATGTTCTGCGAGTTTCAATGTTCTGCGAGTCTCAATGTTCTGTGAGTCTCAATGTTCTGTGAGTTTCAATGTTCTGCGAGTTTCAATGTTCTGCGAGTCTCAATGTTCTGTGAGTCTCAATGTTCTGTGAGTCTCAATGTTCTGTGAGTCTCAATGTTCTGTGAGTTTCAATGTTCTGTGAGTTTCCATGTTCTGTGAGTTTCCATGTTCTGTGAGTCTCAATGTTCTGTGAGTCTCAATGTTCTGTGAGTTTCAATGTTCTGTGAGTCTCAATGTTCTGTGAGTCTCAATGTTCTGTGAGTTTCCATGTTCTGTGAGTCTCAGTGTTCTGTGAGTCTCAATGTTCTGTGAGTCTCAATGTTCTGTGAGTTTCAATGTTCTGTGAGTCTCAATGTTCTGTGAGTCTCAATGTTCTGTGAGTCTCAATGTTCTGTGAGTCTCAATGTTTTGTGAGTCTCAATGTTTTGTGAGTCTCAATGTTCTGTGAGTCTCAATGTTCTGTGAGTTTCAATGTTCTGCGAGTTTTAATGTTCTGAGAGTCTCAATGTTCTGTGAGTTTCAATGTTCTGTGAGTTTCAATGTTCTGTGAGTCTCAATGTTCTGTGAGTCTCAATGTTCTGTGAGTCTCAATGTTCTGTGAGTTTCAATGTTTTGTGAGTCTCAATGTTCTGTGAGTTTCAATGTTTTGTGAGTCTCAATGTTTTGTGAGTCTCAATGTTCTGTGAGTTTCAATGTTCTGTGAGTCTCAATGTTCTGTGAGTTTCAATGTTCTGTGAGTTTCAATGTTCTGTGAGTCTCAATGTTCTGTGAGTCTCAATGTTTTGTGAGTCTCAATGTTCTGTGAGTTTCAATTTTCTGTGAGTCTCAATGTTCTGTGAGTCTCAATGTTCTGTGAGTCTCAATGTTCTGTGAGTTTCAATGTTCTGTGAGTCTCAATGTTTTGTGAGTCTCAATGTTCTGTGAGTTTCAATGTTTTGTGAGTCTCAATGTTTTGTGAGTCTCAATGTTCTGTGAGTTTCAATGTTCTGTGAGTCTCAATGTTCTGTGAGTTTCAATGTTCTGTGAGTCTCAATGTTTTGTGAGTCTCAATGTTCTGTGAGTTTCAATGTTCTGTGAGTCTCAATGTTCTGTGAGTCTCAATGTTCTGTGAGTTTCAATGTTCTGTGAGTTTCAATGTTCTGCGAGTTTTAATGTTCTGAGAGTCTCAATGTTTTGTGAGTCTCAATGTTCTGTGAGTCTCAATGTTCTGTGAGTCTCAATGTTTTGTGAGTCTCAATGTTCTGTGAGTCTCAATGTTCTGCGAGTTTCAATGTTCTGTGAGTCTCAGTGTTCTGTGAGTCTCAATGTTCTGTGAGTCTCAATGTTCTGTGAGTCTCAATGTTCTGTGAGTCTCAATGTTCTGTGAGTCTCAATGTTCTGCGAGTCTCAATGTTCTGCGAGTCTCAATGTTCTGCGAGTTTCAATGTTTTGTGAGTCTCAATGTTCTGTGAGTCTCAATGTTTTGTGAGTCTCAATGTTCTGTGAGTCTCAATGTTCTGCGAGTCTCAATGTTCTGTGAGTCTCAATGTTCTGTGAGTCTCAGTGTTCTGTGAGTTTCAGTGTTCTGTGAGTTTCAATGTTCTGTGAGTTTCAATGTTCTGCGAGTTTTAATGTTCTGAGAGTCTCAATGTTCTGAGAGTCTCAATGTTTTGTGAGTCTCAATGTTCTGTGAGTCTCAATGTTCTGAGAGTCTCAATGTTCTGTGAGTCTCAATGTTTTGTGAGTCTCAATGTTCTGTGAGTCTCAATGTTCTGTGAGTCTCAATGTTCTGTGAGTCTCAATGTTTTGTGAGTCTCAATGTTCTGCGAGTCTCAATGTTCTGCGAGTCTCAATGTTCTGTGAGTCTCAGTGTTCTGTGAGTCTCAATGTTCTGCGAGTCTCAATGTTCTGCGAGTCTCAATGTTCTGCGAGTCTCAATGTTCTGCGAGTTTCAATGTTTTGTGAGTCTCAATGTTCTGTGAGTCTCAATGTTTTGTGAGTCTCAATGTTCTGCGAGTCTCAATGTTCTGCGAGTCTCAATGTTCTGCGAGTTTCAATGTTCTGTGAGTCTCAGTGTTCTGTGAGTCTCAATGTTCTGCGAGTCTCAATGTTCTGCGAGTCTCAATGTTCTGTGAGTTTCAATGTTCTGTGAGTTTCAATGTTCTGTGAGTCTCAATGTTCTGTGAGTCTCAATGTTCTGCGAGTCTCAATGTTCTGCGAGTTTCAGTGTTCTGCGAGTCTCAATGTTCTGCGAGTTTCAGTGTTCTGTGAGTCTCAATGTTCTGTGAGTCTCAATGTTCTGTGAGTCTCAATGTTCTGTGAGTCTCAATGTTCTGTGAGTTTCAATGTTCTGTGAGTTTCAATGTTCTGTGAGTTTCAATGTTCTGTGAGTTTCAATGTTCTGTGAGTTTCAATGTTCTGTGAGTTTCAATGTTCTGTGAGTTTCAATGTTCTGTGAGTCTCAATGTTCTGTGAGTCTCAATGTTCTGTGAGTCTCAATGTTCTGTGAGTCTCAATGTTCTGTGAGTCTCAATGTTCTGTGAGTTTCAATGTTCTGTGAGTCTCAATGTTCTGTGAGTTTCAGTGTTCTGTGAGTTTCAGTGTTCTGTGAGTCTCAATGTTCTGTGAGTCTCAATGTTCTGTGAGTCTCAATGTTCTGTGAGTCTCAATGTTCTGTGAGTTTCAATGTTCTGCGAGTCTCAATGTTCTGCGAGTCTCAATGTTCTGTGAGGTCTCAATGCGCTGTATGGTTTCAATGTTCTGTGAGTCTCAATGTGCTGTATGGTTTCAATGTTCTGTGAGTCTCAATGTTCTGTGAGTCTCAATGTTCTGTGAGTCTCAATGTTCTGTGAGTCTCAATGTTCTGTGAGTTTCAATGTTCTGTGAGTCTCAATGTTCTGTGAGTCTCAATGTTCTGTGAGTCTCAATGTTCTGTGAGTCTCAATGTTCTGTGAGTTTCAATGTTCTGTGAGTCTCAATGTTTTGTGAGTCTCAATGTTCTGTGAGTTTCAATGTTCTGTGAGTCTCAATGTTCTGTGAGTCTCAATGTTCTGTGAGTTTCAATGTTCTGTGAGTTTCAATGTTCTGTGAGGTCTCAATGCGCTGTATGGTTTCAATGTTCTGTGAGGTCTCAATGCGCTGTATGGTTTCAATGTTCTGTGAGGTCTCAATGCGCTGTATGGTTTCAATGTTCTGTGAGGTCTCAATGCGCTGTATGGTTTCAATGTTCTGTGAGGTCTCAATGCGCTGTATGGTTTCAATGTTCTGTGAGGTCTCAATGCGCTGTATGGTTTCAATGTTCTAGGAGGTTTCTACAGTACAGTAGGTGAACTGTGACAGTTCTTTAGCTTAAGCTTTAACTTTCTACCCTTCTTCTATATACCGTTCCACTACCTGTCTTTTATATAGTTTATAAATATTGGTTCTTTTAATCCATCTTGATTTCTGTTTATTTTAACTCTCCAAACAGTAGAGATGTGCAAAATCTATATTCACCACAAGCTCTTACTTTTCCCAATATTTTTGAGGGAGAGTAACATGG